>JAANYP010000552.1:227500-304739 GCA_020465985.1 Centrapalus pauciflorus
GATTTTTAAGTTATATTGATGATGAAAAATATGACACAAATCAGTATTTAAGAAAATTTCGAAAGTTGAGGGTTGAATGTGTAAAAGTTGGAAATAGGGAAATAAAAAGACATAAGTCTTTTTATTTTCATTCAACTCTCTCTTCTTTTCCCTGCTCTCTTCTTCTCTCTAAAAGAAACAAACGTACGGTTCCTCCATTCTCCAATTCAAGAACAACGAAGACATCAAATTGGAGGTTGAAATTTCAGATTCGAGTTGCTTAGGAGAAACTATAAACACTACAACAAACAATTTAAGGTAAATATCTCTCTAGAATTCGAATTTAAGAGTTTATAGTTCGGTTTGTGATGAAAACCGAATCTGAGTTTTTCGGTTCAAAATGTTTATGCATGTTACATATTATGATGGGTTTATATAAATCAAGCGTTGTGGTAGCTATGTATAAAATTTTAAGTCTTGATTCAAGCTATAAATATGATTTTAAAAAGTTTAAGTCGAGAGTTCTGTGTATTTTGATGGTACCGAAACCTTTAGAGGAATACCGAAACCTCATAGGTTTCGGTATGGGTGTGTAAGAGTGTACCGAAACCCCCTACCTATAAGAATACTGAAACTTGAGAATAATAGTGAAACTCTATACATGTACTGAAACTAGTTGGGGTACCGAAACCTTTAAGGTTTCGGTACTAACTACTGAAACTTTTCCCTATATACCGAGACTATTCATGTACATGCATGATACTGAAACCTTTTTATGTACTGAAACCCGTATAGCAGGTACCAAAACTCTCAAGGTTTCGGTATATATACCGAAACCCACACACACCTACTAAAACTTTGGATTTAATACAGAAACCTTGAATCTGACCCATGTGAACCGAGACCAAGTATGGGAAACACTGAAACCTTAAAGGTTTCGGTATTTGATTCTTTCAAGAGCAGTAATATATATATATATATATATATATATATATATATATATATATATATATATATATATATATATATATATATAAAAGTACAGATAAAATCATCTGGGTTTGGGTTTAATTAGAGAAAATAAAATGGAACCGGTCGGAAATTCTATAATTCAGACATATTATGGACATTTTGGCAATCCCAAATATTGGAAATCAAAGTATAAACTTCAATATAATCTCGACGGGTTAACACGATGAATTGGGAAACTTAGCGAGACTCATTATAAAACGAGAGATTTATGGTATTATTAAAGGGATTAATTGGGACCAATAAGACCATTCAGAAAGAGGATTTAAATATGAGTTTCGGGTGTCGGTTCTGAAATGTTGTAATAACTTTTATTAGTACAAATTGATGCTCATTTATGTATGAACCTGTTTATAATATGCTTTCCTTATGGAAATGAAGCAGGTCCCTTGTGGTGTTATTTAACCCACAGTGGGGTACTTTGTGAGTCCGGTTGAAAGCTCGCAGAGAAATAGAATTTGCTTAAAGATTAATAACGCACCCACTGTGAGTACAGTAGATTTCACATGTTTATATCTGTTTTATGTTAAGCTTTGCCTGCTGAGACCTGTTGCTTCATGATTTGTTTGGAATTCTACTAACTTGCGTAGATTTAGATGCACATTCTTACTTGTTGCATGTCCGTTCAATTGTTGTGCATCTAGTGATGGACGGTGGGTCGCATCGATTACTCTGATGTTACTGCGCTATATGACCTGGAGCTGATCCCTCCTAGGCCCGGTAGGCAGTATGTCATCCCCGATCGTACGTTTGTCTCAGATGGTATGTTTAATTCCGAGCTTTGGGCTCGAAGGGGCTGCGGCTCTGGTTCGTACTTGGTGTACGAAGAGAGTATACGATGTTTGTCATCGGTTTTACCCTTGGGCTTCATAAAAATTTATAAAATGCGTAATCTGTGTATTCACTAAGCATTCGCTTATCCCTCAGTTGTTGATGTTTTTACAGGAAAAGGAAAGTCTACCGCCGGACCTTCTAGTTAGGTCATTTGGGAAGATTCGGAAGATTTGGTACTATTTAATCGGTAATCATGATTTGAGACAATGTTATATTATATTCTGGATGTTGTAATAATTGTATTGGGCATGTAGACTTAGATTTGGTACCTTGTAGCACCGTAGGGTGTTTGACAGTGTTGCACTAGTTTTATTATGTGTTTTTAATGCTTCAGCACTTAATTTAGGTTATCAGATCATTATGTAATTGTGATTATGATAAATCCTGGATGTTTGAAAAAGGTGGTTGTTGTGGCAAGGGTGTCACACGAGATGGTATCAGAGCAGTAGTTTGAGATTCAAGTGTCCGTGAGGTCTTGGTCTCAAACATTAGGTGATGATATGTAGTGATTTTAAGTAATGATCTGAACTAAGATAGGTTATGATCTAGTAATTATAAGAGATTGACTATCATACGGGACAAATGAGTGGTGTCTTTAAATTAATGACATGTTACTAAACAAGTTATATGTTTATCATTTCAGAACATGTCTGGAGGAGGAATGACACCAGAGGAAACAAGGGAAATGATGTTAGCCTTGATGGCTGAGCAAAATCAGATGATTCAGGACCAGTTTCGGGCTCGAGATGAGGCCGAAGCTAAGCGGAGAGAAGACAAGAGAAAGAACAAGGAGAAGGAAGGGGGCAACAACGAAGAACGAGATGACAATAATGGGTCATCAAACAAACCCAGGGGTTGTCGTTTTAAGGACTTTAAGGGAAACGGGGCCGTGGAATTTAATGGACTAGGTGATGCCATTGCTGCACTGGAATGGATAACGGCAACCGAACGGACATTTCGAATCAGCGACTGTGCTGAGAAGGACATGGTTCGGTATGCTACCGCTATGTTCACCAATGAGGCGATCATGTGGTGGAATGCTATGGTCAATGCTTTGACACTGGAGAAGGTTACTGTTATGACTTGGGCTGATTTCAAGGACTTATTCACTCAGCAATACTGTCCGGTTGATGAGCGCCGAAGACTGGAGGCGAAGTTTATGGCATTGATGCAGGGGACTAAGACTGTGTCCCAATATGCTGTAGAATTCACGAGGTTGAGTCTGTTTGCGCCTCATCAGGTGGATACTGAAGAAAGGAAAGTGACCAGGTTCGAGGCTGGTCTTGATATTGAAATTAGGAGGGTCATGAGCAACGTCCGCTACCCTACATTTGCTGGCTTACTTGAGGCTGCCAGGAATGTAGAGCAAATTCTGATCATGTCAGGTTATTCCATTGGGTCTGCTGCTGCTTCCACCAACCCAACACAACCGTCACCACCAAAACGTCAATGCGAAGGAGGCTACTCTGGTTCTTCTCGCTCGTCTCAGTACTCATCTCAGCAGTCGTATCGCCGACCGTCTGGTACATCTGATCGTGGTCGTGCTCGTGCGTACTCTATCAACACCGAGCCACAATACTGCAACAAGTGTCACCTGGAACATTTTGGCAAGTGCACTAATGGACGTGCTTGCTTTTGCTGTGGGGAACTGTAACATCCAAGTTTCCACAAACAGTACACGTCATAATATTTCATTTGATTAAGTAATAAATATTACTAATAGTTTGATACCACAGGTCCATCAGCATGAATACTTAATTACAACAATATTTTAAAATCAAATGGTGGTCTAACTAGCTTCTAAATCTTCAATCAGAGTGCGGAAGACTGAACAAGCTACCCGAGACCGCAACATCATATCAAAATAGGCGTCATCAAAAATCCATAAGTCTGCTATTCATCAAAGTCCAGATTCACTTAGCCTGGGACGAACTACCTGCTATGGTCTTGCCTTTATCAGCTTTTCCTGAAAAAGAGTTGTCATGACAGAGTAAGCTAACAATGCTTAGTGAGTTAACAGAGTTCCATTAGTTACCACACACATATAACATACTATCAGATCCTGTCGGCAACACGTCAGAGACGGCAAAAAGGTTGGGAGACAACCCAGTCGGTATTCCCATGTGTAAGGCCGAAGCCCTACGGGAAGTGTATGGAAACAAGTCAATTAGGAAAGGAATCTGCAGAATTCCCTCCTGTGAATGGAGATCTCACATTCGGTCCGGTCGGATAATGCAATATGCAGCGGCAAATATTTATACAGTCAAGTAAGCAATAAGCATGATACGTATTTACATAAAATGTAAAAGTGAACATGCAATCAAGGCAATTCAAGTGTCTAGCTTCAGTAATGTCAAAAGTACGTTTCTACGATACAATATAGTATTAAAGAAACATGCAGCAACAGTCAGAAGTTTCCATACAGTCAATACATTCACCAATAAGTATCGAAATATATGCAAGTATTTAATGAAAATCTGTCACTCACAGTAGTCCTTAGTCAGATAGTGCTTAACGAATTAAGCTGTTCAGTTTACTCTGTCAAATCGGCGGGTTCCTGCATTTCAGTTTCAAGTCTGGCATTTCAGTTCCAAGTCTGTGACATAATCTATATAACCCTAGTTACATAATTAGGTTATTATCAATTCTGGCTGTCGAGTCTGAGGTAGTTCCTATCGTCCCAAGGTGAATCTATTCTTATCAGGTTAATACGATTCCTCTAATTATAGATGTGTGGCCTTGAAACAAAGCCAATCGTATTACTTAGCAAGTTGAACAGGTCATACACATTTTAAGGGTTCGTACAGAGTCTGATAATTCATTTGTGCATAAAATAGATATGCAACTTGAACTTGTGAGTTTTATCATAATCATATTATACTTTTGATTACAATAGGTTGTTTAATAACTTAATCTGATTTAGGAATTAATCTTAGGCTAGGAACTAAATCAGATTCGAACTAAGGCAACAGATTCGAATAGCATTAGATTCGAACATCAATAGATTCGAACATCAATCTCGAATCTAGGGGGATCAGATTCGAAATCAATAGATTCGATGCTAGGAAGATAGATTCGAAGTACATACAAAATAGATTCTAGGGAATAGATTTGACTAGGTTAATTTCGAATTAGTGAAATAGATTCAAGCCATCCATAGATTCGAACCATACATAGATTCGAACCATACATAGATTCGAAACCTACACACAATTCGAGTCTAGGTGATTAGATTCGAAACTACACACCCTCGAGTCTAGGGAGATAGAATCGAAGCATAGCCATTCGAATCTAAGAGTTTAGATTCGAAATTCACTCATTCGAGTCTGATCATAAATCACTCGAATCTGTTCTATATGTTCAACGATTTTCCAGGTTCTAACAACTAAATATGAGCATAAATGAAAGAGAAATGGTTACTAACCTTCGTCCAAGCTATAACCTTCGACTATGGATGATTTCCAAGCAAAAACAGGTCCTAAACGGGGGCAAATCAGCTTCAAAAAGAGGGAATATGAGCAAACTCGAAATTGCTCTTTCAAAACCGAACCAAAAGACTGAAATAGGGCCGATCTTACCTTAAATCCGGACGAAATCAAACATGCAATGGTAGATTCGTGAAGAGCTCGACGATCTCTATCCGATGGCGTATGAATCACGAGAATCCGACGGTTCGATTAGGAGAAATTCTAGAGAGAAGGTGAGAGTGTAGAGAGAGAAGGAGGAGAGTCCAAATTTCCAAACCTAAGAAATGAGGAGGGGATCCCATATTTATAGGCAAATAGGAAAATGATCAGATTTTCTACAGAATTTCCGGAATCGACCAACTTTATTTCCCAACAATCCGACTTGCATAAATGTCCTTTTAGTCACATTTTTATTCATTTTAGTCCGTTTTGCCACTTTCAGTCTTTAATTTGTCATTTAGCTGAATTTTAATTATTAACTTAATTTCAGCTAAATTTTGGGCAACATTTCATAATTAATTATAACTTAATATAATTAATTATCACAGATTCATATTTTCAGTTATTTACTAATAATTGGATAAAATTGCTTTATTATCCAAAGTCTGTTGCTGTAATTTGTATTTAATAAATTACGGGCTGTTACAATCTTCCCCCGTTAAATTGATTCCGTCCTCGGAATCGACTAAGGCAGAAATAACTTCGGATACTTCTGCCTAATCTCGTCTTCTCGTTCCCAAGTTTGCGCAGATCCCTTATGGTATTTCCATTGGACTAACACCATTGGAATTTCCTTGCTGCGCAATTTCGAAACCTTATGATCGATTATACGCTCGGGTTCTTCTTCGTATCGCAACTGCTCATCAATTTGCACGTCTTTCCAAGGAATCACAGCTTCAGCGTCAGCCAAACACTTTCGAAGATTACTCACATGAAATACATCATGAATCCCAGTCATTTCGGCAGGCAACTTCAATCTGTAGGCTTGCAGTCCCACACGCTCGAGAATTTCAAAAGGACCCACAAATCGAGGGCTCAACTTCCCCCGTTTTCCGTCTTCTATCATGATACTTCTTTTGTCTGTCTTGAGAAGTCTGAATCCGCTGTCGAATCAACTGTAGCTGATCATGGGCTTCTTGCAAAATCGCTGGTCCAGAGATCGGGCGTTCACCTGTTTCCCTCCAACAGGTTGGAGTTCGGCATCGACGTCCGTACAAAAGCTGATATGAAGGCATACCAATAGTCGAGTGATAACTATTGTTATAAGCAAACTCCACAAACGGCAGGTGAGTATCCCAACTTCCACCGAGATCAATCACACAGGCACGTAACATATCTTCTAAGGTCAAAATTGTCCTCTCACTTTGCCCGTCAGTTTCAGGATGATAGGCGGTGCTCATCTTAAGTTCAGTTCCTAGTCCATTCTGAAAAGCCTTCCAAAAACGAGAAGTAAATCTGCTGTCACGGTCCGATACTATAGACAATGGCACACCATGTCTAGTCACGATTTCCTTTACGTACAATTCAGCTAACTTTTCGAGGCGTTCATCTTCACGTATGGGTAGGAAATGGGCTGACTTAGTAAGTCGATCCACTATTACCCATATAGAGTCATGATTCCGCTTTGTCCTGGGCAGCTTCGTCACAAAGTCCATGGTTATGTGGTCCCACTTCCATTCCGGGATTGGCAATGGTTGTAGTTCCCCATACGGCTTCTGATGTTCAGATTTGACTTGTAAACAAGTCATGCAATTTTCTACATATCGTCCTACGTCCTTCTTCATTCCAGGCCACCAATATTCCGTTTTCAAATCTTGGTACATTTTAGTAGAACCAGGATGTACCGAAAATTTTGACATATGAGCCTCCGACAGAATTTGATCACGAATACCTCCTAGTCTGGGAACCCATATTCTATCCATGAATCGTCTAAGACCACGATTATCAAGAGTCAGCTTGGTCACATAAGTAACCATACGTTCAGATTTCAGGTTCTCATCCCGAATAGCTTCGGTTTGAGCGGCAATAATCGACTCAGGCAAGGCAGACTCCAAAACAACAGAAGTCAAAGCATAACATCGGGTATAATGGTCTGGTCCGGTTTTGCGGCTTAGGGCATCTGCTACAATGTTTGCTTTACCTGGATGGTAAAGGATCTCACAGTCATAGTCTTTAATCAATTCCATAGATCGCCTTTGACGCATATTCAGCTCTTTCTGGTCGAATATATACTTCAGACTTTTGTGATCTGTATATAACTTGCATCTAGTCCCATACAGATAATGCCGCCAAATCTTCAGTGCAAAGGTCACGGCTGCAAGTTCTAAATCATGCGTCGGATAATTCTTCTCATGCGCCTTTAGCTGCCTTGATGCGTAGGCAATTACTTTATCCCTTTGCATCAACACACAGCCTAATCCCATCTTAGAAGCATCACTATAGACTACAAAATCATCATTACCCTCAGGTAAGGCCAGAATCGGCGCTTCTACTAGCTTACGCTTCAAAGTCTCAAAGGCTCGATCTTGAGATTTATTCCATTCAAACTTAACTTCTTTCTTCGTCAGACTGGTTAAAGGCACCGCAATCTTGGAGAAATCACGGATAAATCTTCGGTAATAGCCCGCTAAACCCAAGAAACTTCGAACTTCAGATACGTTTTTTGGCGCTTCCCACTTCTGAACCGCCTCAACCTTTGATGGATCTACGGCTATTCCCTCACCCGAGACAATATGTCCTAAAAACTGCACCTGGCGTAACCAAAATTCACATTTGGAGAATTTTGCGTAGAGTCGCTCCTTTCGTAACAATTCTAGCAATTCTCGCAAATGCATCACATGATCAGATTCAGACTTGGAGTAAATCAAGATGTCATCAATGAAGACTATCACTGATTTATCCAGCATTGGTCCACATACCCTATTCATAAGGTCCATAAATGCGGCCGGGGCATTTGTGAGACCGAACGGCATTACTAGGAATTCAAAATGGCCATATCGAGTACGAAATGCAGTCTTCGGTACGTCAGACTCAAATACTTTGAGTTGATGATATCCAGATCGGAGATCGATCTTTGAGAAGTAGCTAGCCCCTTGCAGTTGATCAAACAAGTCATCAATTCTAGGCAGAGGGTATCGGTTCTTAATAGTTACCTTATTTAACTCCCGATAATCGATACACATGCGAAAGGTACCATCCTTCTTCTTAACAAAAAGAACCGGAGCACCCCAAGGAGAAGTACTCGGACGAATAAACCCTTTTTCCAATAATTCCTGCAACTGACTCATCATTTCCTTCATTTCATTCGGAGCAAGTCGGTAAGGGGTTTTCGCGATGGGAGCAGCACCCGGTACAAGGTCAATATGGAATTCGATTTGACGATCTGGTGGCAAACCAGAGATGTCATCCGGGAATACGTCAGGGAAATCTCGAACTACAGGTACATCAGACACGGTATTTTTAACTTCTTTAGCATCTATGGCATAGGCTAAATAGGCGGAACAACCTTTGGTTAGGCACTTTCGGGCTTTCATTACAGAGATAAGACCTAAATTTCGAGTCTTTCTATCGCCATAAACATAACGTTCACTTCCTTCGGGGGTTCTAATTCTAATTATCCTTTTAGCACAAAGGATTTCAGCATTATTCGTCATAAGCCAGTCCATTCCTATAATAACATCGAACTCTCTAATCCACATCGGTATCAGGTCAACGTCTGAGGAGAGGTCATCAATCACTAGCTTACATGAACGAAAGACTCTATTCACAGTCACAAAATTCGAGCTAGCAGTTTCTATGTCTAAGGGTGCAGGTAACATCACAGGGGCAAAATCAAACTGTTTAGCAAACTTTTCAGACACATACGACAGATTAGAGCCAGAGTCAAATAAGATTAAGGCAGGCATATCATTAACAAGAAATGTACCCGTGACGACGTCAGCAGTCTCTTTTGCCTCTTCGGCTGTCATCTGGAAAGATCTCGGTTGATTCCTCGGGGCAGAAGAACCTTTGACGGATTGCTGAGGTGAAGATGCAGGTGGAGGAACAAATCGAGGCCGAGTACAGTCTTTAGCATGATGCCCCAACGTGATGCAGTTTCGGCAAGCCTCACTGCGCCTGGGACATTCCGACCTATCGTGACCGCTCTGTCCACAACAGTAACATTTAACGAACGCAGGATCGCATTTCCCTTCATGAATTTGCTTGCAGCGAGGACAAGCAGGCTTTGGTGCCGAGGTCACAGCATACGACTTAGCTTTCTTGAAAGACTGCTTATCTCCCTTCTTCGAACCTTCACTCTTCTTTTCAGCTCTCTCAGGTTTTTCCTTCTTATTAGATTTAGCAATAAAAGGACATGCTCGCTCAGGATAGATTTCAAGCTCACCTACCCTAGCAATTTCCACTGCCTCAATATAACTTCTCGGTCTGCCAGATTTCACAAACTTCCGGATTTCTCGATCTAAACCATCCACAAACAAATCTCTTCTCCTTTCGTCGGTATCAACAGGGTGATCAGATAATTGCGAGAGCCTGGTAAATTCCAGCTCATAGTCCGTCACGGATCTTGTACCTTGCTGAAAAGATAGCAGGGTTTTCTCCATCTGGCGCTTAACATCCTGGGGGCAGTATTTTTCCTTCAGATGAATCTTAAATTGATCCCAAGTAATGGATTTCTCCATTGCTTCAGACATGGGATTCGTAATTGACTTCCACCAACGGCCAGCTCCATCTTCCAACATTCCCGTCGCAAATGTCACCTTATCTTCTTCATTACACTTGGAGAGTTTAAACGCTTTCTCCACATTCGCGACCCAGTCCATAGCTTTAACAGGATCAGATGACCCCGCAAATGTACGAGCCCCACATTTCTTAAAGTCAACAAATGTACACTCTCGTCCCACCTTAACATGATGGTCGGAAGAGTCAGTCTCACTTTCATCAGAGGACACATGTCTATGTTTCCTCTTCCTGTCCTTCTTCGGCTTCGCTAACATTTCTTCCCTATGCTTCAGTTCTAATTCCTGTAACTTAAGTTCTCGCAACCTAAGTTCTTCTTCACGGCGCTTAAATTCCATTTCACGCTGGTTTACTTCGTCAGTCTGCATCACTGCTTTACCCTTGGTCAACAAATCCTTAATCTCCCTAAATCGGTCTTCAACTGCCATATCAGTCTGCAGTCGGTTCCTATCCATCATAAGCTGCATTTGCCTACGGTTATCCTCATTCAACTTATGAACGAGGTCAATCAATTGAGCCTGCTGGGGAGGCACAGGCGTAGCAGTACTGCTTGAGTCATTAGCAGTATTTTCGGGGTCAGTGCCTAAGTCCTCTACATGAACAGATTCTTTGCGTTGATCAGCTGCAGCATCAGCAGCTTTATCAACCCTTGAGGAACCGGCAACAGTCGGATTCTTATCAGCCATTGGCTGAAAATATAAAGGAAATAGCTATTATTTCCTGATTCAAATAAGCACAGTTCGAGTCATAATTCCTACGTCAGATAATCACATCTAAATTTATAGATATGAAGGCAGTCAGTCAATCAGGCTGGCACAAAGTTAAGTCAAAGTCAAGTCAGTATCAAGCAGTCAATCCCTCCCCCATCCTATCAGTCATCATTTGCCTATCTTAGGTCAAGTTGTGTGGGTAGTCCTTTACTAATTAGGTTACCCTAGGCCTCGGTGACTTGTTCGGGAATTCAGAGTCACATAGTCCATACCATACCAGTAGTTTAAGTATCGGGTGGCCAATCCGATGATTAAACTGCTGCTCTGATACCAACTTTGTAACATCCAAGTTTCCACAAACAGTACACGTCATAATATTTCATTTCATTAAGTAATAAATATTACTAATTGTTTGATACCACAGGTCCATCAGCATGAATACTTAATTACAACAATATATTAAAGATCAAATGGTGGTCTAAACTAGCTTCTAAATCTTCAATCAGAGTGCGGAAGACTGAACAAGCTACCCGAGACCGCAACATCTTTTCAAAATAGGCGTCATCAAATCCATAAGTCTGCTATTCATCAAAGTCCAGATTCACTTAGCCTGGGACGAACTACCTGCTATGGTCTTGCCTTTATCAGCTTTTCCTGAAAAGGAGTTGTCATGACAGAGTAAGCTAACAATGCTTAGTGAGTTAACAGAGTTCCATTAGTTACCACACACATATAACATACTATCAGTTCCTGTCGGCAATACGTCAGAGACGTCAAAAAGGTTGGGAGACAACCCAGTCGGTATTCCCATGTGTAAGGCCGAAGCCCTACGGGAAGTGTATGGAAACAAGTCAAATAGGAAAGGAATCTGCAGAATTCCCTCCTGTGAATGGAGATCTCACATTCGGTCCTGTCGGATAATGCAGTATGCAGCGGCAAGTATATAAACAGTCAAGTAAGCAATAAGCATGATACGTATTTACATAAAATGTAAAAGTGAACATGCAATCAAGGCAATTCAAGTGTCTAGCTTCAGTAATGTCAAAAGTACGTTTCTATGATACAATATAGTATTAAAGAAACATGCAGCAACAATCAGAAGTTTCCATACAGTCAATACATTCACCAATAAGTATCGAAATATATGCAAGTAATTAATGAAATCTGTCACTCACAGTGGTCCGTAGTCAGATAATGCTTAACGAATTAAGCTGATCAGTTTACTCTGTCAAATCGGCGGTTTCCTGCAGTTCAGTTTCAAGTCTGGCATATTAATGTCAAGTCTGTGTCATAATCTATATAACCCTAGTCAGGTTATTGTCAATTCTGGTTATCGAGTCTGAGGTAGTTCCTATCGTCCCAAGGTGAGTCTATTCTTATCAGATTAATACGATTCACCTAATTACAGATGTGTGGCCTTGAAACAAAGCCAATCGTATTACTTAGCAAGTTGAACAGGTCATACACATTCTAAGGGTTCGTATAGAGTCTGTTAATTCATTTGTGCATAAAATAGTTATGCATCTTGAAACTTACGATTTTTATCATAATTAAACGATACTTTCAATTTCATTAGGTTATTTAATAACTTAATCTGATTTAGGAATTAATCTTATACTTGGAACAAGAACCAAATTCGAATTTAGAGGGACAGATTCGAACTAGTACCATTCGAATCTAATTGATTAGATTCGAAATTCACATCACCTTGAAACCATACCCATAGACTCGAAGCATACTCATAGAATCGAAGCATATAGATTCGAAATCAGGTCTTAGACTCGAAGCACAAACCTAGATTCGAACCTACATAGACTCGAACACATAGATTCGAACATGTCTAGACTCGAATTAGCATCATTAGATTCGAAATTCACTCATACAGTCGAAGCATATCTCGAGTCTAGGGGGTTTAGATTCGAATTCAACCCATTTTCGAATCTGATCATAGCTTCTTCGAGTCTGTTCTACATGATCAAAGATTTTCCAGATTTTAACATCTAAATATGAGCATAAAAGATAGAGAAATGGTTACTAACCTTCGTCCAAGCTATAACCTTCGACTATGGATGATTTCCAAGCAAAAACAGGTCCTAAACGAGAGTAAATCAGCTTCGAATGAAGGGAATTTGAGCAAACTCGAGTTTGCTCTTTCAAAGCCGAAATAAAAGTCAGAAAAGGGGTCGAATTTACCTCAAATCAGAACCAAATCGAACATGCAATGACAGAATATTGAAGAGCTTGACGATCTCTATCCGTTGACGTATAAATCACGAGAATCCGACGGTTCGTTTAGGAGGAATTCTAGAGAGAAGGTGAAAGTGTAGAGAGAGAAGGAGAGGATTCTAGCTTTTCCAAACTTAAGAAATGAGGAGGGCTGCCCTATTTATAGGAAAATAGGGAGAAAATCAGATTTTTTTTACTGAATTATCCGGAATTGACCAACTTTATTTCCCAACAATCCGATTTGCATAAATGTCTTTTAGTCACATTTTTATTCATTTTAGTCCGTTTCGTCATTTTCAGTCTTTAATTTGTCATTTAGCTGAATTTTAATTATTAATTTTATTTCAGCTAATTTCGGGCAACTTTTCATAATTAATTATAACTTAATATAATTAACTATTTAAGGTTCATGTTTTCAGTTAATTACTAATATTTGGATAAAATTGCATTATTATCCAAAGTCTGATGCTGTAATTTATATTTAATAAATTACGGGCTGTTACAACTAATACAATTACTTAACATTAATTATGCAAGACTAAAACAATTCATTTAAAAGAATGCATCCAAAAGTATTTTTGAATTTACATAAAAAGGGAAATACAAGAATATATTTTAAATACATTTATACAAAAGTAAAAAAATGAAAATACAAGATAATATCTTGTAAAATCTGCCCATAGGAGGTACATAAAGGATTTGATAAATATTTTTTTTTACTCAACATATCTACATCAAATCCCTCTACACCATCCTCCTTTCAATTCAAAGAAGATCTTACACTCCACCCCTCTTATCACCATCAATTGAACCTCCATCTTTTACCTATAAATAGAGAGCTTCCCTTTCATATTATTCACACCAAAACCCTTCTTTTTCTCTCTAAAAACCGGATCCCACACACACACACACACTACAAACATTTCCATTCAAGTGTTCTTGGTGAAATTCAAGTGTTCTTGGTCCAAATCTTGTAAGAGTTCCAACTTCTTCTCAATTTAATACTCTAAATACTTCAAAGTAAGTAAATACTAACTTATTTCATCATACATTTATGTTTATATAAGTCTTGCATAATATATATAATCACCAACAACAACAAGTTTCATAAAAACTCAAGTGTATAAATTTCTAGTTTTGTTTTTAAGTTGTTTCTTTAAATGTGTTTATGAATATATAAACACATCATAAAGGTGTTAATATTATGAAAACAAGTGATATATATGTGTTTTATAACTTTTATACAAGTAGTCTTTGAATAAACAACAAGAATCATACGGTATTTCAAGTTTATAAACTGCGGATTTTCGGCAGAAAATTTATATCGACTTTGAAAAATCATAACTAATTCATAACTTATCGAAATGAGTTGATTCTTGTCTCAAAAGTTAGATCTATGTCTTAACTATAGATCTGGAAGTTTTCATAATTTATTTTGGAGTTTAAGACCTCCAGAAAGTTTTTGGGAAACCGAAAGTTTGACAGCTCAAAAATGGCCAACATAGGGTTTTCAACAAGCTTTTTCCCTAACCTAAACATCTCGAAAAATGGTCGTTCTTGATTCTAAAAATCCTTTGTATATATTAGTTTAATGTCCTAGAAAACCAAAGCCTAAAACGTTTTGGATCTTGGTCAAAAACAGCCTCAAAATAGGCCGAAAAACCTCCGAAAAAGCTGGAAAATTATATATTTATAAACTTGACGTTTTAAGCGGGTTTTATTTATAAACTTGTAATGTTGGGTGATTTAAGACATAAAAATCTATAAATATATATAATCATATATTAGAGATATTAAATCCTTATTATCATTTAGGGCACGATTAAACTCACTCGGTGCATCATCCATCCACTTACGCTAAATAGCATTTTACGCTCGTTTTTGCCATCGCAAGCTTGGTGAGTTCTCATAGCCCCTATTTTCACACTGTTATGTTTTGGGGATGAAATACATGCTTCGTTTTTTGTAACATCCAAGTTACCACAAACAGTACACGTCATAATATTTCATTTCATTAAGTAATAAATATTACTAATTGTTTGATACCACAGGTCCATCTGCCTGAATACTTAATTACAAAAATATATTAAAAACAAATGGTGGTCTAACTAGCTTCTAAATCTTCAATCAGAGTGCGGAAGACTGAACAAGCTACCCGAGACCGCAACATCTTTTCAAAATAGGCGTCAGCAAAAGTCCAAAAGTCTGCTATTCATCAAATGTCCAAAATCACTTAGCCTGGGACGAACTACCTGCTATGGTCTTGCCTTTATCAACTTTTCCTGTAAAAGAGTTGTCATGACAGAGTAAGCTAACGTTGCTTAGTGAGTTAACAGAGTTCCATTAGTTACCACACATATATAACATACTATCAGCTCCTGCCGGCAAGTCACTACGTCCTGAGACAGCAAAAAGGTTGGGAGACAACCCAGTTTGTTTTCCCCTATGTAAGGCCGAAGCCCTACGAGAAGTGTATGGAAACAAGTCATATAGGAAAGGAATCTGCAGAATTCCCTCCTGTGAATGGAGATCTCACATTCGGTCCTATCGGATAATGCAGTATGCAGCAGCAAATATATAAACCGTCAAATAAGCAGTAAGCATGATAAGTATTTACATAAAATGTAAAAGTGAACATGCAATCAAGGTAATTCAAGTGTCTAGCTTCAGTAATGTCAAAAGTACGTTTCTATGATACAATAAAGTATTAAAGAAACATGCAGCAACAAACGGAAGTTTCCATATAGTCGATGACATTCACCAATAAGTATCGAAACATATGCAAGTAATTAATGAAATCTGTCACTCACAGTAGTCCGTAGTCAGATAATGCTTAACGAATTAAGCTGATCAGTTTACTCTGTCAAATCGGCGGTTTCCTGCAGTTCAGTTTCAAGTCTGGCATATTACTGTCAAGTCTGTGTCATAATCTATATAACCCTAGTTATATATTCAGGTTATTGTCAATTCTAGTTATCGAGTCTGAGGTAGTTCCTATCGTCCCAAAGTGAGTCTATTCTTAACAGATTATTACGATTCCTAATTACACATATATGTGGCCTTGAAACGAGGCCAATCATATTACTAGCTAGGTGAATCATGACATACGATTTCTAAGAGTTCATTCAGAGTCTGTTAATTATTTGTGCATAAAATAGTTATGCATCTTAAACTTGAGAGTTTTATCATAATCATAATATACTTTCAATTACATTTACACAATTATAAGGTTGATCAATAACTTAATCTGATTTAGGAATTTAACTTTGGCTTGGAATTAAACCAGTTTTGAATATAGGGAGACAGATTCGAATAGCCTCCATTCGAATCTAAGGAGATAGATTCGAAGGCTCTATAGATTCGAAGACCATTCATTAGATTCTAGGGGATAGATTCGAAATTAACATTCAATAGATTCTAGGAGATAGATTCGACTAGGTTAGATTCGAATTAGGGACCTAGACTTGAATTAGGGACCTAGATTCGAATTAGGGACCTAGATTCGAAGGCACAAGTTCGAGTCTAGCTATTCAGATTCGAAACAACCAATTCAATGACAAAGGAAGATAGATTCGAAGGTCACTCATTCGAATCTAGGGGGGTTAGATTCGAAACCAACACCTTCGAGTCTATACATGAATTTCTCGAATTTGTTCTTCTAGTTCATCGTTTTTCCAGGTTTTAACAACTAATCTTGAACATAAAAGAGGGAAAAATAGTTACTAACCTTCGTCCAAGCTATATCCTTCGACTATAGAGTTTTCCAAGCCAAAACAGGTCCTAAACGAGGGCAAATCAGCTTCGAAAGAATAGAATTTGAGCAAACTCGAGTTTGCTATTTCAAAACCGAACCAAAAGACAGAAAAGGGGTCGATCTTACCTCAAATCGGGACCAAAACAAACATGCAATGACAGAATATTGTAGAGCTTGACGATCTTTATCCGTTGACGTATAAATCACGAGAATCCGATGGTTCGTTTAGGAGAAATTCTAGAGAGAAGGTGAGGGTGTAGAGAGAGAAGGAGAGAGGGTTTCAATTTGCTAAACCATGAAAATGAGGAGGGAAGGCTCTATTTATAGGAAAATAGGGAAAAATCAGATTTTCTACTGAATTTCCGGAATCGACCAACTTTTATTCCCATCAAACTGATTTGCATTTCAGATGCAAATAATAGCAAAGGAGTTTTAGATTTGCTATAATTGACTTTTAGTCATATTTTTATTCATTTTAGTCCGTTTCGTCATTTTCAGTCTTTAATTTGTCATTTAGCTGAATTTTAATTATCAACTTTATTTCAGCTAATTTTTGGGGCAACTTTTCATAATTAATTATAACTTAATATAATTAACTATTTAAGATTCATGTTTTCGGTTAATTACTAATATTTGGATAAAATTGCTTAATTATCCATAGTCTGATGTTGTAATTTATATTTAATAAATTACGGGCTGTTACAATCTTCCCCCGTTAAATTGATTCCGTCCTCGGAATCGACTAAGACAGGAATAAATTCGGATACTTTTGCCAAATCTCGTCTTCTCGTTCCCAAGTTTGCGCAGATCCCTTATGGTATTTCCATTGAACTAACACCATTGGAATTTCCTTGTTGCGCAATTTCGAAACCTATGATCGATTATACGCTCAGGCTCTTCTTCGTATCGCTACTGCTCGTCAATTTGCACGTCTTTCCATGGAATCGCAGCTTCAGCATCAACTAAACACTTTCGCAGATTACTCACGTGAAATACATCATGAATCCCAGACATTTCGGCAGGCAACTTTAGTTTGTAGGCTTGCAATCCTACACGCTCGAGAATTTCGAAAGGACCAACAAATCGAGGACTCAACTTCCCCCGTTTGCCGAACCTTACTATTCCTTTTCTTGGCGAGACCTTCAGCAACACTTTATCTCCAACTTCAAACGCAATTGGTTTCCGTCTTCTATCATGATACTTCTTTTGTCTGTCTTGAGAGGTCTGAATCCGCTGTCGAATCAACTGTAGTTCCCCATACGGCTTCTAATGTTCCGATTTGACTTGTAAACAAGTCATGCAATTTTCTACATATTGTCCTACGTCTTTCTTCATTCCAGGCCACCAATATTCCGTCCTCAAGTCTTGATACATTTTAGTAGATCCAGGATGTATCGAAAATTTTGACATATGAGCCTCCGAGAGAATTTGATTACGAATACCTCCTAGTCTGGGAACCCATATTCTATCCATGAACCGTCTAAGACCACGATTATCAAGGGTCAGCTGGTTCACGTAAGTAACCATACGTTCAGATTTCAAGTTCTCATCCTGAATGGTTTCGGTTTGAGCGGCAAAAATCGACTCAGGCAAAGCAGACTCCAAAACAACAGAAGTCAAAGCATAACATCGGTATAATGGTCTTGTCCGGTTTTGCGGCTTAGGGCATCTGCTGTTATGTTTGCTTTACCTGGATGGTAAAGGATCTCACAGTCATAGTCTTTAATCAATTCCATAGATCGCCTTTGTCGCATATTCAGCTCTTTTTGGTCAAATATATACTTCAGACTCTTGTGATCCGTATATAATTTACACCTGGTCCCGTACAGATAATGCCGCCAAATCTTCAATGCAAAGGTCACGGCTGCAAGTTCTAAATCATGTGTCGGATAATTCTTCTCATGCGCCTTTAGCTGCTTTGATGCGTAGGCAATCACTTTATCCCTTTGCATCAACACACAGCCTAATCCCATCTTAGAAGCATCACAATAGACTACAAAATCATCATTACCCTCAGGTAAGGCCAGAATCGGTGCTTCTACTAGCTTACGTTTCAGAGTCTCAAAGGCTCGATCTTGAGATTCATTCCATTCAAACTTAACTTCTTTCTTCGTCAGACTGGTTAAAGGCACCCCAATCTTTGGAGAAATCACGGATAAATCTTCGGTAATAGCCTGCTAAACCCAAGAAACTTCAAACTTCAGATACGTTTTTCGGTGCTTCCCACTTCTGAATCGCATCTACCTTCGATGGATCCACGGCTATTCCCTCACCCGAGACAACATGTCCTAAAAATTTCACCTGGCGCAACCAGAATTCACATTTGGAGAATTTTGCATAGAGTCGCTCCTTTCGTAACAATTCTAGCAATTCTCGCAAATGCATTGCATGGTCAGATTCAGACTTAGAGTAAATCAAGATGTCATCAATGAAGACTATCACTGATTTATCCAGCATTGGTCTACATACCCTATTCATGAGGTCCATAAATGCAGCCGGGGCATTTGTGAGACCGAACGGCATTACTAGGAATTCAAAATGGCCGTAACGAGCACGAAATGCAATCTTCGGTACGTCAGACTCAAATATCTTAAGTTGATGATATCCAGATCGAAGAGCAACCTTTGATTAGGCACTTTCGGGCTTTCATTACAGAAATGAGACCTAAATCTCGAGTCTTTCTACCGTCATAAACATAACGTTCACTTCCTTCGGGGGTTCTAATTCTAATTATCCTTTTGGCACAAAGGATTTCAGCATTGTTCGTCATGAGCCTGTCCATTCCTATAATAATATCGAATTCTCTAATCCACATCGGTATCAGGTCAAAGTCTGAGTAGAGGTCATCAATCACTAGCTTACAGGAACGAAAGATTCTACTTATAGTCACAAAACTCGAGCTCGCAGTTTCTATATCTAACGGTACAGGTAGCATTATTGGGGCAAAATCAAATAGTTTAGCAAACTTTTCAGACACATATGACAGATTAGAGCCAGAGTCAAATAGGATTAAAGCAGGTATATCATTAACAAGAAATGTACCCGTGACGACATCAGCAGTCTCTTTTGCCTCATCGGCTGTCATCTGGAAAGATCTTGGTTGATTCCTCGGAGCAGAAGAACCCTTGAATGATTGCCGGGGTGAAAATGCAGGCGGAGGAACAAATCGGGGCCGAGTACAGTCTTTAGCATGGTGCCCCAACGTGATGCAGTTACGGCAAGCCTCATTGCGCTTGGGACATTCCGACCTGTCATGACCTTTCTGCCTACAACAGTAGCACCTCACGAACTCAGGATCACATTTTCCTTCATGAATCTGCTTGCAGCGAGGGCAAGCAGACCTTGGCGTAGCGGTCACAGCATAAGATTTAGCCTTTTTAAAAGACTGCTTATCTCCCTGCCTTAAACTTTCACTCTCCTTTTTCGATTTCTCATATTTTTCTTTCTTGCTAGACTTGGCAATAAAAAGAGTCGCTCGCTCCGGATAGATTTCAAGTTCCCCTACCTTAGCAACTTCAACTACTTCCATATCACTTCTCGGTCTGCCAGAATTCACAAAAAGATCCCTTCGTCGTCCCTCAGAGGGCTCATGCCTAAGTTTCCTTTTTCGATCCTTCTTGGGCTTTGCTAACATTTCTTCCCTATACTTCAATTCTAACTCCCGAAACTTAAGTTCTCGCAACCTAAGTTCTTCTTCACGGCGCTTAAAGTCAATTTCACGCTGGATTTCTTCGTCAGTTTGCACAACCGCTTTACCCTTAGTCAGCAAGTCCTTAATTTCCTTAAATCGGTCCTCAACCGACATATCAGTCTGCAGTCGATTCCTATCCATCATAAGCTGTATTTGCCTTCGATTATCCTCATTCAGCTTGTGAATGAGATCAAATAATTGAGCCTGCTGGGGAGGCACAAGCGTGGCAGTACTGCTTGAGTCATTAGCAGTGTTTTCAGGGTCAGTGCCTAAATCCTCTACATGAACAGATTCTTTGTGTTGATCAGCTGCAGCGTCAGCAGTTTTACCAACAGTCGAGGTACCAGCAACATTTGGATTCTTATCAGCCATTGGCTGAAAATATAAAGGTAATAACTATTATTTCCTAATTCAAATAAGCACGATTCGAGTCATAATTCCTATGTCAGATAATCATATCTAAATTTCATAGATATGAAGGCAGTCAGTCAGGCTGGCACAAAGTCAAGTCAAAGTCAAGCAGTCAATCCCTCCCCCATCCTATCAGTCATCATTTGCCTATCTTGGGTCAAGTTGTGTGGGTAGTCCTTTACTAATTAAGTTACCCTAGGCCTCGGTGACTTGTTCGGGAATTCAGAGTCACATAGTCCATACCATACCAGTAGTTTAAGTATCGGGTGGCCAATCCGATGATTAAACTGTTGCTCTGATACCAACTTTGTAACATCCAAGTTACCACAAACAGTACACGTCATAATATTTCATTTCATTAAGTAATAAATATTACTAATTGTTTGATACCACAGGTCCATCTGCCTGAATACTTAATTACAAAAATATATTAAAATCAAATGGTGGTCTAACTAGCTTCTAAATCTTCAATCAGAGCGCGGAAGACTGAACAAGCTACCCGAGACCGCATCATCTTTTCAAAATAGGCGTCAGCAAAAGTCCAAAAGTCTGCTATTCATCAAATGTCCAAAATCACTTAGCCTGGGACGAACTACCTGCTATGGTCTTGCCTTTATCAACTTTTCCTGTAAAAGAGTTGTCATGACAGAGTAAGCTAACATTTCTTAGTGAGTTAACAGAGTTCCATTAGTTACCACACATATATAACATACTATCAGCTCCTGCCGGCAAGTCACTACGTCCTGAGACAGCAAAAAGGTTGGGAGACAACCCAGTTTGTTTTCCCCTATGTAAGGCCGAAGCCCTACGGGAAGTGTATGGAAACAAGTCATATAGGAAAGGAATCTGCATAATTCCCTCCTGTGAATGGATATCTCACATTCGGTCCTATCGGATAATGCAGTATGCAGCGGCAAATATATAAACCGTCAAATAAGCAGTAAGCATGATAAGTATTTACATAAAATGTAAAAGTGAACATGCAATCAAGGTAATTCAAGTGTCTAGCTTCAGTAATGTCAAAAGTACATTTCTATGATACAATAAAGTATTAAAGAAACATGCAGCAACAAACGGAAGTTTCCATACAGTCGATGACATTCACCAATAAGTATCGAAACATATGCAAGTAATTAATGAAATCTGTCACTCACAGTAGTCGTAGTCAGATAATGCTTAACGAATTAAGCTGATCAGTTTACTCTGTCAAATCGGCGGTTTCCTGCAGTACAGTTTCAAGTCTGGCATATTACTGTCAAGTCTGTGTCATAATCTATATAACCCTAGTTATATATTCAGGTTATTGTCAATTCTAGTTATCGAGTCTGAGGTAGTTCCTATCGTCCCAAAGTGAATCTATTCTTAACAGATTATTACGATTCCTAATTACACATATATGTGGCCTTGAAACGAGGCCAATCATATTACTAGCTAGGTGAATCATGACATACGATTTCTAAGAGTTCATTCAGAGTCTGTTAATTATTTGTGCATAAAATAGTTATGCATCTTAAACTTGAGAGTTTTATCATAATCATAATATACTTTCAATTACATTTACACAATTATAAGGTTGATCAATAACTTAATCTGATTTAGGAATTTAACTTTGGCTTGGAATTAAACCAGTTTTGAATATAGGGAGACAGATTCGAATAGCCTCCATTCGAATCTAAGGAGATAGATTCGAAGGCTCTATAGATTCGAAGACCATTCATTAGATTCTAGGGGATAGATTCGAAATTAACATTCAATAGATTCTAGGAGATAGATTCGACTAGGTTAGATTCGAATTAGCGACCTAGACTTGAATTAGGGACCTAGATTCGAAGGCACAAGTTCGAGTCTAGCTATTCAGATTCGAAACAACCAATTCAATGACAAAGGAAGATAGATTCGAAGGTCACTCATTCGAATCTAGGGGGGTTAGATTCGAAACCAACACCTTCGAGTCTATACATGAATTTCTCGAATTTGTTCTTCTAGTTCATCGTTTTTCCAGGTTTTAACAACTAATCTTGAACATAAAAGAGGGAAAAATAGTTACTAACCTTCGTCCAAGCTATATCCTTCGACTATAGAGTTTTCCAAGCCAAAACAGGTCCTAAACGAGGGCAAATCAGCTTCGAAAGAATAGAATTTGAGCAAACTCGAGTTTGCTCTTTCAAAACCGAACCAAAAGACAGAAAAGGGGTCGATCTTACCTCAAATCGGGACCAAAACAAACATGCAATGACAGAATATTGTAGAGCTTGACGATCTCTATCCGTTGACGTATAAATCACGAGAATCCGACGGTTCGTTTAGGAGAAATTCTAGAGAGAAGGTGAGGGTGTAGAGAGAGAAGGAGAGAGGGTTTCAATTTGCTAAACCATGAAAATGAGGAGGGAAGGCTCTATTTATAGGAAAATAGGGAAAAATCAGATTTTCTACTGAATTTCCGGAATCGACCAACTTTTATTCCCATCAAACTGATTTGCATTTCAGATGCAAATAATAGCAAAGGAGTTTTAGATTTGCTATAATTGACTTTTAGTCATATTTTTATTCATTTTAGTCCGTTTCGTCATTTTCAGTCTTTAATTTGTCATTTAGCTGAATTTTAATTATCAACTTTATTTCAGCTAATTTTTGGGGCAACTTTTCATAATTAATTATAACTTAATATAATTAACTATTTAAGATTCATGTTTTCGGTTAATTACTAATATTTGGATAAAATTGCTTAATTATCCATAGTCTGATGTTGTAATTTATATTTAATAAATTACGGGCTGTTACAATCTTCCCCCGTTAAATTGATTCCGTCCTCGGAATCGACTAAGACAGGAATAAATTCGGATACTTTTGCCAAATCTCGTCTTCTCGTTCCCAAGTTTGCGCAGATCCCTTATGGTATTTCCATTGAACTAACACCATTGGAATTTCCTTGTTGCGCAATTTCGAAACCTTATGATCGATTATACGCTCAGGCTCTTCTTCGTATCGCAACTGCTCGTCAATTTGCACGTCTTTCCATGGAATCGCAGCTTCAGCATCAACTAAACACTTTCGCAGATTACTCACGTGAAATACATCATGAATCCCAGACATTTCGGCAGGCAACTTTAGTTTGTAGGCTTGCAATCCTACACGCTCGAGAATTTCGAAAGGACCAACAAATCGAGGACTCAACTTCCCCCGTTTGCCGAACCTTAATTTTATATTTAAATCTCTGTATCTTGCGAACTACTCTTTATCATTTTCGGGTTATGTAAAACATTTCTATCTTTTAAAGTTATATCGATGTATTTTTTGAAAATGTCCATATAGTGGTCGTTCATTATGAATATGGTTACGCTTCCGCGACGTCACGCTTCGTTGCCAACCGGGGTAACGGGGTGTGACAGATTGGTATCAGAGCCATAGTTATAGTGAACTAGGTTGCATTAGTACCCTAGACTATAACTGCACTTAAGTTTTACTGATTTTGAAATATCTTGTAACTAACTAAAAGACTATACATGGACCTTGATAGCAGAACACATGTCCCACCCAGAGACCATCATCTTGTCAGATTCAGAGGATGAGTACACCCCTGCGAGCCCCGAAGTCACTGAGGTTTTCAATGAAGGAGAACCATCTGAAGATGAAGACCCCTCCGAAGAACCACTGGAGGAGTCAGAGGAGGAACCTATGGAAGAAGATGATGACGGAGAGGATCCACCGCCCCCAGCAGTCCCCGCCCGCATTCCATACCACCCGGCGGTGCCATCATTCAAGCCGTACCTCCCTTACCCAAACGGCCCTAAGATGTTGTACACACCCTGAAAGAGGGTGATCACGCCGAGACGGGAGTCTATTCTCATCTCGACTCCCCAACCCAATCCCCTACCACAGCACCGACGGGTAGACGCCCGAAGATGGGGATGGATGCCTGAGACCCTCCATGAGTGGAGGCAAGAGGAAGGAATCCCTTCCCACTTTGAGATCGGAGGACCATCCTCCGCACCTATTCCGTCACTCACCCAAGAACCCGCCGAACAGACCATACCACTCTTGGTAGCACGGTCTTCAAGGCATGATCTCCAACTTCGGTTGCTTAACCAAGACATCGGAGAAATGACCGCTCGTTTAGAGCGGGAGGAGTTACAAAACTCCAATTTATACTGGGCCAACCAGCACGCCCTCGCCATTCAGCAGGACGGACTAAATGAGCTCCGGCAACGATTAGCCGAGAGCGAGGCCCGTAATGAGAAGCTGACACAGCGCCTCAATGCTTTGGAAAAGGGAGAGACCCCTGATCACTCCCGCACCTAGTACCCCTCCTCTATCTTTGTAATATTAGGAAATTATTATGTAATAGTGTAGGACTAAAATTTTCGGGTAATAACCCGCCCCAATGTAAGAAAGTTATGAATGATTAATGAAAATTGCAAGTTATTTATGAAATTATGTTTGATGATTATAGTGTTGTGCCTTAAGAAAATTACATCTTTAAGATTCAACTTCTTACACTATGCTCTTTTCTTTAAACTTTAAGATAATGCCGCCAAGACGAGCTATGAACGCTGCTGAAATTGAGAAACTAGTTGCTCAAAGAGTGGCTGCTGCCATAGCCACTTATGAGACAAACCGGAACAGTTCAGCTAATGGAGATGGTGGTGCTAGCCGCACCACGGGAGGAACTGAAACCCACCCAAAGGGTTGTGGAATTAAGGGGTTTTTGAGTTGCAAGCCCCGATACTTCAATGGAACTGAAGGAGCCGTTGGATTAGTACGATGGTTCGAAAAGTTGGAGTCTGTCTTCCGTGTTAGCGGATGCATTGAAGGAGACAAGGTAAAGTTCGCCACCCACACTCTGCAAGACAGCGCCTTGACATGGTGGAACTCGTATACCCAGTCTGTGGGGATTGATGCAGCTTACCAACTCGCCTAGACCGAGTTAAAGCAGATGATGACCGATGAGTATTGCCCGAGGAATGAGCTACAGAAGATGGAGTCAGAGTTTTGGAATCTGGCTATGAAGGGAACGGATGTAGCTGGGTACACCAACCGATTCCACGAACTGAGTATTCTATGCCCTCAGATGGTGACCCCTGAGTACAAGAAAATCGAGCGTTACATTTGGGGACTCGCTCCTCAAATTCAAGGCAATGGGACTGCCTCTAACCCAACCACCATTCAGGACGCCATCAGAATGGCCAATAACCTTATGGATCAAGTGTCCCGGAGAATCGAAGCCAAGGCCGGGGAAAACAAGAGGAAATGGGAGGACAAGTCCGGGAGGAATACGGGCTTGCAATCCAAGAAGCCCGAGACCGTCAAGGCTTATGTAGCAGAAGCTGAGTCAAGGAAGGGCTACACCGGTACCAAGCCTTTCTACACCCAATGCACCTTTCATCACAACAAGGGTCCCTGCCCAACCCCTTGTGGAAAATGCAAACGTATTGGTCATGTGGCCAAGGACTGCAAATTTGGAACCCTGGGTGTCAATGGCGGCAATCAGAGAGGCTGCTATGAATGTGGAGCTGCCGGGCACTTCAGGAATGAGTGCCCGAAGTTGAAAATTGGTGGAGGAGCTCAGGGGAGAGCTTTTGTGTTAGGAGCAGGTGACGCTCGTCAGGATCCCCATGTGGTATCAGGTACGTTTCTTTTAAATGACATTTACGCTTACGTACTCTTTGATACTGGGGTTGATAGGAGCTTTATATCTGATAAGTTTAGTAAGCAATTGAATGTCACTCCTTTTCCCTTAGACAACTCTTATACTATAGAACTGGCTGACGGCAAAATAATATAGGCAAGTAGTATTATTAAGCATTGCACACAGAAGCTGGCAGATCATCCCTTTAAGATAGACTCGATGCCTATAGCACTCGGAAGTTTTGATGTAGTAATTGGCATGGATTGGTTGTCACACAACCATGCCGAGATTTTGTGCGGTAAGAATGTGGTACGAATACCACTCTACAAGAAGAAGGTCCTAACAGTCCAAGGGGAAAGAAAGAACCGTCATTTGAATGTCATATCCGGCCTAAGAACATTAAAGTGCCTTAGAAAAGGTTGTCATGCGGTATTAGTACAGATTGTAGAAAAGGAGTCGGAGGAGAAACGACTTGAGGATATTCCAGTGGTTTGTGATTATCCGAAGGCCTTCCCAGAAGATTTGCCTAGGCTTCCGCCAACTAGGCAAGTAGAGTTTCAAATCGATTTGGTGCCGGAAGCTGCACCGGTCGCAAGAGCCCCATATAGACTCGCTCCTTCTGAAATGCAAGAGCTAGCCAATCAATTACAAGAGTTGATGGATAAAGGATTCATTCGACCAAGTTCCTCACCTTGGGGAGCTCCGGTCTTATTTGTGAAAAAGAAAGACGGATCCTTCAGAATGTGCATAGACTACCGAGAGCTAAACAAGTTGACAGTAAAGAACCGCTACCCCCTTCCCAGAATTGACGACTTGTTTGACCAACTACAGGGATCTAGCTTCTACTCTAAGATTGATCTGCGATCCGGTTATCATCAAGTAAAGGTTCGGGAAGAAGACATTCCCAAGACAGCATTCAGAACTCGTTATGGATATTACGAATTCCAGGTGATGCCATTCGGTTTGACCAACGCACCAGCCGTATTCATGGATCTCATGAATCGAGTGTGTAAACCGTATCTGGAAAAATTTGTAATAGTGTTCATAGACGATATCCTCATCTATTCCAGAAATAAGGTGGAGCACGAACAACATCTCAAGCTGATCTTGGAGTTGTTAGAGAAGGAGCAGTTATACGCCAAATTTTCAAAATGTGAATTTTGGTTGCGAGAAGTTAAATTCCTTGGACATGTGATCAACAGCCAGGGAATCCAAGTTGATCCATCAAAAATCGAGGCCACAAAGAACTACTTGCCGGTTATTATAGGCGATTTATTGAAAACTTCTCAAAGATAGCAGGTTCCCTAACAGAGTTGACTCGGAATGATGTAAAATATGTCTGGGGTGAAGAGCAGGAAAAGGCGTTTCAGCAGTTAAAGCAAAGATTGTGTAGTGCACCAATTCTGTCCTTACCTGAAGGAACTGAAAATTTTGTGGTCTACTGTGATGCCTCACACAATGGATTAGGTTGTGTGCTCATGCAAAGGGATAAAGTCATTGCTTACGCATCACGGCAGCACAAAATTCACGAGGTGAACTATACGACTCATGACTTTGAGCTTGGAGCAGTGGTGTTTGCTCTCAAAATATGGAGGCACTACCTGTACGGAACTAAGTGTACGGTGTTCACAGACCATAAAAGCCTTCAGCATATCCTGAATCAGAAAGAGTTAAATATGAGGCAACGTCGTTGGGTTGAGCTGCTTAGCGATTATGACTGCGAAATTCGTTATCATCCGGGGAAGGCGAATGTTGTAGCTGATGCCCTGAGCCGAAAGGAACGGGTTAAACCATTGAGAGTCCGAGCTTTGCTGATGACTATACAGTCAAACCTAAACTCTCAAGTCCGCGAGGCACAAGAAGAAGCAGTCAAGGAGGGTAATATACTGGATGAAGCCTTGAGAGGTATGGATAAGCAATTTGAAATCAAGCCAGATGGATGTCGGTACTTCATGGGCAGAATTTGGCTACCAAAATTCGGAGGACTAAGGAAGCTGATCATGGATGAAGGGCATAAAACAAGATATGCTATTCATCCAGGGTCAGATAAGATGTACCACGACTTGAAAGGAATATACTGGTGGTCAAACATGAAGGCTGACATTGCTACCTATGTCAGCAAGTGCTTAACATGTTTGAAGGTTAAGGCTGAGCACAAAAAACCATCAGGATTGCTAGTTCAACCAGAAATACCCCAGTGGAAGTGGGAGAACATCACCATGGATTTCATCACCAAGTTGCCAAAGACTTCTGGAGGTTATGACACTATTTGGGTGATTGTGGATCGACTTACCAAAACCGCACACTTCCTGCCAATCAAGGAGACTGATAAGATGGATAAGTTAACACGAATCTATCTTAAAGAAGTCATCTCAAGGCATGGAGTGCCAATATCAATTATATCAGACAGGGACAGCCGGTTCACATCAAAATTTTGGCAGTCATTGCAAGAAGCACTAGGTACACGTCTAGATATGAGCACAGCCTACCACCCGCAAACGGATGGTCAGAGTGAAAGGACGATTCAGACTTTGGAAGACATGCTAAGGGCATGTGGCATCGATTTTGGCAAAAGTTGGGACAGGCACCTGCCATTAGTCGAGTTTTCCTATAACAACAGTTATCACTCGAGCATTAAGACCGCCCCATTCGAGGCACTCTACGGACGAAAGTGTCGATCACCACTTTGTTGGGCTGAAGTAGGAGATAGTCAGATTACTGGACCTGAGATCATCTAGGAGACTACAGAAAAGATAGCCCAGATTCGTAACCGATTAAAGATCGCGCGGGATCGACAGAAAAGTTATGCAGACGTTCGACGGAAGGATTTGGAATTTCAATAGGGAGACCAAGTAATGTTGAAAGTCTCGCCTTGGAAAGGCGTAATCCGTTTTGGGAAACGAGAAAAACTCAATCCTCGTTATATCGGACCATTCAAGATCACCAAAAGAATTGGCCCGGTAGCTTACCGACTCGATTTGCCCTCAGAGCTTAATAACATTCATAATACCTTCCACGTGTCCAATCTTAAGAAGTGTCTGGCTGATGAATCACTCGTTATACCCATGGACGAGCTGGAGTTAGACGATAAGTTGAACTTCATTGAAAAACCCGTGGAAATAATGGACCGAGAAGTCAAGAAAATAAAGCACAGCCGGATCCCGATAATAAAAGTCAGATGGAACTCTAAGCGAGATCCTGAGTTTACGTGGGAACGCGAAGACCAGTTCCGAGAAAAATACCCTCATCTGTTCTCAAATACTCAAGAAGTGGAGAACACGAGCTAATTTCGGGACGAAATTCCCTTAACAGGGGGAGACTGTAACATCCGGCATTAAACCAGGTTAGCATATACGACCTAATCTGTATTTAATAGTCAATTATAGCCTAATCAATGGTCATTAGAAATTAATCAAGTGATTAACAAAGTTTATTAGAAAATTCAACCCAATTGGAATCAAATTCATCGGTGCGATAAATCGAGAAATCAATTAATTTGATCAAATTACGATATGAGGGATTAATTCAACTAAGTACATAATTAAATTATGATTAGTGACACTAATCATACACTAATACAATTACTTAACATTAATTATGCAAGACTAAAACAATTCATTTAAAACAATGCATCCAAAAGTATTTTTGAATTTACATAAAATGGGAAATACAAGAATACATTCTAAATACATTTATACAAAAATAAAAAAATGAAAATACAAGATAATATCTTGTAAAATCTGCCCATAGGAGGTACATAAAGGACTTGATAAATATTTTTTTTACTCAACATATCTACATCAAATCCCTCTACACCATCCTCCTTTCAATTCAAAGAAGATCTTACACTCCACCCCTCTTATCACCATCAATTCAACCTCCATCTTTTGCCTATAAATAGAGAGCTTCCCTTTCATATTATTCACACCAAAACCCTTCTTTTTATCTCTAAAAACCGGATCCCACACACACACACACTACAAACATTTCCATTCAAGTGTTCTTGGTGAAAGTCAAGTGTTCTTGGTGAAATTCAAGTGTTCTTGGTCCAAATCTTGCAAGAGTTCCATCTTCTTCTCAATTTCATACTCTAAATACTTCAAAGTAAGTAAATACTAACTTATTTCATCATACATTTATGTTTATATAAGTCTTGCATAATATATATAATCACCAACAACAACAAGTTTCATAAAAACTCAAGTTTATAAATTTTTAGTTTTGTTTTTAAGTTGTTTCTTTAAATGTGTTTATGAATATATAAACACATCATAAAATTGTTAATATTATGAAAACAAGTGATATATATGTGTTTTATAACTTTTATACAAGTAGTCTTTGAATAAACAACAAGAATCATACGGTATTTCAAGTTTATAAACTGCGGATTTTCAGCAGAAAATTTATATCGACTTTGAAAAATCATAACTAATTCATAACTTATCGAAATGAGTTGATTCTTGTCTCAGAAGTTAGATCTATGTCTTAACTATAGATCTGGAAGTTTTCATAATTTATTTTGGAGTTTAAGACCTCCAGAAAGTTTTGGGAAACCGAAAGTTTGACAGCTCAAAAATGGCCAACATAGGGTTTTCAACAAGCTTTTTCCCTAACCTAAACATCTCGAAAAATGGCCGTTCTTGATTCTAAAAATCCTTTGTATATAGTAGTTTAATGTCCTAGAAAACCAAAGCCTAAAACGTTTTGGATCTTGGTCAAAAACAGCCTCAAAATAGGCCGAAAAACCTCCGAAAAAGCTGAAAAATTATATATTTATAAACTTGACGTTTTAAGCGGGTTTTATTTATAAACTTGTAATGTTGGGTGATTTAAGACATAAAAATCTATAAATATATATATATAATCATATATTAGAGATATTAAGTCCTTATTATCATCTAGGGCACGAATAAACTCACTCGGTGCATCATCCATCCACTTACGCTAAATAGCATTTTACGCTCGTTTTTGCCATCGCAAGCTCGGTGAGTTCTCATAGCCCCTATTTTCACACTGTTATGTTTTGAGGATGAAATACATGCTTCGTTTTTATATGGACACGAAAATATCTTCATTTCTATTATGTATTACACATGTGGTTCCATCAGCCCTTATATCATGAACCGTTAATTGCATTTATTATTAATTAATCATTGAACAAGCAGCAGCAGATGTTTCTATACAAGTCAGTAACAATCACCAATAAGTACTGAAACATATGCAAGCAAGTAATGAAATCTGTCACTCACATTGGTCCTGAGCAATGCAAGTAGTCAAGGAACATGAAGGAGGAGTTGTCCAGTTTCAGCAGTGTCTATCATACGTTCTTAACATACAATTAAGTAATTAAGGTACAGTGATACGAAACGTTGACCCGCAAGTTAAATGTAACTTCGAACCTTCGTATAGGATAGGATAGGCGTCAAAGTACCCGATAATTGGGACTCCAACACGCCTAGAGCAAGTCCTTGACCCGTTAGTTATAAGAACTAAGAACCAAAGGAATACGAGAACGCCACAAGAATGTGCTCACAATCTTGATAAGTTCTTGAACTATGAACTCTCCAACAAAGAACAAAGCTCACAAAGATGAGTAAAACTCTAAAGAAAGATATATATTTCTCAAGTGAATTGATTTGAAAGTACATAGGAAGCCATCTATTTATAGGCTTCAAAAACCAACTCAAAGACACTAATTAAATTCAATGGATTAAAGAAGGGACTTTAATCCATGACTCTTGACATTTTGTCTTCAATTGATAGATAATTCTAGAACTCTTAAACTAAAAAAACGGATTAGGCATTTCTAGGCCTTTATTGGACTCAAATAAACTTCTAATGGACTTCAAAATACATCCATTCTACCACTTGGGCTTAGTACTAGCCCATAATGTTTCAAAGACCCAAGAAAATGCAACTTTTGGGCTTTTATGCTTTCATATTAGGATCCAATGCTTCAAGTCTAGTAACATGTTTCATCACTTGCGGTTGAGCATCGTCTTTGCATTCAGACTCTTGGATATCAACAACTAAGCTCGTAAAAACTTCTTTGATCTTCTTTGCTCGTCCTCTTGTCATTGGGCCTTCACGTATTTCCATGACATCTTTGGAATGGTTTGATGATCCTCCATCATTCTCTCCCCCTTGAAAAGGATTCGTCCACGAATCATCACCTACATCAAAAGGAGACAAGTCAGAAACATTGAATGTTGAACTAACTTGATACTCACCTGGAAGATCTAGCTTGTAAGCATTGTCGTTGATCCTTTCGAGCACTTGAAATGGTCCATCTCCTCTAGGTTGCAATTTGGATCTTCGTTTGGTAGGAAATCTATCTTTTCTCAGGTGCAGCCATACCCAATCTCCAGCTTCAAACACTATCTTTTTCCTGCCTTTGTTTGCTTGTTTTGTGTATTGTTCTGTCCTTTTCTCAATATTGAGTCTTACCTTTTCGTGTAATTGCTTCACGAATTCTGCCTTCCGCTTTCCATCTAAACTGGATCGTTCTTCGATGGGAAGAGGAACAAGGTCAAGAGGACTCAATGGATTGAATCCGTAAACAACTTCAAAAGGAGAAAATTTAGTAGCAGAATGAACACTCCTGTTGTAAGCAAACTCTGCAAAAGGCAAACAATTCTCCCAAGTTCTCAAGTTCTTCGGAATAATCACTCGAAGTAATTGGAACAAGGTTCGATTAACCACTTCTGTTTGCCCATCGGTTTTGTGGTGACTTGTGGTAGAAAACAAAAGTTTGGTACCCAACTTACTCCAAAGAACACGCCAGAAATGACTCAGAAACTTGACATCCCTATCACTTACTATGGTCCGCGGCACACCATGCAAACGAACAATCTCTTTGAAAAACAAGTCTGCCACATGTGAAGCATCGTCAGTCTTCTTACACGCAATGAAGTGTGCCATCTTAGAGAGTCGATCAACCACCACAAACACAGAATCATGACCATTCTTTGTTCTAGGCAACCCAATCACAAAGTCCATGGAGATGTCAACCCATGGTTGCAGAGGAATTGGCAGTGGCATATACAAACCATGAGGCTTGGATTTTGACTTGGCTTGTTTACATGGCACACATTTTTCACAGATCTTCATAACATCTTCTCTCATCTTAGGCCAATAGAAATGTTCCTTCAAAATATCCAATGTCTTTTGGACACCAAAATGGCCCATCAACCCTCCACCATGAGCCTCACGTACAAATAGCTCCCGTATAGAACACTTTGGAATGCATAACTTGTTTTCTTTAAACAAATAACCATCATGCCTATAAAACTTATCAAATGAAGCATGTTCACAAGCAGCGTATAAGGAAGAAAATTCAGAATTATCTTTGTACATTTCTTTAAGTGATCCAAACCCAAGAAGCTTAGAACTTAATGTGGTGATAAGAGTATGACGTCTAGACAATGCATCAGCCACAATGTTTTCTTTACCCTTTTTGTATTTGATCACATAAGGAAATGACTTAATGAATTCAACCCATTTGATATGCCTCCTACTCAAATTTGCTTGCCCCTTAAGGTACTTAAGAGACTCATGATCCGTATGAACCACAAATTCCTTAGGCCTTAAGTAATGCTGCCATGTTTGCAAAGATCTAACCAATGCATAAAGCTCTTTTTCATAAGTGGAATAATTCAAGTGAGCCCCCTTTAATTTTTCACTAAAATATGCAATTGGTTCTTGAATCAAAACAGCCCCAATACCCACCCCGGATGCATCACACTCAAGTTCAAACATTTTATTCAAATTAGGCAATGCAAGAATAGGAGTAGATGTCAACCTTTATTTCAGCAAATTGAATGCAGCTTCTTGCCTTTCTCCCCAATGAAAACTAACTTCCTTCTTCACAAGTTCATTAAGGGGGGCAGCTATGGTACTGAAGTCACGAACAAACCTTCGATAGAAACTTGCAAGCCCATGGAAGCTTCTAACTTGGGACACTGTTGTTGGAGTTGTCCATTCTTTGATTGCCTTGACCTTCTCGTCATCCACCTCAATTCCCTGGCCACTTACAACAAAACCAAGAAAAACAACCTTATCCATGCAAAATGTGCACTTCTTTAAGTTAGCAAATAATGATTCTTTTCTTAAAGTTTCCAAAACAAGACGCAAATGTTCCAAGTGAACTTCAACATTAATGCTATAAATCAGGATATCATCAAAATAGACCACGACAAACTTACCAATGTACTCTCGTAAAACATGATTCATTAACCTCATGAATGTACTCGGAGCATTAGTTAGTCCAAAGGGCATAACTAACCACTCATACAAACCAAACTTTGTTTTAAAAGCTGTTTTCCATTCATCACCTTCATTAATTCGAATTTGATGATAGCCACTTTTCAAATCAATTTTTGAGAAGATCTTAGCACCATGCAACTCATCCAACATATCATCTAACCTTGGAATAGGGTAGCGATACTTTACCGTTATTTTGTTGATGGCTCTACAGTCCATACACATTCTCCATTCACCTGACTTCTTGGGTACCACAATGACCGGTAAAGCACATGGACTCATGGATTCTCGAATTCTTCCTCTTGAAAGCAAATCCTCCACTTGCCTTTGGATTTCTTGTGTCTCCTCGGGATTAGCTCTATAGGCTGGACGGTTTGGTAGAGCAGCCCCTGGAATGAAATCAATGCGATGCTCGATCCCTCGTAAAGGTGGTAAACCACTTGGTTCTTCCTTTGGGAAGACATCTTGGTATTCCTGCAAAATATTCACAACAAAACTTGGCGGATTGTTGGTTAGTTTTTCAGCATATGTACAAGCTTCCTTGAATACCAACACTATCACTCTTTTTTTTTTCGTCAATCGCTCTCTTAACTTCACTCGTTTTTGCAAAGAAATTCTTCTTGACACACTCTCTTTTTTCATCATCATTTGTCTCACTTTTCTCACCCTCAACACTCTTTGCTTTATTTTTACTGCTCATTTTTTTCTCTTTGCACTCATTATTTTTCCTCTCATCCTCCCAAGCTCGCCTTGAAGTGATCATTTTAATTTGGTCCTCCTGCACTTGTTGTGGGGTTAGGGAGACAAGAACTACTTTCTTTTCATGATTTTTAAGAATATATTGATTAAGAAAGCCATCATAGATAACTTTCCTATCAAATTGCCAAGGTCTACCAAGTAGTATATGACTTACTTGCATTGGAACCACGTCACACATCACTTCGTCTTTGTACTTTCCGATGGAAAATGTGATCAAGGCCTGTTTAGTCACCTTCACTTCGCCACATTCATTCAACCATTGAAGCTTATATGGGTGTGGATGCTTCAACGTGCGCAAATTCAGCTTCTCAATTACCTCGTTACTCACAACATTGGTACAACTCCCACCATCAATAATGAGGCTACATACTTTACCTTGCACCAAACATCGCGTATGGAAGATATTTTCTCGTTGTTGTGTGTCTTCCACCTTGGCTTGTATGTTTAAAACTTTCTTGACCACCAAGAGCTCTCCGCTTTCTGCCTCGGTTTGCTCCAAGTCCTCTTCATCATCCGAAACATCCTCCTTTTCATATTCAGACGCTATTTCACCACTTTCATGAAGAAGCATAACTTTTTTGTTTGGGCATTGTGAAGCAATGTGCCCCACACCTAGACAACGAAAACATTTAATTTCAGGAGTTCGTGTAGGGGTAGAAACGATACCTTTGCCTTTGCCCATTTCCCTACCTTTTGTGGCATCATCTTGGTTCTTTAAAGGTATAGAAAAGGTACCTTTAGATGTCTCCCCTTTTGGCCTATGAGAATATTGAGAGTTGGACGTACTTCCCTTAGAAAAACTATTTCTTCTCCTCAATTGTCTTTCAACTTTCATGGCCGTATGAACCATCTCTTCAAGTTCTAAACAATATTGCAACTCCACGACATTAGAAATATCTTGATTCAAGCCACTCAAGAATCTTGCCATTGTTGCTTCCCTATCTGATGAGAACCTGTCCAGGGACCGAGATGACGAAGATCCGTTAAGGTGGAAGATCGGACCTATCACAAGATCAAAATCCAAGATGTTCCAGGATGCTCTCAATGGAATGATTAAATATTGTCGGAATCAAGCTCCCGTTTGTTCGCAAAACAACCAAGCACGCTTCCTAATGTTGATCCAAGTTGAAGACTAATATTATTCCAAGTTTTGGAGCCCAAGTTCTCACTTTAATCCACAAAAGCCCAAAAATAAATAAAATTCGGCCAAGCCCACCCATGTGCATTGTTTTGGCCATAACTTCCTCATTTTAAGCCCAATTTGAGTGAAATAATAGCCCACTTCAACCTTAGCCTTTTTCCTATATTTTCAAGAATAAAAAGGGCCCAAAATATGTCCTTAACCACATCCATGAATCTGCCCATAAAGGTGTCCATGTTAAAGAACTTGTCAAAGATTAAATTCAAGGCATTTTGAAGGTTTTCTCAACATTATGGTCATTTACTTGGAGGAGATAAAGAGATAGAAGTTACTTGCATGATTAATACCTACTAGAAGCTTCAAGTGGTGAAATGTCAATAATGCCCTTTTGATAAGTAGTCTTGCTTATTTGATAGCTTATCGTGATAGCTTGTGCAACTTATCTAGATAAGTAGTTGGTCTTATATTTTCTCCTATAAATAGGCACTCAATGTAACCATTTCAATCATCCTTCATTTTTGAGTAAAATTGTGAGTTTTTAACTCTTATTGTTCCTTACGAACTTTTAGAACTTATCGAGTGTTTTAGCTTGTGGCGTTCGAAACTTATCAATCAACTTGGTGGGGTTGATTGTGGCGTTCTCTATACCAAAGTTCTTGCCTCGTATATAGGCAACGGGTCGCGGTTCCACTTATACCAAGGTTCTTGTCTTGTTTATAGACAATGGGTCGCGGTCCTATCCAAGTTACTTGAAACAACCATTAGAACGATCGGGCAATCGTGATCTATCACACATTCCTCGGGTGAGATCACATCATTTGGTATCAGAGCCAAGTTCTATTGGTTTGTTTTCTACTTTATATTTCATTCGTATCATCTTTTACTTTCTTTCTATTCGTCCTTTCATTTTAATTTCTTCTCTTCATCATTGCATTGTGGTTCATGTTTGTAGTGGATCCTGTCAAAAATTGACTTGGTTGCTACTAATTGATTTTTTAGGGGATCATACGAGTTCTTTAGTTTTTTTTTCTGTTTATTCATACTTTGCATCATTTGTTCCTAAAAACAAAAGGAAGCAAAAACACAAGCAAAAAAAAAAAAAAAAAAAAAAAAAAAAAAAAAAAAAAAAAAAAAAAAAAAAAGAAATCGCAAAAAAAAAGTACAAAAAAAGATAAAAAAAAAAGGGTAAAAAAAAGCGCAAAAGAAAAGACAAAAAAAAGGAACGCAAAGTAAATTATAATTCTTGTTAGTTTTCTTTATTTTCATTTCCTTTTCTATTTACGTACTACTAGCATTGTTCATCTTGTTATATTTGGTTTTGTCAAATCTCTTCTTAAAGTTGTTTGGTATGTTTTGAATTCCTCAAGGCCACAAGCCCACGTGATTTTGATTTCTTTTAGTTTGTTTTGAACTTTAAGAGTTAAAAAGAGTGGTAAAAGGCGGTGCGGTAAGATCATTAGAGGTTAAAAGCCAAACACAACATACACGAGAATCGAGTGAACATAATTTTGAGTGAAACACGTAAGGGAGTGCGGGGAGGAAATAATATTTTTATTGTTATTACTTTTTGTCTTCTATTTTTTAGCAAAAAAAATGACGGATGAGCAACCTCCTCCTAATCTTCAAGTTCAAGCCATGATGGAGGAAATGCGACGATTGATGAGAACGGAATTCAACCAAATTCATGAAAGAATGGACCGATTGGAGACTGAAAGACCACAACGTATCCGCACGCCATCACAAGTTTCTTATGAAAATCATGACGACGATGGAGGAAGTGACGGATGGGAATCTGAAAGAAGAGCTCCTCGACGAAGGCCCCGAAGAGACAGCAATTTGAATTCTATCAAGATGAAAATTCCATTGTTTCAAGGAAAGTCAGATCCGGAAGCCTACATCGATTGGGAAACTAAAATGGAGTTCATCTTTGATTGCCATGACTACTCCAATCGTAAAAAAGTAAAACTCGCCGTTGTTGAATTTTCTGATTATGCACTAACATGGTGGGATCAACTTGTGATTAGTAGGCGAAGAAACGAAGAAAGACCCATTGATACATGGGAAGAAATGAAAAGGGTCATGAGACGACGTTTTGTACCAAGTCACTATTATCGTGACCTTCACAATAAGCTCCAAGGGTTGAAGCAAGGAAGTAAGTCTGTTGATGATTATTTCAAGGAAATGGAGGTTACCATGATCCGAGCCAACATTCTAGAGGATCGAGAAGCTACCATGGCCAGGTTGTTAAATGGCCTCAATTATGAAATTCGTGATCGTGTTGAGATGCACCATTATGTGGAGATTGAAGACTTGGTCCACATGGCGGTTAAAATTGAAAAGCAACTCAAGAGAGGGGGTGGATCAAGAACGAATACCTGGAAGGCGGGTAGCTCCAAAAGGCCTGAAAGTTCATCATCTTTTAATCCCGAATCTGGTCCAAAACCAACAAGCCCTTCCAAGGAGAAAGGTAATTCTGATGCTCCTAAAACTCGTGACATAAAATGTTTTAAGTGTCTTGGCAGGGGTCACATTGCAAGTCAATGTCCAAATAAGCTTGTAATGGTGCTTAGAGAAAATGGAGAAATTGAAACAGATTCTTCCGAATCATCACAAGAAGACACGGATGGTGAAGAAGAGATGGCTGTAGAAGGAGAATTGTTGGTTGCAAGGCGAGCCTTAAGCACTCATTCCAAGGAAAAAAATGATGCACAAAGGGAAAACCTCTTTCACACTTGGTGTTATGTTCAAGGCAAGGTATGTAGTGTTATCATTGATGGTGGGAGTTGTACTAATGTGGCTAGTGTTTCCATGGTTGAAAAGCTAGGATTGCCGACGATGAAGCATCAAAAGCCATATAAACTCCAATGGCTTAATGATAGTGGTGAGGTGCGTGTGACGAAACAAGTGTTGGTGTCATTTCGCATTGGTAAGTATGAAGACGAGGTGTTGTGTGATGTGGTACCTATGCAAGCAAGTCATTTGCTACTTGGTAGGCCATGGCAATACGATCGGCATGTGAAACATGATGGCTTCACCAACAAGTACACTCTTGTTCATAAAACCAAAGCCATAACTCTTGTGCCGATGTCACCGAGTCAAGTTTATGAAGATCAAGTCCGACTTCAAAGGGATGTGAAAAACAAAGAAGGTGAGCCTAATGAAAATAATGAACACAAAAAAGGTTCAAATGAAAAACAAAAAGATAAGAAAATATTTGTGGGTGAAAAGGAAAGTCAATATTGTGCATTTGCAAGAAGGAGTGAAATAAAGGAAGCCTTGAATTCGGAGATGTCTTTTGTGCTTCTTTTGATCAAAGAAGCTTATTTAATCACAAATGATTTGGCCGGTATTCTCCCGAGCAAAATTAAATCTCTTTTGCAGGAATTTGAAGACTTGTTTCCCGAGGAAATTCCCAAAGGATTGCCACCAATTCGCGGGATCGAACACCAAATTGACTTTGTTCCAGGATCTTCCATTCCAAACAAGCCGGCGTATAGAACAAATCCGGAAGAAACCAAAGAGTTGCAAAGGCAAGTTAAGGAATTACTTGAGAAAGGATGGATTCGAGAAAGCATGAGTCCGTGTGCGGTTCCCGTATTGCTGGTACCTAAGAAGGATGGATCATGGAGGATGTGTGTAGATTGTCGTGCCATCAACAATATCACGGTAAAGTATCGTCGCCATCCAATCCCTCGATTAGATGATATGCTTGATGAATTGTATTGTAACATCCAATTACCACAAACAGTACACGTCATAATATTTCATTTGATTAAGTAATAATAATTGTTTGATACCACAGGTCCATCAGCATGAATACTTAATTACAACAATATATTAAAATCAATTGGTGGTCTAACTAGCTTCTAAATCTTCAATCAGAGTGCGGAAGACTGAACAAGCTACCCGAGACCGCATCATCTTTACAAAATAGGCATCATCAAAAGTCCAAAGGTCTGCTATTCATCAAAATCCAGATTCACTTAGCCTGGGACGAACTACCTGCTATGATCTTGCCTTTATCAGCTTTTCCTGAAAAAGAATTGTCATGACAGAGTAAGCTAACAAAGCTTAGTGAGTAAACAGAGTTCCATTAGTTACCACACACATATAACATACTATCAGATCCTGTTGGCAGCACGTCAGGGACGGAAAAAGGTTGGGAGACAACCCAGTCGGTATTCCCATGTGTAAGGCCGAAGCCCTACGGGAAGTGTATGGAAACGAGTCAAATAGGAAAGGAATCTGCAGAATTCCCTCCTGTGAATGGAGATCTCACATTCGGTCCTGTCGGATAATGCAATATGCAGCGGCAAATATTTATACAGTCAAGTAAGCAATAAGCATGATACGTATTTACATAAAATGTAAAAGTGAACATGCAATCAAGGCAATTCAAGTGTCTAGCTTCAGTAATGTCAAAAGTACGTTTCTATGATACAATATAGTATTAAAGAAACATGCAGCAACAATCAGCAGTTTCCATACAGTCAATACATTCACCAATAAGTATCGAAATATATGCAAGTAATTAATGAAATCTGTCACTCACAGTGGTCCGTAGTCAGATAATGCTTAACGAGTTAAGCTGTTCAGTTTACTCTGTCAAATCGGTGGGTTCCTGCAGTTCAGTTTCAAGTCTGGCATATTAATGTCAAGTCTGAGTCATAATCTATATAACCCTAGTTATATATTCAGTTTATTGTCAATTCTGGCTGTCGGGTCTGGGGTAGTTCCTATCGTCCCAAGGTGAATCTATTCTTATCAGATCAATACGATTCATCTAATTATAGATGTGAGGCCTTGAACAATCGTATTACTTAGCAAGTTAAACAAGTCATACACATTCCAAGGGTTCGTACAGAGTCTGTTAATTCATTTGTGCATAAAATAGATATGCAACTTGAACTTGTGAGTTTTATCATAATCATATTATACTTTTAATTACAATAGGTTGATTAATCACTTAATTTGATTTTAGGAATTTAACTTTGGCTAGGAACAAACTCAGATTCGAATTTAGGGAGTTAGATTCGAACCACCCTATTTCGAATCTATAGATTCGAATGCATACATAGCTAGATTCGAATGCATACATAGCTAGATTCGAATGCATACATTCGAGATGGGCTTAGACAGATTCGAAGGCCTACAATCGAGTCTAGGGAGGGTCAGATTCGATACACTCATATTCGAATCTAGCAAGACAGATTCGAAACACATAAATTAGATTCTAAGGGGGGTAGATTCGAACTGCACATCCTCGAATCTAGGTGATTAGATTCGAGACACACACACAATTCGAGTCTAAGCATGAATCTCTCGAATCTGATCATCTTGTTCATCGGTTTTCCAGGTTCTAACAACTAAATATGAGCATAAATGATAGAGAAATGGTTACTAACCTTCGTCCAAGCTATAGCCTTCGACTATGGATGATTTCCAAGCAAGAACAGGTCCTAAACGGGGGCAAATCAGCTTCAAATGAAGGGAAAATGGGCAAACTCGAAAATGCTCTTTCAAAACCGAACCAAAAGTCAGAAAAATGGTCGATCTTACCTCAAATCCGAACGAAATCAAACATGCAATGGTAGATTCGTGAAGAACTCGACGATCTCTATCCGATGGCGTAAGAATCACGAGAATCCGACGGTTCGATTAGTAGAAAAGCTAGAGAGAAGATGTAACTTAGAGAGAGAAGGAGGAGAGAGTTCTTAGATTTCCAAACCTAAGAAATGAGGAGGGGAGGTCATATTTATAGGGAAAATAGGGAAAAATCAGATTTTCTACTGAATTTTCCGGAATTGACCAACTTTATTTCCCAACAATCCGATTTGCATATTTGTCTTTTAGTCACATTTTTATTCATTTTAGTCCGTTTCGTCACTTTCAGTCTTTAATTTGTCATTTAGCTGAATTTTAATTATTAATTTTATTTCAGCTAATTTTGGGCAACTTTTCATAATTAATTATAACTTAATATAATTAACTATTTAAGATTCATGTTTTCAGTTAATTACTAATATTTGGATAAAATTGCTTTATTATCAAAAGTCTGATGCTGTAATTTATATTTAATAAATTACGGGCCGTTACAATCTTCCCCCGTTAAATTGATTCCGTCCTCGGAATCGACTAAGACAGGAATAACTCCGGATACTTCTGCCTAATCTCGTCTTCTCGTTCCCAAGTTTGCGCAGATCCCTTATGGTATTTCCATTGGACTAACACCATTGGAATTTCCTTGCTGCGCAATTTCGAAACCTTATGATCGATTATACGCTCGGGCTCTTCTTCGTATCGTAACTGCTCATCTATTTGCACGTCTTTCCAAGGAATCACGGCTTCAGCGTCAGCCAAACACTTTCGAAGATTACTCACATGGAATACATCATGAATCCCAATCATTTCGGCAGGCAGCTTTAGTCTGTAGGCTTGCAATCCTATACGCTCGAGAATTTCAAAAGGACCCACAAATCGAGGGCTCAACTTCCCCCGTTTGCCGAACCTTACTATTCCTTTTCTTGGCGAAACCTTCAGCAACACTTTATCTCCAACTTCAAACGCAATCGGCTTACGTCTTCTATCATGATACTTCTTTTGTCTGTCTTGAGAAGTCTGTATCCGCTGCCGAATCAATTGTAGCTGATCATGGGCTTCTTGCAGAATCGCTGGTCCAGAGATCGGCCGTTCACCTGTTTCCCTCCAACAGGTTGGGGTTCTGCATCGACGTCCGTACAAAAGCTGATATGGAGGCATACCAATAGTCGAGTGATAACTATTGTTATAAGCAAACTCCACAAACGGCAGGTGAGTATCCCAACTTCCACCGAGATCAATCACACAAGCACGTAACATATCTTCTAAGGTCAAAATTGTCCTCTCACTTTGCCCGTCAGTTTCTGGATGATAAGCGGTGCTCATCTTAAGTTCAGTTCCTAGTCCGTTCTGAAAAGCCTTCCAAAAACGAGAAGTAAATCTGCTGTCACGGTCCGATACTATAGACAATGGAACACCATGTCTAGTCACGATTTCCTTCACGTACAACTCAGCTAACTTTTCGAGGCGTTCATCTTCACGTATGGGTAGGAAATGGGCTGACTTAGTAAGTCGATCCACAATTACCCATATAGAGTCATGATTCCGCTTAGTCTTGGGCCGCTTTGTCACAAAGTCCATGGTTATGTGGTCCCACTTCCATTCCGGGATTGGCAATGGTTGTAGTTCCCCATACGGCTTCTGATGTTCAGATTTGACTTGTAAACAAGTCATGCAATTTTCTACATATCGCCCCACGTCCTTCTTCATTCCAGGCCACCAATATACCGTCTTCAAATCTTGATACATTTTAGTAGAACCAGGGTGTATCGAAAATTTCGACATATGAGCTTCCGACAGAATTTGATCCCGAATACCTCCTAGTCTGGGAACCCATATTCTATCCAAGAACCGTCTAAGACCACTATTATCAAGAGTCAGCTGGGTCTCATAAGTAACCATGCGTTCAGATTTCAAGTTCTCATCCCGAATGGCTTCGGTTTGAGCGGCAATAATCGACTCAGTCAAGGCAGACTCCAAAACAACAGAAGTCAAAGCATAACATCGGGTATAATGGTCTTGTCCGGTTTTGCGGCTTAAGGCATCTGCTACAACGTTTGCTTTACCTGGATGGTAAAGGATTTCACAGTCATAGTCTTTAATCAATTCCATAGATCGCCTTTGTCGCATATTCAGCTCTTTCTGGTCAAATATATACTTCAGACTTTTGTGATCTGTATATAACTTGCATCTAGTCCCATACAGATAATGCCGCCAAATCTTCAGTGCGAAAGTCACGGCTGCAAGCTCCAAGTCATGCGTCGGATAATTCTTCTCATGCGCCTTTAGCTGCCTTGATGCGTAGGCAATTACTTTATCCCTTTGCATCAATACACAGCCTAATCCCATCTTAGAAGCATCACTATAGACTACAAAATCATCATTACCCTCAGGTAAAGCCAGAATCGGCGCTTCTACTAGCTTACGCTTCAAAGTCTCAAAGGCTCGATCTTGAGATTCATTCCATTCAAACTTAACTTCTTTCTTCGTCAGACTGGTTAAAGGCACCGCAATCTTGGAGAAATCACGGATAAATCTTCTGTAATAACCCGCTAGACCCAAGAAACTCCGAACTTCAGATACGTTTTTCGGCGCTTCCCACTTCTGAACCGCCTCAACCTTTGATGGATCTACGGCTATTCCCTCACCGGAGACAATATGTCCTAAAAACTGCACCTGGCGTAACCAGAATTCACATTTGGAGAATTTTGCGTAGAGTCGCTCCTTTCGTAACAATTCTAGCAATTCTCGCAAATGCATCGCATGGTCAGATTCAGACTTGGAGTAAATCAAGATGTCATCAATGAAGACTATCACTGATTTATCCAGCATTGGTCTACATACCCTATTCATGAGGTCCATAAATGCGGCCGGGGCATTTGTGAGACCGAACGGCATTACTAGAAACTCAAAATGACCGTAACGAGTACGAAATGCAGTCTTCGGTACGTCAGACTCAAATACTTTGAGTTGATGGTAACCAGATCGGAGATCGATCTTTGAGAAGTAACTAGCCCCTTGCAGTTGATCAAACAAGTAGTCAATTCTAGGCAGAGGGTATCGGTTCTTAATAGTTACCTTATTTAACTCCCGATAATCGATACACATGCGAAAGGTACCATCCTTCTTCTTAACAAAAAGAACCGGAGCACCCCAGGGAGAAGTACTCGGACGAATAAACCCTTTTTCTAATAATTCCTGCAACTGACTCATCATTTCCTTCATTTCATTCGGAGCAAGACGGTAAGGGGCTTTCGCGATAGGAGCAGCACCCGGTACAAGGTCAATATGGAATTCAATTTGACGATCTGGTGGCAAACCAGAGATGTCATCCGGGAATACGTCAGGGAATTCTTGGACTACAGGAACATCAGACACGGTCTTTTTAACTTCCTTATCATCTAAGGCATATGCTAAATAGGCGGCACAACCTTTGGTTAGGCACTTTCGGGCTTTCAGTACAGAGATGAGACCTAAATCTCGAGTCTTTCTATCGCCATAAACATAACGTTCACTTCCTTCGGGGGTTCTAATTCTAATTATCCTTTTAGCACAAAGGATTTCAGCATTATTCGTCATTAGCCAGTCCATTCCTATAATAACATCGAACTCCCTAATCCACATCGGTATCAGGTCAACGTCCGAGGAGAGGTCATCAATCACTAGCTTACAGGAACGAAAGACTCTATTCACAGTCACATAATTCGAGCTAGCAGTTTCTATGTCTAAGGGTGCAGGTAACATTACAGGGGCAAAATCAAACTGTTTAGCAAACTTTTCAGACACATACGACAGATTAGAGCCAGAGTCAAATAAGATTAAGGCAGGCATATCATTAACAAGAAATGTACCCGTGACGACGTCAGCAGTCTCTTTTGCCTCTTCGGCTGTCATCTGGAAAGATCTCGGTTGATTCCTCGGGGCAGAAGAACCTTTGACTGATTGTTGAGGTGAAGATGCAGGCGGAGGAACAAATCGGGGTCGGGTACAATCTTTAGCATGATGCCCCAACGTAATGCAGTTTCTACAAGCCTCATCACGCCTGGGACATTCTGACCGATCATGACCATTCTGTCTACAGCAGTAACATCTAACGAACGCAGGATCGCATTTCCCTTCATGAGTTTGCTTGCAGCGAGGACAAGCAGGCTTAGGCGTCGAGGTCACAGCATACGACTTAGCTTTCTTGGAAGACTGCTTATCTCCCTTCTTCGAATTTTCACTCTTCTTTTCAGCTCTCTCAAATTTTTCCTTCTTATTAGATTTAGCAATAAAAGGACATGCTCGCTCAGGATAGATTTCAAGTTCACCTACCCTAGCAATTTCCACTGCCTCAATATAACTTCTCGGCCTACCAGATTTCACAAACTTCCGGATCTCTCTATCCAGACCATCCACAAATAAATCTCTTCTCCTTTCGTCGGTATCAACAGGGTGATCAGATAATAGCGAGAGCCTGGTAAATTCCAGCTCATAGTCCGTCACGGATCTTGTACCTTGCTGAAAAGATAGCAGGGTTTTCTCCATCTGGCGCTTAACATCCTGGGGGCAGTACTTTTCTTTCAGATGAATCTTAAATTGATCCCAAGTAATGGATTTCTCCATTGCTTCAGACATGGGATTCGTAATCGACTTCCACCAACGGCCAGCTCCATCTTCCAACATTCCTGTTGCAAACGTCACCTTGTCTTCCTCATTACACTTGGAGAGTTTGAACGCTTTCTCCACATTCGCGACCCAGTCCATAGCCTTAACAGGATCAGATGACCCCGCAAACGTACGAGCTCCACACTTCTTGAAATCAACAAACGTACACTCACGTCCTACCTTAACGTGATGGTCAGAAGAGTCAGTCTCACTTTCATCAGAGGACACATGTCTATGCTTCCTCTTCCTGTCTTTCTTCGGCTTCGCTAACATTTCTTCCCTATGCTTCAGTTCTAATTCCTGTAACTTAAGTTCTCGCAACCTAAGTTCTTCCTCACGGCGCTTAAATTCCATTTCGCGCTGGTTTACTTCGTCAGTCTGCATTACAGTTTTACCCTTGGTCAGCAAATCCTTAATCTCCCTAAATCGGTCTTCAACTGCCATATCAGTCTGTAATCGATTTCTATCCATCATAAGCTGCATCTGCCTACGGTTATCCTCATTCAACTTATGAACGAGGTCAATTTGAGCCTGCTGGGGAGGCACAGGGGTAGCAGTACTGCTTGAGTCATTAGCAGTATTCTCAGGGTCAGTGCCTAAGTCCTCTACGTGAACAGATTCTTTGTGTTGATCAGCTGCAGCATCAGCAGCTTTATCAACCCTTGAGGAACCGGCAACAGTCGGATTCTTATCAGCCATTTGCTGAAAATATAAAGGAAATAGCTATTATTTCCTGATTCAAATAAGCACAATTCAAGTCATAATTCCTACGTCAGATAATCACATCTAAATTCATTGATATGAAGGCAGTCAGTCAATCAGGCTGGCACAAAGTCAAATCAAAGTCAAGTCAGTATCAAGCAGTCAATCCCTCCCCCATCCTATCAGTCATCATTTGCCTATCTTAGGTCAAGTTGTGTGGGTAGTCCTTTACTAATTAGGTTACCCTAGGCCTCGGTGACTTGTTCGGGAATTTCAGAGTCACATAGTCCATACCATACCAGTAGTTTAAGTATCGGGTGGCCAATCCGATGATTAAACTGCTGCTCTGATACCAACTTTGTAACATCCAATTACCACAAACAGTACACGTCATAATATTTCATTTGATTAAGTAATAATAATTGTTTGATACCACAGGTCCATCAGCATGAATACTTAATTACAACAATATATTAAAATCAAATGGTGGTCTAACTAGCTTCTAAATCTTCAATCAGAGTGCGGAAGACTGAACAAGCTACCCGAGACCGCATCATCTTTACAAAATAGGCATCATCAAAAGTCCAAAGGTCTGCTATTCATCAAAATCCAGATTCACTTAGCCTGGGACGAACTACCTGCTATGATCTTGCCTTTATCAGCTTTTCCTGAAAAAGAATTGTCATGACAGAGTAAGCTAACAAAGCTTAGTGAGTAAACAGAGTTCCATTAGTTACCACACACATATAACATACTATCAGATCCTGTTGGCAGCACGTCAGGGACGGAAAAAGGTTGGGAGACAACCCAGTCGGTATTCCCATGTGTAAGGCCGAAGCCCTACGGGAAGTGTATGGAAACGAGTCAAATAGGAAAGGAATCTGCAGAATTCCCTCCTGTGAATGGAGATCTCACATTCGGTCCTGTCGGATAATGCAATATGCAGCGGCAAATATTTATACAGTCAAGTAAGCAATAAGCATGATACGTATTTACATAAAATGTAAAAGTGAACATGCAATCAAGGCAATTCAAGTGTCTAGCTTCAGTAATGTCAAAAGTACGTTTCTATGATACAATATAGTATTAAAGAAACATGCAGCAACAATCAGCAGTTTCCATACAGTCAATACATTCACCAATAAGTATCGAAATATATGCAAGTAATTAATGAAATCTGTCACTCACAGTGGTCCGTAGTCAGATAATGCTTAACGAGTTAAGCTGTTCAGTTTACTCTGTCAAATCGGTGGGTTCCTGCAGTTCAGTTTCAAGTCTGGCATATTAATGTCAAGTCTGAGTCATAATCTATATAACCCTAGTTATATATTCAGTTTATTGTCAATTCTGGCTGTCGGGTCTGGGGTAGTTCCTATCGTCCCAAGGTGAATCTATTCTTATCAGATCAATACGATTCATCTAATTATAGATGTGAGGCCTTGAACAATCGTATTACTTAGCAAGTTAAACAAGTCATACACATTCCAAGGGTTCGTACAGAGTCTGTTAATTCATTTGTGCATAAAATAGATATGCAACTTGAACTTGTGAGTTTTATCATAATCATATTATACTTTTAATTACAATAGGTTGATTAATCACTTAATTTGATTTTAGGAATTTAACTTTGGCTAGGAACAAACTCAGATTCGAATTTAGGGAGTTAGATTCGAACCACCCTATTTCGAATCTATAGATTCGAATGCATACATAGCTAGATTCGAATGCATACATAGCTAGATTCGAATGCATACATTCGAGATGGGCTTAGACAGATTCGAAGGCCTACAATCGAGTCTAGGGAGGGTCAGATTCGATACACTCATATTCGAATCTAGCAAGACAGATTCGAAACACATAAATTAGATTCTAAGGGGGGTAGATTCGAACTGCACATCCTCGAATCTAGGTGATTAGATTCGAGACACACACACAATTCGAGTCTAAGCATGAATCTCTCGAATCTGATCATCTTGTTCATCGGTTTTCCAGGTTCTAACAACTAAATATGAGCATAAATGATAGAGAAATGGTTACTAACCTTCGTCCAAGCTATAGCCTTCGACTATGGATGATTTCCAAGCAAGAACAGGTCCTAAACGGGGGCAAATCAGCTTCAAATGAAGGGAAAATGGGCAAACTCGAAAATGCTCTTTCAAAACCGAACCAAAAGTCAGAAAAATGGTCGATCTTACCTCAAATCCGAACGAAATCAAACATGCAATGGTAGATTCGTGAAGAACTCGACGATCTCTATCCGATGGCGTAAGAATCACGAGAATCCGACGGTTCGATTAGTAGAAAAGCTAGAGAGAAGATGTAACTTAGAGAGAGAAGGAGGAGAGAGTTCTTAGATTTCCAAACCTAAGAAATGAGGAGGGGAGGTCATATTTATAGGGAAAATAGGGAAAAATCAGATTTTCTACTGAATTTTCCGGAATTGACCAACTTTATTTTCCAACAATCCGATTTGCATATTTGTCTTTTAGTCACATTTTTATTCATTTTAGTCCGTTTCGTCACTTTCAGTCTTTAATTTGTCATTTAGCTGAATTTTAATTATTAATTTTATTTCAGCTAATTTTGGGCAACTTTTCATAATTAATTATAACTTAATATAATCAACTATTTAAGATTCATGTTTTCAGTTAATTACTAATATTTGGATAAAATTGCTTTATTATCAAAAGTCTGATGCTGTAATTTATATTTAATAAATTACGGGCCGTTACATGTATGGCTCAAAGTTGTTTTCAAAGATTGATCTAAAGAGCGGGTATCATCAAATTCGCATGAATGATGGTGACGAATGGAAAACAGCTTACAAAACAAAGCATGGTTTATATGAATGGTTAGTTATGCCTTTTGGGTTAACTAATGCTCCAAGTACGTTCATGAGATTAATGAACCATGTTTTGCGTGATTTTATTGGGAAATTTGTGGTCGTTTACTTTGATGATATTTTGATTTATTCTAAGAGTTTGAATGATCATCTTGAGCATCTAACGTGTGTTTTGAGTGTGCTTAGGAAGGAACAGCTTTATGCGAACTGGAAGAAGTGCACTTTTTGTACCGACCACATTGTATTTCTTGGATATGTGGTTAGTTCTCATGGAATATCTGTTGATGAAGAAAAGGTAAAGGCTATTCAAGATTGGCCAACTCCAAAGTGCGTAAGTGATGTGAGGAGTTTTCATGGTCTTGCAAGTTTTTATCGACGATTTGTGAAAAACTTTAGCACCTTGGCATCACCACTCACAGAAGTGATTAAAAAGAATGTTGGTTTTAAATGGGGCAAAGAGCAAGAGCAAGCTTTTGAAAAACTGAAGTTTCATTTAACTCATGCTCCTTTGCTTTCTTTGCCAAATTTTGATAAAACTTTTGAGATTGAGTGTGATGCATCGGGTGTTGGAATTGGTGCGGTTTTAATGCAAGAAGGAAAACCATTGGCATATTTTAGTGAAAAGTTAAGTGGTGCAACTTTAAACTATCCCACATATGACAAAGAGATGTATGCCTTGGTTCGAGCACTAAAAACTTGGCAACACTATTTGTGGACCAAGGAGTTTGTCATTCATTCTGATCATGAGTCCTTGAAGTTTCTAAAAGGACAACAAAAGCTCAACAAGAGACATGCTAGGTGGATGGAGTTTCTTGAGACATTTCCATATGTCATCCGATTCAAGAAAGGTAAGGAAAATATTGTGGCTGATGCACTTTCACGAAGGTACTCTTTACTCTCTTCTCTTGACTCTAAAATTCTAGGTTTTGAACAAATCAAAGAGTTGTATCGTGAAGATGTGGATTTTGGTATGATTTTTCAAAGTTGTGAAAAGGGCTCTTTTGAAAAGTTTTTCATACATGATGGATTTTTGTTCAAAGAATCAAAGCTTTGCATTCCAAACACTTCTTTACGTGAACTTTTGGTTTGGGAGGCACATAGTGGAGGTCTTATGGGTCATTTTGGTGTGGCAAAAACATTGAATATTTTGCAGGAACATTTCTTTTGGCCAAAAATGAAAGTTTATGTTGGAAAAGTTTGTGAAAAGTGCATTGTTTGTAAACAAGCCAAATCAAAGGTTCAACCTCATGGTTTATACACTCCTCTGCCTATACCAAGTGAACCATGGGTTGATCTTTCTATGGATTTTGTGTTGGGATTGCCAAGAACTAAAAATGGCAAAGATTCGATATTTGTGGTTGTTGATCGGTTTTCGAAAATGGCGCATTTCATTCCATGCAATCGAACCAATGATGCCTCACATATTTCAGATTTGTTTTTCAAAGAAGTGGTTAGATTGCATGGCATGCCAAGAACTATCGTCTCGGATCGGGACACAAAGTTTTTAAGTTACTTTTGGAAAACGTTGTGGGGAAAATTGGGAACAAAGCTTTTGTTTTCTACAACTTGTCATCCCCAAACGGATGGACAAACTGAAGTTGTGAATCGTACACTTGGTACTTTATTAAGATCAATAGTGGGGAGAAATGTGAAAACTTGGGAGCAATGCTTACCCCATGTTGAGTTTGCATATAATCGAAACGTGCATTCTGCTACTAAGTTTTCACCTTTCGAGATTGTGTATGGATTTAAGCCATTAACTCCTATGGATTTAACTCCTTTACCTGTGAATGAGTATTTGAATTTAGATGGCAGGAAGAAGGCGGAATTTGTCAAGCAAATCCATGAGCAGGCAAAACACAACATTGAAGAGCGCACCAAGAAGTATGAACAACAAGCAAACAAGGGAAAAAGAAAGATTATTTTTGTACCAGGAGATTGGGTGTGGCTTCATTTGCGGAAGGAACGGTTTCCAACAAAACGGAAGTCAAAGTTAATGCCAAGAGGAGATGGACCATTTCAAGTGTTGCAGAAAATCAATGACAATGCTTACAAACTTGATCTTCCAGATGAGTATAATGTTCATGATGTTTTTAATGTAACTGACTTGACTCTGTTTGATGCAGGTGAAGATTTGAGGACAAATCACTTTCAAGAGGAGGGGAATGATGAGAACCTGTCCAGAGGACCGAGATGACGAAGATCCGTTAAGGTGGAAGATCGGACCTATCACAAGATCAAAATCCAAGATGTTCCAGGATGCTCTCAATGGAATGATTAAATATTGTCGGAATCAAGCTCCCGTTTGTTCGCAAAACAACCAAGCACGCTTCCTAATGTTGATCCAAGTTGAAGACTAATATTAGTCCAAGTTTTGGAGCCCAAGTTCTCACTTTAATCCACAAAAGCCCAAAAATAAATAAAATTCGGCCAAGCCCACCCATGTGCATTGTTTTGGCCATAACTTCCTCATTTTAAGCCCAATTTGAGTGAAATAAAAGCCCACTTCAACCTTAGCCTTTTTCCTATATTTTCAAGAATAAAAAGGGCCCAAAATATGTCCTTAGCCACATCCATGAATCTGCCCATAAAGGTGTCCATGTTAAAGAACTTGTCAAAGATTAAATTCAAGGCATTTTGAAGGTTTTCTCAACATTATGGTCATTTACTTGGAGGAGATAAAGAGATAGAAGTTACTTGCATGATTAATACCTACTAGAAGCTTCAAGTGGTGAAATGTCAATAATGCCCTTTTGATAAGTAGTCTTGCTTATTTGATAGCTTATCGTGATAGCTTGTGCAACTTATCTAGATAAGTAGTTGGTCTTATATTTTCTCCTATAAATAGGCACTCAATGTAACCATTTCAATCATCCTTCATTTTTGAGTAAAATTGTGAGTTTTTAACTCTTATTGTTCCTTACGAACTTTTAGAACTTATCGAGTGTTTTAGCTTGTGGCGTTCGAAACTTATCAATCAACTTGGTGGGGTTGATTGTGGCGTTCTCTATACCAAAGTTCTTGCCTCGTATATAGGCAACGGGTCGCGGTTCCACTTATACCAAGGTTCTTGTCTTGTTTATAGACAATGGGTCGCGGTCCTATCCAAGTTACTTGAAACAACCATTAGAACGATCGGGCAATCGTGATCTATCACACATTCCTCGGGTGAGATCACATCACTATCTTCTTCAATATTTGCTCTAATCATGGCAATCTCCATCTGTTTGTAATAATCATCCACAGACTTTGCTCCCTGATTCAAAGATTGTAATTTGCTATACAAGTCTCGAAAATAGTGAGAGGGAACAAACCTTTTACGCATAACAGCCTTCATTTCAACCCATGTAGAAAATAGGTCTTTCTCCATTTCTTCTTCGATTGGTGACTAATTGATCCCACCATACTATAGCGTAATCTGTGAATTCAATTGCTGCTACTTTCACCTTTTGATCCTCGCGATAATTATTACATGCAAAAATCAGTTCAACCTTTTTTTTCCAGTCCAAATACGCTTCTGGATCACTCTTTCCTTGAAATTGTGGAATTCTCATCTTAATGTTGTTGAGTCCTTTATTAGCACCATGGTTTCTTCTATGCCTCCTTCTTTCAGATCCTCTATCCCATTCATCATTTTGAGCGTCATCTTCATGATTTTCATCAGAAACTTGTGATGGTGGTGGAGCATGAGGTCCACGTGCCTCCAATCTATCCATTCTTTCATGGATTTGATTAAACTCGTCAGTCATTAAACGTCGCATTTCAGCCATGAGAGCTTGGACTTGAAGGTTAGGGAGGGGTTGATTATCTTCCATCTTTTAATCTGAAAAAACAAGAGTAAAAAAAATATTTCCTCTCCTCACTCCCTTACGTGTTTCACTCAAGAGATGTCACTCAACGCTCGTGTCTCACACAAAAAAATAATCGACTTTTACCCTCAAGTGTTCTCACAACTCAAAGCCTTTTACCTCTCTATTCCTTGTGGAGCTCAATTGGTAAAAGAACAAATCAAATTAGAGCACAAAACTGAAAGTGTTCAAGAAAAAATCCTTTAGAACTTAATTTGATACCAACGAGTTTAGAACTTTTAAAGAAGATGGGATAAACAAAAAAAATAAAAAATAGTAAGGTGAGGAGAAACAAAGTACTAACCAATGAAAAGAAGTTGGAACAAAAATGATATATAAGATAAATTATTGATTTTCAAGCACACTGTTCATATAAACTTCTTTTATTTAATTTTTTTTTTTGCAACCTTTTTCTTTAATTTTTTTGCTGCACTTTTTTTTATGCTTTTTTTGTTGCACTTTTTTTATGCTTTATTTCGCTCTTCTTTTTTTTTTTGCACTTTTTTTTGTTGAACAACGTGACTTTTTTTTAATATGACAAAACTAGAAAAATGTAAAAGATAAGATGATGAGAAAGATAGACAAACACAATGATAAGATCAAAATGTAAAAACAACTTAAGAATCGAACCTTTGTAGCTCTGATACCAAATGATACGAAACGTTGACCCGCAAGTTAAATGTAACTTGGAACCTTCGTATAGGATAGGATAGGCGTCAAAGTACCCGATAATTGGGACTCCAACACGCCTAGAGCAAGTCCTTGACCCGTTAGTTATTAGAACTAATAAACCAAAGGAATACGAGAACGCCACAAGAATGTGCTCACAATCTTGATAAGTTCTTGAACTATGAACTCTCCAACAAAGAACAATGCTCACAAAGATGAGTAAAACTCTAAAGAAAGATATATATTTCTCAAGTGAATTGATTTGAAAGTACATAGGAAGCCATCTATTTATAGGCTTCAAAAACCAACTCAAAGACACTAATTAAATTCAATGGATTAAAGAAGGGACTTTAATCCATGACTCTTGACATTTTGTCTTCAATTGGTAGATAATTCTAGAACTCTTAAACTAAAAAAACGGATTAGGCATTTCTAGGCCTTTATTGGACTCAAATAAACTTCTAATGGACTTCAAAATACATCCATTCTACCACTTGGGCTTAGTACTAGCCCATAATGTTTCAAAGACCCAAGAAAATGCAACTTTTGGGCTTTTATGCTTCCATATTAGGATCCAATGCTTCAAGTCTAGTAACATGCTTCATCACTTGCGGTTGAGCATCGTCTTTGCATTCAGACTCTTGGATATCAACAACTAAGCTCGTAAAAACTTCTTTGATCTTCTTTGCTCGTCCTCTTGTCATTGGGCCTTCACGTATTTCCATGACATCTTTGGAATGGTTTGATGATCCTCCAACATACAGGCAGCAACAGATGTTTCCATACAAGTCAGTAACAATCACTTATAAGTACCGAAACATATGCAAGTAAGTAATGCAATCTGTTACTCACAGCGGTCCTGAGCAATGCAAGTAATCAAGGAACATGAAGCAGGAGTTGTCCAGATTCATCAGTGTCTATCATACATTCCTAACATATAATTAAGTAATCAAGGAACAAGCAGTAGCAGATGTTTCTATACAAGTCAGTACTAATCACCAATAAGTACCGAAACATATGCAAGTAAGTAATGCAATCTGTCACTCACAGCAGTCCTGAGCAATGCAAGTAATCAATGAACATGCAACAATAGTTGTCCAGTTTCAACAATGTCTATCATACGTTCCTAGCATACAATTAAGTAATCAAGGAACATGCAGCAGTAGTTGTCCAGTTTCAGTAGTGTCTATCATACGTTCCTAACATACAATTAAGTAATTAAGGAAAAAGCAGCAGCAGATGTTTCCATACAAGTCAGTAGCAATCACCAATAAGTAACGAAACATATGCAAGTAAGTAATGCAATCTGTCACTCACAGCGGTCCTGAGCAATGCAAGTAATCAAGGAACATGAAGCAGGAGTTGTCCAGATTCATCAGTGTCTATCAAACGTTCCTAACGTAAAATTAAGTAAACAAGGAACAAGCAGCAACAGATGTTTCCATACAAGTTAGTAACAATCACCACAAAGTACCAAAACATATGCAAGTAAGTAAGCAATCTGTCACTCACAGCGGTCCTGAGCAATGCAAGTAATCAATGAACATGCACCAACAGTTGTCCAGATTCATCAGTGTCTATCATACGTTTCTAACATACAATTAAGTAATCAAGGAACATGCAGCAACAGTTGTCCAGTTTCAGCAGTGTCTATCATACGTTTCTAACATACAATTAAGTAATCAAGGAACATGCAGCAGCAGTTGTCCAGTTTCAGTAGAGTCTATCACACGTTCCTACCATACAATTAAGCAATCAAGGAACAGGTAGCAACAGATGTTTCCATACAAGTCAGTAACAATCACCAATAAGTAACGAAGCAAACGCAAGTAAGTAAGCAATCTGTCACTCACAGCGGTCCTGAGCAATGCAAGTTATCAATGAACATGCAACAACATTTGTCCAGTTTCAACAATGTCTATCATACGTTCCTAGCATACAATTAAGTAATCAAGGAACATGTAGCGGCCGTTGTCCAGTTTCAGCAGTGTCTATCTTACGTTCCTAGCACACAATTAATTAATCAAGGAACATGCAGCAGCAGTTGTCCAGTTTCAGGAGTGTCTCATACGGTCCTAACATACAATAAAGTAATCAAGGAACAAGCAGCAGCAGATGTTTCTATACAATCAGTAGCAATCACCAATAAGTACCGAAACATATGCAAGTAAGTAATCCAATCTGTCACTCACAGCGGTCCTGAGCAAATGCAAGTTATCAATGAACATGCAACAACAGTTGTCCAGTTTCAACAATGTCTGTCATATGTTCCTAGCATACAATTAAGTAATCAAGGAACATGCAGCAGTAGTTGTCCAGTTTCAGTAGTGTCTATCATACGTTCCTAGCATACAATTAAGTAATCAAGGAAAAAGCAGCAGCAGATGTTTCCATACAAGTCAGTAGCAATCACCAATAAGTACCGAAACATATGCAAGTAAGTAATGCAATCTGTCACTCACAGCGGTCCTGAGCAATGCAAGTAATCAAGGAACATGAAGCAGGAGTTGTCCAGATTCATCAGTGTCTATCATACGTTCCTACCGTAAAATTAAGTAAGCAAGGAACAGGCAGCAACAGATGTTTCCATACAAGTCAGTAACAATCACCACAAAGTACCGAAACATATGCAAGTAAGTAAGCAATCTGTCACTCACAGCGGTCCTGAGCAATGCAAGTAATCAATGAACATGCACCAACAGTTGTCCAGATTCATCAGTGTCTATCATAAGTTTCTAACATACAATTAAGTAATCAAGGAACATGCAGCAGCAGTTGTCCAGTTTCAGCAGTGTCTATCATACGTTCCTAACATACAATTAAGTAATCAAGGAACATGCAGCAGCAGTTGTCCAGTTTCAGTAGTGTCTATCATACGTTCCTGCCATACAATGGCAGCAACAGATGTTTCCATACAAGTCAGTAACAATCACCAATAAGTAACGAAACATACGCAAGTAAGTAAGCAATCTGTCACTCACAGCGGTCCTGAGCAATGCAAGTTACCAATGAACATGCAACAACAGTTGTCCAGTTTCAACAATGTCTATCATACGTTCCTAGCATTCAATTAAGTAATCAAGGAACATGTAGCAGCAGTTGTCCAGTTTCAGCAGTGTCTATTATACGTTCCTAGCACACAATTAATTAATCAAGGAACATGCAGCAGCAGTTGTCCAGTTTCAGGAGTGTCTCATACGGTCCTAACATACAATAAAGTAATCAAGGAACAAGCAGCAGCAGATGTTTCTATACAATCAGTAGCAATCACCAATAAGTACCGAAACATATGCAAGTAAGTAATCCAATCTGCCACTCACAGCGGTCCTGAGCAATGCAAGTTATCAATGAACATGCAACAACAGTTGTCCAGTTTCAACAATGTCTATCATACGTTCCTAGCATACAATTAAGTAATCAAGGAACATGCAGCAGTAGTTGTCCAGTTTCAGTAGTGTCTATCATACGTTCCTAGCATACAATTAAGTAATCAAGGAAAAAGCAGCAGCGGATTTTTCCATACAAGTCAGTAGCAATCACCAATAAGTACCGAAACATATGCAAGTAAGTAATGCAATCTGTCACTCACAGCGGTCCTGAGCAATGCAAGTAATCAAGGAACATGAAGCAGGAGTTGTCCAGATTCATCAGTGTCTGTCATACTCCCTTATTTTTGCTCAATTTCGTAGTTAAAAACCTGAAAAATTGTTGAACAAGTAGAACAAACTCGAGATATTCAAGTGCCTCGAATCTATATGAGTTTCGAATCTATGCCACTAGATTCGAATTGTGTAGTGTCCTTCGAATCTAGTATGGCTTTGAATCTGTTGTGTGCTTCGAATCTATAGGCATGTTCGAGTCTATGTATCTGTTTCGAGTCTATATGCTTCGATTCTAAGAGTATGCTTCGAGTCTATGGGTGTGGTTGCAATGTAATAAGGATTTCGAATCTAATCCATTAGATTCCACTTGTACTATTTCGAACCTATAGATTCGAATGAGGTGTACTTCGAATCTGTCCCTCTATATTCGTATTTGGTTTTGTTTTAAGCCTAAGATTAATTCCTAAATCAGATTAAGTTATTAAGCAACCTATTGTAATTAAAAGTATCTTTTGATTATGATAAAAACTCATAAGTTCAAGATGCATAGCTATTATATGCACAAATAAAGTAACAGACTCTGTATGAATTGTATGTCGTGTATCACCTAGCTAGTAATACGATTGGCTTTATTTCAAGGCCACACATCTATAATTAGATGAATCGTATTAATCTGATAAGAATAGACTCACCTAGGGACGATAGGAACTACCTCAGACTCGACAGCCAGAATTGACAATAACCTAATTATATAACTAGGGTTATATAGATCATGTTACAGACTTGACATTAATATACCAGACTTGAAACTGAACTGCAGGAAACCGCCGATTTGACAGAGTAAACTGAACCGCTTAATTCGTTAAGCATTATCTGACTACGGACTACTGTGAGTGACAGATTTCATTGACTACTTACATATGTTTCGATACATATTGGTGAATGTCATTGACTGTATGGAAACTTCCGATTGATGCTGCATGTTTCTTTAATACTATATTGTATCATAGAAACGTATTTTGACATTTCTGAAGCTTGACACTTGAATTGCCTTGATTGCATGTTCACTTTTACATTTTATGTAAACACTTATCATGCTTACTGCTTACTTGACTGTTCATATATTTGCCGCTGCATACTGCATTATCCGACAGGACCGAATGTGAGATCTCCATTCACAGGAGGGAATTCTGCAGATTCCTTTCCTATATGACTTGTTTCCATACACTTCCCGTAGGGCTTCGGCCTTACACATGGGAATACTGACTGGGTTGCCTCCCAACCTTTTGCCGTCTCTGACGTAATTGACTTGCCGACAGGAGCTGATTGTATGTTATATATGTGTGGTAGCTAATGGAACTCTGTTAACTCACTAAGCAATGTTAGCTTACTCTGTCATGACAACTCTTTTACAGGAAAAGCTGATAAAGGCAAGACCATAGCAGGTAGTTCGTCCCAGGCTAAGTGATTCTGGACATTTGATGAATAGCAGACTTTTGGGACTTTTGTTGACGCCTATTTTGAAAAGATGATGCGGTCTCGGGTAGCTTGTTCAGTCTTCCGCACTCTGATTGAAGATTTAGAAGCTAGTTTAGACCACCATTTGATCTTTAATATATTGTTGTAATTAAGTAATCAGGCAGATGGACCTGTGGTATCAAACAATTAGTAATATTTATTATTAAATGAAATGAAATATTATGACGTGTACTGTTTGTGGTAACTTGGATGTTACAAAGTTGGTATCAGAGCAGCAGTTTAATCATCGGATTGGCCACCCGATACTTAAACTACTGGTATGGTATGGACTATGTGACTCTGAATTCCCGAACAAGTCACCGAGGCCTAGGGTAACTTAATTAGTAAAGGACTACCCACACAACTTGACCTAAGATAGGCAAATGATGACTGATAGGATGGGGGAGGGATTGACTGCTTGATACTGACTTGACTTTGACTTGACTTTGTGCCAGCCTGACTGACTGCCTTCATATCTATGAACTTAGATGTGATTATCTGACGTAGGAATTATGACTCGAATCGTGCTTATTTGAATCAGGAAATAATAGTTATTTCCTTTATATTTTCAGCCAATGGCTGATAAGAATCCAAATGTTGCTGGTACCTCGACTGTTGGTAAAGCTGCTGATGCTGCAGCTGAGCAACACAAAGAATCTGTTCATGTAGAAGACTTAGGCACTGACCCTGAAAATACTGCTAATGACTCAAGCAGTACTGCTACCCCTGTGCCTCCTCAGCAGGCTCAGTTGATAGATCTCGTTCATAGGTTGAATGAGGATAATCGTAGACAGATGCAGCTTATGATGGATAGGAACCGACTGCAGACTGATATGGCAGTTGAAGACCGATTTAAGGAGATTAAGGACTTGCTGACTAAGGGTAAAGCAGTGATGCAGACTGACGAAGTAAACCAGCGTGAAATTGAATTTAAGCGCCGGGAAGAAGAACTTAGGTTGCGAGAACTTAAGTTGCAGGAGTTAGAACTGAAGTATAAGGAAGAGATGTTAGCGAAGCCCAAGAAAGACCGAAAGAGGAAACATAGGCATGTGTCATATGATGAAAGTGAGACTGACTCTTCCGACCATCACGTTAAGGTGGGACGAGAGTGTACATTCGTAGACTTTAAGAAATGTGGGGCTCGTACGTTTGCGGGGTCATCGGATCCTGTTAAAGCTATGGACTGGGTTGCGAATGTGGAGAAAGCGTTTAAACTCTCCAAGTGTGGTGAAAAAGACAAAGTCACGTTTGCAACGGGAATGTTGGAAGATGGAGCCGGCCGTTGGTGGAAGTCTATCACAAATCCCATGTCTGATGCAATGGAGAAATCCAATACTTGGGATCAATTCAAGATTCATCTGAAGGAGAAATACTGCCCTCAGGATGTTAAGCGCCATATGGAGAAAACCCTGCTATCGTTTCAGCAAGGTACAAGATCTGTAACAGACTATGAGCTGGAATTTACCAGGCTCTCGCTGTTATCTGATCATCCTGTGGACACTGATGAAAGGAGATGGGATTTGTTTGTGGATGGGTTGGATCGAGAAATCCGGAAGTTTGTGAAGTCCGGTAGACCGAGAAGTTATATCGAAGCGGTTGAAATTGCTAGGGTAGGTGAACTTGAAATCTATCCTGAGCGAGCATGTCCTTTTCTTGCTAAGTCTAGCAAGAAGGAAAAATCTGAGAAATCGGGGAAAGAGAGAATGGAAAAGAAGAGTGAAAGTTCTTGGAAAGGAAATAAGCAGTCCTCGAAGAAGGCTAAGTCTTATGCTGTGACCTCTACGCCAAGGTCTGCTTGTCCTCGCTGCAAGCAAATTCATGAAGGAAAGTGCGATCCGGCGTTCGTTAAATGTTACTGCTGTAGTCAGAATGGTCACGACCGATCGGAATGTCCCAAGCGCAGTGAGGCTTGCCGAAACTGCATTACGTTGGGGCACCATGCTAGAGACTGTACCCGACCTCGATTTGTTCCTCCGCCTGCATCTTCACCTCAGCAATCAGTCAAAGGTTCTTCTGCCCCGAGGAATCAACCAAGATCTTTCCAGATGACAGCCGAAGAGGCAAAAGAGACTGCTGACGTCGTCACGGGTACATTTCTTGTTAATGATATACCTGCTTTAATCCTATTTGACTCTGGTTCTAATCTGTCATATGTGTCTGAAAAGTTTGCTAAACAGTTTGATTTTGCCCGTGTAATGTTACCTGCACCCTTAGACATAGAAACTGCTAGCTCGAATTTTGTGACGGTGAATAGAGTCTTTCGTTCCTGTAAGCTAGTGATTGATGATCTCTCCTCGGACGTTGACCTGATACCGATGTGGATTAGAGAATTCGATGTTATTATAGGAATGGACTGGCTCATGATGAACAATGCTGAAATCCTTTGTGCTAAAAGGATAATTAGAATTAGAACCCCCGAAGGAAGTGAACGTTATGTTTATGGCGATAGAAAGACTCGAGATTTAGGTCTCATTTCTGTAATGAAAGCCCGAAAGTGCCTAACCAAAGGTTGTTCCGCCTATTTAGCCTATGCCATAGATGCTAAAGAAGTTAAAAAGACCGTATCTGAAGTACCTGTAGTCCAAGAATTCCCTGAGGTATTCCCGGATGACATCTCTGGTTTGCCACCAGATCGTCAAATCGAATTCCATATTGACCTTGTACCGGGTGCTGCTCCTATCGTGAAAGCCCCTTACCGTCTTGCTCCGAATGAAATGAAGGAAATGATGAGTCAGTTGCAGGAATTATTGGAAAAAGGGTTTATTCGTCCGAGTACTTCTCCTTGGGGTGCTCCGGTTCTTTTCGTTAAGAAGAAGGATGGTACCTTTCGCATGTGTATCGATTATCGGGAGTTAAATAAGGTAACTATCAAGAACCGATACCCTCTGCCAAGAATTGACGACTTGTTTGATCAACTGCAAGGGGCTAGCTACTTCTCAAAGATTGATCTCCGATCTGGATATCATCAACTCAAGGTATTTGAGTCTAACGTACCGAAGACTGCATTTCGTACTCGTTACGGCCATTTTGAATTCCTACTAATGCCGTTCGGTCTCACAAATGCCCCGGCAGCATTTATGGACCTCATGAATAGGGTATGTAGACCAATGCTGGATAAATCAGTGATAGTCTTCATTGATGACATCTTGATTTACTCTAAGTCTGAATCTGATCATGCGATGCATTTGCGAGAATTGCTAGAATTGTTACGAAAGGAGCGACTCTACGCAAAATTCTCCAAATGTGAATTTTGGTTACGCCAGGTGCAATTTTTAGGACATATTGTCTCGGGCGAGGGAATAGCCGTAGATCCATCAAAGGTTGATACGGTTCAAAAGTGGGAAGCGCCGAAAAATGTCTCTGAAGTTCGGAGTTTCTTGGGTTTAGCGGGCTATTACCAAAGATTTATCCGTGATTTCTCCAAGATTGCGGTACCTTTAACCAGTCTGACGAAGAAAGAAGTTAAGTTTGAATGGAATGAATCTCAAGATCGAGCCTTTGAGACTCTGAAACGTAAGCTAATAGAAGCACCGATTCTGGCCTTACCTGAGGGTAATGATGATTTTGTAGTCTATAGTGATGCTTCTAAGATGGGATTAGGCTGTGTGTTGATGCAAAGGGATAAAGTAATTGCCTACGCATCAAGGCAGCTAAAGGCGCATGAAAAGAATTACCCGACGCATGACTTGGAGCTTGCAGCCATAACCTTTGCATTGAAGATTTGGCGGCATTATCTGTACGGGACTAGATGCAAGTTATATACAGATCACAAAAGTCTGAAGTATATATTTGACCAGAAAGAGCTGAATATGCGACAAAGGCGATCTATGGAATTGATTAAAGACTATGACTGTGAGATCCTTTACCATCCAGGTAAAGCAAACATAGTAGCAGATGCCCTAAGCCGCAAAACCGGACAAGACCATTATACCCGATGTTATGCTTTGACTTCTGTTGTTTTGGAGTCTGCCTTGCCTGAGTCGATTATTGCCGCTCAAACCGAAGCCATTCGGGATGAGAACTTGAAATCTGAACGTATGGTTACTTATGTGACCAAGCTGACCCTTGATAATCGTGGTCTTAGACGGTTCATGAATAGAATATGGGTCCCTAGATTAGGAGGAATTCGTGATCAAATTCTGTCGGAGGCTCATATGTCAAAATTTTCGGTACATCCTGGTTCTACTAAAATGTACCAAGATTTGAAAACGGAATATTGGTGGCCTGGAATGAAGAAGGACGTAGGACGATATGTAGAAATTTGCATGACTTGTTTACAAGTCAAATCGGAACATCAGAAGCCGTATGGGGAACTACAACCATTGCCAATCCCGGAATGGAAGTGGGACCACATAACCATGGACTTTGTGACGAAGCTGCCCAGGACTAAGCGGAATCATGACTCTATATGGGTAATAGTGGATCGACTTACTAAGTCAGCTCATTTCCTACCCATACGTGAAGATGAACGCCTCGAAAAGTTAGCTGAATTGTACGTAAAGGAAATCGTGACTAGACATGGTGTGCCATTGTCTATAGTATCTGACCGTGACAGCAGATTTACTTCACGTTTTTGGAAGGCTTTTCAGAATGGACTAGGTACTGAACTTAAGATGAGCACCGCTTATCATCCTGAAACTGACGGGCAAAGTGAGAGGACGATTTTGACCTTAGAAGATATGTTACGCGCCTGTGTGATTGATCTCGGTGGAAGTTGGGATACTCACCTTCCGTTTGTAGAATTTGCTTACAACAATAGTTATCACTCGACTATTGGTATGCCTCCCTATCAGCTTTTGTACGGACGTCGATGCCGAACTCCAACCTGTTGGAGGGAAACAGGTGAACGCCCGATCTCTGGACCAGCGATTTTGCAAGAAGCACATGACCAACTACAGTTGATTCGACAGCGGATTCAGACCTCTCAAGACAGACAAAAGAAGTATCATGATAGAAGACGGAAACCAATTGTGTTTGAAGTTGGAGATAAAGTGTTGCTGAAGGTCTCGCCAAGAAAAGGGATAGTGAGGTTCGGCAAACGGGGGAAGTTGAGCCCTCGATTTGTGGGTCCTTTTGAAATTCTCGAGCGTATAGGATTGCAAGCCTACAGATTAAAGCTGCCTGCCGAAATGACTGGGATTCATGATGTATTTCATGTGAGTAATCTTCGAAAGTGTTTAGCTGACGCTGAAGCTGTGATTCCTTGGAAAGACGTGCAAATTGATGAGCAGTTGCGATACGAAGAAGAGCCCGAGCGTATAATCGATCATAAGGTTTCGAAATTGCGCAGCAAGGAAATTCCAATGGTATTAGTTCAATGGAAATACCATAAGGGATCTGCGCAAACTTAGGAACGAGAAGACGAGATTAGGCAGAAGTATCCGAAGTTATTCCTGTTTTAGTCGATTCCGAGGACGGAATCAATTTAACGGGGGAAGATTGTAACAGCCCGTAATTTATTAAATATAAATTACAGCAGCAGACTTTGGATAATAAAGCAATTTTAATCCAAATATTAGTAATTAACCGAAAATATGAATCTGTAATAATTAATTATATTAAGTTATAATTAATTATGAAAAGCTGCCCAAAATTAGCTGAAATAAAGTTAATAATTAAAATTCAGCTAAATGACAAATTAAAGACTGAAAATGACGAAACGAACTAAAATGAATAAAAATGGGACTAAAAGACAATTATAACAAATCTAGAAATTCTTTGCTATTAATTTCATCTGAAATGCAAATCAGATTGATGGGAATAAAAGTTGGACAATCCCGGAAAATTCAGTAGAAAATCTGATTTTCCCTATTTTCCTATAAATAGGGCATTCCTTCTCATTTCATGAGTTTGGAAACCTTGAACTCTCTCACCTTCTCTCTCTAAGACTTCTCCTTCTCTCTAGAATTTCTCCCAAACGATCCGTCGGATTCTCGTGATTTATACGCCATCGGTTAGAGATCGTCGAGCTCTACACGAATCTATCATTTCATGTTAGATTTCGTCCGGATTTAAGGTAAAATCGACCATTTTTCTGACTTTTATTTCGGTTTTTGTTGAGCAAATTCGAGTTTGCTCATATTCCCTTCATTTGAAGCTGATTTGCTCCCGTTTAGGACCTGTTTTTGCTTGGAAATCGTCTATAGTCGAAGGATACAGCTTGGACGAAGGTTAGTGACTATTACTCCCTTATTTTTGCTCAATTTCGTAGTTAAAAACCTGAAAAATTGTTGAACAAGTAGAACAAACTCGAGATATTCAAGTGCCTCGAATCTATATGAGTTTCGAATCTATGCCACTAGATTCGAATTGTGTAGTGTCCTTCGAATCTAGTATGGCTTTGAATCTGTTGTGTGCTTCGAATCTATAGGCATGTTCGAGTCTATGTATCTGTTTCGAGTCTATATGCTTCGATTCTAAGAGTATGCTTCGAGTCTATGGGTGTGGTTGCAATGTAATAAGGATTTCGAATCTAATCCATTAGATTCCACTTGTACTATTTCGAACCTATAGATTCGAATGAGGTGTACTTCGAATCTGTCCCTCTATATTCGTATTTGGTTTTGTTTTAAGCCTAAGATTAATTCCTAAATCAGATTAAGTTATTAAGCAACCTATTGTAATTAAAAGTATCTTTTGATTATGATAAAAACTCATAAGTTCAAGATGCATAGCTATTATATGCACAAATAAAGTAACAGACTCTGTATGAATTGTATGTCGTGTATCACCTAGCTAGTAATACGATTGGCTTTATTTCAAGGCCACACATCTATAATTAGATGAATCGTATTAATCTGATAAGAATAGACTCACCTAGGGACGATAGGAACTACCTCAGACTCGACAGCCAGAATTGACAATAACCTAATTATATAACTAGGGTTATATAGATCATGTTACAGACTTGACATTAATATACCAGACTTGAAACTGAACTGCAGGAAACCGCCGATTTGACAGAGTAAACTGAACCGCTTAATTCGTTAAGCATTATCTGACTACGGACTACTGTGAGTGACAGATTTCATTGACTACTTACATATGTTTCGATACATATTGGTGAATGTCATTGACTGTATGGAAACTTCCGATTGATGCTGCATGTTTCTTTAATACTATATTGTATCATAGAAACGTATTTTGACATTTCTGAAGCTTGACACTTGAATTGCCTTGATTGCATGTTCACTTTTACATGTTATGTAAACACTTATCATGCTTACTGCTTACTTGACTGTTCATATATTTGCCGCTGCATACTGCATTATCCGACAGGACCGAATGTGAGATCTCCATTCACAGGAGGGAATTCTGCAGATTCCTTTCCTATATGACTTGTTTCCATACACTTCCCGTAGGGCTTCGGCCTTACACATGGGAATAGTGACTGGGTTGCCTCCCAACCTTTTGCCGTCTCTGACGTAATTGACTTGCCGACAGGAGCTGATTGTATGTTATATATGTGTGGTAGCTAATGGAACTCTGTTAACTCACTAAGCAATGTTAGCTTACTCTGTCATGACAACTCTTTTACAGGAAAAGCTGATAAAGGCAAGACCATAGCAGGTAGTTCGTCCCAGGCTAAGTGATTCTGGACATTTGATGAATAGCAGACTTTTGGGACTTTTGTTGACGCCTATTTTGAAAAGATGATGCGGTCTCGGGTAGCTTGTTCAGTCTTCCGCACTCTGATTGAAGATTTAGAAGCTAGTTTAGACCACCATTTGATCTTTAATATATTGTTGTAATTAAGTAATCAGGCAGATGGACCTGTGGTATCAAACAATTAGTAATATTTATTATTAAATGAAATGAAATATTATGACGTGTACTGTTTGTGGTAACTTGGATGTTACAAGATGTTTCCATACTAGTCAGTAACAATCACCAATAACTACCAAAACATGTGCAAGTACGTATGCAATCTGTCACTCACATCGGTCCTGAAAAATGCAAGTAATCAAGGAACATGAAGCAGGATTTCTCCAGATTCATCAGTGTCTATCATACGTTCCTAACATTCAATTAAGTAATCAAGGAACAGGCAGCAACAGATGTTTCCACACAAGTCAGTAACAATCACCTATAAGTACCGAAACATATGCAAGTAAGTAATGCAATCTGTCACTCACAGCGGTCCTGAGCAATGCGAGTAATCAATGAACATGCAACAACACTTGTCCAGTTTCAACAATGTCTATCATAAGTTCCTATCATACAATTAAGTAATCAAGGATCATGCAGCAGTCGTTGTCCAGTTTCAATAGTTTCTATCATACGTTCCTAACATACAATTAAGTTATCAAGGAACATGCAGCAACAGATGTTTCCATACAAGTCAGTAACAATCACAAATAAGTACTGAAACATATGCAAGTAAGTAATGAAATCTGTCACTCACAGCGGTCCTGAGCAATGCAAGTAAACAAGGAACATGAAGCAGGAGTTGTCCAGATTCATCAGTGTCTATCATACATTCCTAACATATAATTAAGAAATCAAGGAACTAGCAGCAGTAGTTGTCCAGTTTCGGTAGTGTCTATCATACGTTCCTAACATACAATTAAGTAATCAAGGAAAAAGCAGCAACAGATGTTTCCATACTAGTCAGTAGCAATCACCAATAAGTACCGAAACATAAGCAAGTAAGTAATGCAATCTGTCACTCACAGCGGTCCTTAGCAATGCAAGTAATCAAGGAACATGAAGCAGGAGTTGTCCAGATTCATCTGTGTCTATCATACGTTCCTAGCATACAATTAAGTAATCAAGGAACATGCAGCAGCAGTTGTCCAGTTTCAGTAATGTCTATCATACGATCCTAGCATACAATTAAGTAATCAAGGAACAGGCAGAAACAGATGTTTCCATACAAGTCAGTAACAATCACCAATAAGTACCGAAACATATGCAAGTAGGTAAGCAATCTGTCACTCACAGCGGTCCTGAGCAATGCAAGTTATCAATGTACATGCAACAACAGTTGTCCAGCATCAACAATGTCTATCATACGTTCCTAGCATACAATTAAGTAATCAAGGAACATGTAGCAGCAGCTGTCCAGTTTCAGTAGTGTCTATCATACGTTCCTAGCATACAATTAAGTATTCAAAGAACATGCAGCAGTGGTCCAGTTTCAGTAGTGTCTATCATACGTTCCTAACATACAATTAGGTAATTAAGGAGCAAGCAGCAGATGTTTCCATACAAGTCAGTAACAATCACAAATAAGTACCGAATCATATGCAAGTAAGTAATGCAATCTGTCACTCACATCGGTCCTGAGCAATGCAAGTAATCAAGGAACATGCAGCAGCAGTTGTCCAGTTTCAGCAGTGTCTATCATACGTTCCTAGCATACAATTAAGTAATCAAGGAACAGGCAGCAATAGATGTTTTCACACAAGTCAGTAACAATCACCTATAAGTACCAAAACATATGCAAGTAAGTAATGCAATCTGTCACTCACAGCGGTCCTGAGCAATGCAAGAAACCAATGAACATGCAATAACAGTTGTCCAGTTTCAACAACGTCTATCATACGTTCCTAGCATACAATTACATAATCAAGGAACATGCAGCAGCAGATGTCCAGTTTCAGTAGTGTCTATCATATGTTCCTAGCATACAATTAAGTAATCAAGGAACAAGCAGCAGCAGTTGTCCATTTCAGTAGTGTCTATCATACGTTCCTAGCATACAATTAAGTAATCAAGGAACATACAGCAACAGATGTTTCCATACAAGACAGTAACAATCACCAATAAGTACCGAAATATATGCAAGTAAGTAATGCAATCTGTCACTCACATCGGTCCTGAGCAATGCAAGTAATCAAGGAACGTGCATCAGCAGTTGTCTAGTTTCAATAATGTCTATCATACGTTCCTAGCATACAATTAAGTAATCAAGGAACAAGCAGCAGCAGTTGTCGAGTTTCAGTAGTGTCTATCATACGTTCCTAGCATACAATTAAGTAATCAAGGATCAGGCAGCAACAGATGTTTCCATACAACTCAGTAACAATCACCAATAAGTACCGAAATATATGCAAATAACTAATGCAATCTGTCACCCACAACGGTCCTTAGCAATGCAAGTAATCAAGGAACATGAAGCAGGAGTTGTCCAGATTCATCAGTGTCTATCGTACATTCCTAACATACAATTAAGTAATCAAGGAAAAAAGCAGCAACAGATGTTTCCATAGGAGTCAGTAACAATCACCAATAAGTACCGAAACATATGCAAGTAAGTAAGCAATATGTCACTTACATCGGTCCTGAGCAATGCAACTAATCAATGAATATGCACCAACAGTTGTCCAGATTCATCAGTGTCTATCATACGTTCCTAACAAACAATTAAGTAATCAAGGAACATGCAGCAGCAGTTGTCCAGTTTCAGCAGTGTCTATCATACGTTCCTAACTTTAAGTAATCAAGGAACAGGCAGCAACAAATGTTTCCATACAAGTCAGTAACAATCACCAATAAGTACCGAAACATATGCAAGTAAGTAATGCAATCTATCACTCACAGCGGTCCTGAGCAATACAAGTAATCAATGAACATGCAACAACAGTTGTCCAGTTTCAACAATGTCTATCATACATTCCTAGCATACAATTAAGTAATCAAGGAACATGTAGCAGCAGTTGTCCAGTTTCAGTAGGGTCTATCATACGATCCTAGCATACAATTAAGTAATCAAGGAAGAGGCAGCAACAGATGTTTCCATACAAGTCAGTAAGAATCACCAATAAGTATCGAAACATATGCGAGTAAGTAAGCAATCTGCCACTCACAGCGGTCCTGAGCAAATCAAGTTATCAATGAACATGCAACAACAGTTGTCACGTTTCAACAATGTCTATCATACGTTCCTAGCATACAATTAAGTAATCAAGGAACATGTAGCAGCAGTTGTCCAGTTTCAGCATTGTCTATCATATGTTCCTAGAATACAATTAAGTAATCAAGGAACAAGCAGCAGCAGATGTTTCCATACAAGTCAGTAACAATCACAAATAAGTACCGAAACATATGCAAGTAAGTAATGCAATCTGTCACTCACAGCGGTCCTGAGCAATGCAAGTAATCAATGAACATGCAACAACAGTTGTCCAGTTTCCACAATGTCAATCATACGTTCCTAGCATACAATTAAGTAATCAAGGAACATGCAGCAGTAGTTGTCCAGTTTCAGTAGTGTCTATCATACGTTCCTATCATACAATTAAGTAATCAAGGAAGAAGCAGCAGCAGATGTTTCCATACAAGTCAGTAACAATCACCTATAAGTACCGAAACATATGCAAGTAAGTAATGCAATCTATCACTCACAGCGGTCCTGAGCAATGCAAATACTCAATGAACATGCGACAACAGTTGTCCAGTTTCTACAATGTCTATCATACGTTCCTAGCATACAATTAAGTAATCAAGGAACATGCAGCAACAGTTGTCCGGTTTCAAAAGTGTCTATCATACGCTCCTAACATACAATAAAGTAATCAAGGAACAGGCAGCAACAGATGTTTCGATACAAGTCAGTAATAATCACCAACAAGTACCGAAACATATGCAAGTAAGTAATGCAATCTGTCACTCACAGCGGTCTTGAGCAATGCAAGTAATCAATGAACATGCAACAACAGTTGTTCAGTTTCAACAATGTCTATCATACATTCCTAGCATACAATTAAGTAATCAAGGAACATGCAGCAGCAGTTCTCGAGTTTCAGTAGTGTCTATCATACGTTCCTAGCATACAATTAAGTAATCAAGGAACATGCAGCAGCAGTTGTCCAGTTTCAAGAGTGTCTATCATACGTTCCTAACATACAATTAAGTAATTAAGGAACAGGCAGCAACAGATGTTTCCATACAAGTCAGTAACAATCACAAATAAGTACCGAAACATGTGCAAGTAAGTAATGCAATCTGTCACTCACAGCGGTCCTGAGCAATGCAAGTAATCAAAGAACATGAAGCATGAGTTATCCAGTTTCATCAGTGTCTATCATACATTCCTAGCATACAATTAAGTAATCAAGGAACATGCAGCGGCAGATGTTTCTATACAAGTCAGTAGCAAACACCAATAAGTACCGAAACATATGCAAGTAAGTAATGCAATCTGTCACTTACAGTGGTCTTGAGCAATGCAAGTATTTAATGAACATGCAACAACAGTTGTCCAGTTTCAGAATAAAATTAATTAATCATTCAACAAGCAGCAGCAGATGTTTCTATACAAGTCAGTAACAATCACCAATAAGTACCGAAACATATGCAAGCAAGTAATGCAATCTGTCACTCACATCGATCCTGAGCAATGCAAGTAATCCAACAGTTGTCCAGTTTCAACAGTGTCCATCATACGTTCCTAACACACAATTAAGTAATTAAGGTACAGGCAGCAAAAGATGTTTCCATACAAGTCATTAACAATCACCTATAAGTACCGAAACATATGCAAGTAAGTAATGCAATCTGTCATTCACAGCGGTCCTGAGCAATGCAAGTTATCAAGGAACATGCACCAACAGTTGTCCGGTTTCAACAATGTCTATCATACCTTCCTAGCATACAATTAGGTAATCAAGGAACATGCAGCAACAGTTGTCCAGTTTCAGTAGTGTCTATCATACGTTCGTAACATACAATTAAGTAATCAAGGAAGAGGCAGCAACAGATGTTTCCATACAAGTTAGTAACAATCACAAATAAGTACTGAAACATATGCAAGTAAGTAATGCAATCTGTCACTCACAGCGGTCCTGAGCAATGCAAGTAATCAAGGAACATGAAGCAGGAGTTGTCCAGATTCATCAGCGTCTATCATACATTCCTAACATACAATTAAGTAATCAAGGAACAAGCAGCAGCAGATGTTTCTATACAAGTCAGTAGCAATCACCAATAAGTACCGAAACATATGCAAGTAAGTGATGCAATCTGTCACTCACAGCGGTCCTGAGCAATGCATGTAATCAATGAACATGCAACAACAGTTGTCCAGTTTCAACAATGTGTATCATACGTTCCTAGCATACAATTAAGTAATCAAGGAACATGCAGCAGTAGTTGTCCAGTTTCAGTAGTGTCTATCATACATTCCTAACATACAATTAAGTAATCAAGGAAAAACCAGCGGCAGATGTTTCCATACAAGTCAGTAGCAATCACCAATAAGTACCGAAACATATGCAAGTAAGTAATGCAATCTGTCACTCACAGCGGTCCTGAGCAATGCAAGTAATCAAGGAACATGAAGCAGGAGTTGTCCAGATTCATCAGTGTCTATCATACGTTCCTAACGTACAATTAAGTAATCAAGGAACAGGCAGCAACAGATGTTTCCATGCAAGTCAGTAACAATCACCAATAAGTACCGAAACATATGCAAGTAAGTAAGCAATCTGTCACTCACAGCGGTCCTGAGCAATGCAAGTAATCAATGAACATGCACCAAAAGTTGTCCAGATTCATCAGTGTCTATCATACGTTCCTAACATACAATTAAGTAATCAAGGAACATGCAGCAGTTGTTGTCCAGTTTCAGTAGTGTCTATCATACGATCCTAGCATACAATTAAGTAATCAAGGAACAGGCAGCAACAGATGTTTCCATACAAGTCAGTGACAATCACCAATAAGTACCGAAACATATTGTAACAGCCCGTAATTTATTAAATATAAATTACAGCATCAGACTTTGGATAATAAAGCAATTTTATCCAATTATTAGTAATTAACCGAAAACATGAATTTTAAATAGTTAATTATATTAAGTTATAATTAATTATGAAAACTTGCCCCAAATTAGCTGAAATAAATTAAATAATTAAATTTAGCTAATTTACAAATTAGAAACGTGAAAATTGACGAAACAGATTATAATGAATAAAAATATGACTAAAAGACAAATATGCAAATCGGATTGTTGGGAATAAAAGTTGGTCAATTCCGGAAAATTCAGTAGAAAATCTGATTTTTCCCTATTTTCCTATAAATAGGGCATCCCTCCTCATTTCTTAAGTTTGGAAGACTAGAACACTCTCCTTCTCTCTCTAAGACCTCATCTTCTCTCTAGATTTTCTCATAAACGAACCGTCGAATTCTCGTGATTTATACGCCATCGGTTAGAGATCGTCGAGCTCTACACGAATCTACCATTGCATGTTTGATTTCGTCCGGATTTAAGGTAAAATCGACCCTATTTCTGACTTTTAGTTCGGTTTTGTTGAGCAAATTCGAGTTTGCTCATATCCCCTTCATTTGAAGCTGATTTGCTCTCGTTTAGGACTTGTTTTTGCTTGGAAATCATCTATAGTCGAAGGATATAGCTTGGACGAAGGTTAGTAACTATTTTTCCCTCATTTATGCTCATGTTTAGTTGCTAAAAACCTGGAAAAACAATGAACTAGAAGAACAAATTCGAGAAATTCATGTATAGACTCGAAGGTGTTGGTTTCGAATCTAACCCCCCTAGATTCGAATGAGTGACCTTCGAATCTATCTTCCTTTGACATTGAATTGGTTGTTTCGAATCTGATTGTCTAGACTCGAATAAAGGTAGTTCGAATCTATGCTTAATTTCGAATCTATTCCCCCTAGAATCTAAAGAGCTAGTTTCGAATCTAATACCCCAAACTCGAATGTATATGTTCGAATCTAACTTCCTAGATTCGAATATGTATGTGTTTCGAATCTATCTCCTTAAATTCAAATCTGGTTTAGTTCCGAGCCAAAGATAAATCCCTAAATCAGATTAAGTTATTGATCAACCTTATGTTATGTGTAAATGTAATTGAAAGTATCTTATGGTTATGATAAAACTCACAAATTTCAAGTTGCATAACTATTTTATGTACAACTAAATTGACAGACCCTGTATGAACCATTAGGAATTGAATGTTATGATTCACCTTGCTAGGTAATACGTTTGGCTTTGTTTCAAGGCCATATACACATCTGTAATTAGATGAATCGTATTAATCTGATAAGAATAGACTCACTTTGGGACGATAGGAACTACCTTAGACTCGACAGATGACAATAACCTGAGTGTGTAACTAGGGTTATATAGATCATGTTACAGACTTGACATTAATATACCAGACTTGAAACTGAACTGCAGGAAACCGCCGAACTGACAGAGTAAACTGAACAGCTTAATTCGTTAAGCATTATCTGACTACGGACTACTGTGAGTGACAGATTTCATTGATTACTTGCATATGTATCGATACTTATTGGTGAATGTCATTGACTGTATGGAAACTTCCGATTGATGTTGCATGTTTCTTTAATACTATATTGTATCATAGAAACGTATTTTGACATTTCTGAAGCTTGACACTTGAATTGCCTTGATTGCATGTTCACTTTTACATTTTATGTAAACACTTATCATGCTTACTGCTTACTTGACTGTTCATATATTTGCCGCTGCATACTGCATTATCCGACAGGACCGAATGTGAGATCTCCATTCACAGGAGGGAATTCTGCAGATTTCTTTCCTATATGACTTGTTTCCATACACTTCCCGTAGGGCTTCGGCCTTACACATGGGAATACTGACTGGGTTGCCTCCCAACCTTTTGCCGTCTCTGACGTATTTGACTTGCCGACAGGAGCTGATTGTATGTTATATATGTGTGGTAGCTAATGGAACTCTGTTAACTCACTAAGCAATGTTAGCTTACTCTGTCATGACAACTCTTTTACAGGAAAAGCTGATAAAGGCAAGACCATAGCAGGTAGTTCGTCCCAGGCTAAGTGAATCTGGACTTTGATGAATAGCAGACTTTTGGGACTTTTGTTGACGCCTATTTTGAAAAGATGATGCGGTCTCGGGTAGCTTGTTCAGTCTTCCGCACTCTGATTGAAGATTTAGAAGCTAGTTTAGACCACCATTTGATCTTTAATATATTATTGTAATTAAGTAATCAGGCAGATGGACCTGTGGTATCAAACAATTAGTAATATTTATTATCGAATGAAATGAAATATTATGACGTGTACTGTTTGTGGTAACTTGGATGTTACAAAGTTGGTATCGAAGCCGTTTAATATCGAATGCCACCGATATTAAATACTGGTGTATGGTATGGACTATCGTGACTCTGAATTCACGAACAAGTCACCGAGGCTAGGTAACTTATTAGTAATGACTACCCCACAACTTGACCTAAGTAGCAATTGATGACTTAAGGAGGCGGGAGGATTTGACTGGCTTGATACTGGACTGGACTTTGATTGATTTCTGTGCAGCCTGACTCGACTGCCATTTCATATCTTGAATTTATATGTGATTATCTGACGTAGGAATTCATTGGCTCGAATCGTTGTTATTGATTACGAAATACTTTTTCCCTTATATTTGGGCAGCCAATGGCTGATAAGAAATCCAAATGCTTGGCTGGTACCTGAAGCTGTTAGTAAGCTGTGATGCTGCAGCTGATTCCAACGACAAAGAATCTGTTCATGTAGTAAGACTTAGAACGCACTGACCCTGAAAATCTGTAATATCAGCAGTACTTGCCCGCCCTGTTTTTTTTTTGGGCCTCCTTTTTTTTCAGGGGGGGGGGGGCGGCTCAGTTGATATAGTCCGTTCATTAATTGAGATGAGGTAATCTGTAGACAGATGCAGCTTATGATGGATAGGATCGATGTAAGACGCTGATATGGCGGTTGAAGACGATTAGAAGAAATTAGGACTCGCTTACTAAGGGGTAAGCGGTGATGCAATTCTGATGAGAAATCCGCGAGAAGTTGACTTAAGCGCCCTCGTGAAGAAGACTTAGGTTGCGGAAACTTAAGTTGCAGAGTTCTAGACTGAAGTAAGGGAAGAAGAAATGTTAGCGAAGCCAAGAAAGGACCAAGAGGGAAACATCAGGCATGTGTCATCTGATGAAAGTGAGACTGACTCTTCCGACCATCACGTTAAGGTAGGACGTGAGTGTACATTTGTTGATTTTAAGAAATGTGGAGCTCGTACGTTTGCTGGGTCATCGGATCCTGTAAAAGCTATGGACTGGGTTGCTAATGTGGAGAAAGCGTTTAAACTCTCTAAGTGTAATGAAGAAGACAAGGTCACGTTTGCAACGGGAATGTTGGAAGATGGAGCTGGCCGTTGGTGGAAGTCTATTACAAATCCCATGTCTGATG
>JAANYP010000553.1:0-35129 GCA_020465985.1 Centrapalus pauciflorus
TGGTTGGGTATGCCACGTATCAGTTGAGGGGTGGGGCCTCACAGTGGTGGAGATTGATAGAGTCTTCCATGTCTGATTCGCGTGCGTATGCGATGTCCTGGGCACAGTTTAAGGCGATGTTTGAGATCCAGTACGCACCCCGTGACGAGCAGAGAGAGATGGAGCGCCGCTTCCTCCATCTACAGCAGAGGGATTTGTCTGTACGGCAGTATGTGGATCGCTTTAACGAGTACTCCCAGTTTGCGCGGCAGCATGTGGATACAGAGAGGCGCAAGGCCGATGCTTTTGTTGACGGCTTGAGACCGGATATCAGGGAGTTTGTGGGATTATAGGAGACGGCATCTTTTGCTAGAGCCCTGGATCGCATGAGAGAGCGAGAGATCGAGAGGCAGCGGGAGCAGCCGCCCACCCAGAGACAGCGTACGGGGGCCTCCGATCAGTCCAGTTACTAGCGTGAGCCGATGGAGCAGCAGCCCGAGCAGGGCCGATATCAGGAGCAGCGTTCGGGTTCGCGGAGAGATAGAGGTAGGGACAGAGGCAGAGATAGAGGTCGAGATGACAGATCCAGAGGTTAGGGTAAGAGAGATAGCCATGCGGCTAGTCAGAGTAGTGTTGGGCAGGGGTCCCGGGCAGCGGGGAGCAGAGCTGATAGTTCATCCGGGGAGCGGGATTGCCCTAGGTGTCACCGTAGGCATGCCGGGCGTTGTGCTAGTGACCAGTTTTGGTGTTTTAGATGTGGTTAGTTCGGCCATACACCTACAGCATGCACAACCCCTGAGGCGTTATGCTTCCGATGCGGGAAGCCGGGCCATCGCATAAAAGATTGCCCTGAGGCAGCACCAGCGGTACCGGGGGCGAGCACGAGCGGTGCTAGAGCAGAGCCTTCTTTTTCCACATCGCGCAGGGATGCAGCTCCGAGAGCCAGAGGCCGAGTGTTCCAGGCCACAGCTGAGGAGGCCAGAGATGCTCCAGATGTTACGGGTAGGTACATTCTGAATGGCTTGCGTGCGCGAGTCTTATTTGATTCTGGAGTCGACCGCTCCTATGTGTCAGTGTTATTCTGTGCTTATTTTACTGTTGCTCCTACCGTGTTATCTGTGCCATTGACTGTTGAGAGGGTAGACGAGAGTACCGCGTTAGTGAGCCGTGTATATCGAGAGTGTGTACTCGAGATTGATGCTCACCGATTCCTGATCGATTTATTGCCTATCGAGATCAGCAGCTTTGATGTGATCATCGGCATGGACTGGATGACAGCCCGTCAGGAAGATATTCTTTGTGCTAAGAAGATGATCAGTTACCGATTTCAGAGACCGAGGCCGTGACAGTATACGGGGAGAGGCGAAAAAGCGAGATAGGGATTATCTCGATGGTTAGAGCCCAGAAATATGTGACTAAAGGTTGTGAGACCTTCCTAGCTTATGTGATTGACGCCCAGAAGGAGAAGACGAAGGTAGGGGATGTACCTGTAGTGCGAGACTACCCTGAGGTATTCCCAGATGAGTTACCTGGGCTACCGCCAGATCGCCAGGTAGAGTTCCGGATCGACCTTATCCCTGGAGCGGTGCCGATTGCAAAGACGCCTTATAGGCTGGCACCCATTGAGATGCGAGAGATGATGACTCAGCTTCAGGAGTTGCTGGATAGGGGATTTATCCGTCCGAGCTCATCACCTTGGGGAGCACCGGCGTTGTTCGTGAAGAAGAAAGATGGTACCATGCGAATGTGTATCGATTATCGAGAGTTAAATAAAGTGACGGTGAAGAATAGATATCCACTTCCACGAATTGATGATTTATTCGATCAGCTACAGGGATCTAGCTTCTTTTCGAAGATTGATTTACGATCTGGATATCACCAGGTGAAGGTTAGGGAAGAGGATGTGCCCAAGACAGCCTTCAGGACGCGCTATGGACACTATGAGTTTCTAGTCATGCCATTCGGACTGACTAACGCACCCGCAGCCTTCATGGATTTGATGAACAGGGTGTGTAGATCCATGTTGGATCGTTTTGTGATTGTGTTCATAGACGACATATTGATCTATTCTAGGAGCGCTGAGGAGCATGAGCAGCACTTGAGGGAGGTCCTGAGTGTGCTGCAGAGAGAGAGAGACTCTATGCGAAGTTTTCGAAGTGCGAGTTCTAGCTCCGAGAGGTGAAGTTCTTGGGCCATGTTGTGAGTAGCGAGGGTATTAAAGTGGATCCCGCGAAGATTGAGGCTGTGATGAGCTGGGAGCAGCCTAAGACCGTGCCAGAGATTCGTAGCTTCCTGGGATTAGCAGGCTACTACAGACGGTTCATTCAGAACTTTTCGCGAATAGCCAAGCCGTTGACGAGACTGACACGGCAGGGCGTACCATTCGAGTGGAATGACGAGTAGGAGACTTCCTTTGCCGAGTTGAGAGCTCGATTATGTCAGGCGCTGGTGTTGACCTTGCCCGAGGGTACGGATGACTTTGCTGTCTACTGTGATGCATCAGTGTGTATTGATGCAGCGAGGCAAGGTGATTGCCTACGCTTCGAGACAGTTGAAGACATATGAAGAGAATCATACCGTCCATGATCTTGAGTTGGATGCCGTAGTCTTTGCGTTGAAGATATGGCGACATTATCTTTATGGGTCCCAGTTTGTGGTATATACTGATCACAAGAGTCTCCAGTATCTATTCAGTCAGAAGGATTTGAACATGCGACAGAGACGCAGTTTAGAGCTCCTGAAAGACTATGACTGTGAGATACAGTATCACCCTGGGAAGGCGAATGTGGTAGCTGACGCCTTGAGCCGTAAGGCGTGTGGTCAGACAGTTACTTCCCGAGCTATGAGACTCGAGATCACCTCTACCCTGATTGACAGTCTGAGATTGGCACAGATAGAGGGTTTGCGGGAGCAGAATGTGAAGAGGGAGAGGTTGGTAGGGCAGATAGAGGCGTTGGTCAGGGATGACCGGGATTTGTATGTGTTGAGAGGCAGAGTTGGGGACTTGCGATAGTTGATCCTTGATGAGTCGCATAAGTCGAGGTTGTCCATTCATCCTGGGAGCACCAAGATGTACCGAGATCTCCGAGAGTTCTACTGGTGGCCGGGTAGGGACGTGGGACGTTACGTCGAGCAGTGTATGACATGTTTGCGGGTTAAAAGTGAGCATCAGAAACCGCACGGCCATCTACAGCCACTGGAGATTCCCGAGTGGAAGTGGTACCACATCACGATGGATTTCATCGTCCGACTTCCTCGTACTGTGCATGGGAACGATATGATATGGGTCATAGTGGACCGGTTGACTAAAAGTGCGCACTTTCTTGCGGTTCGGGGTATGATCACGATGGATCAACTAGCGCGGCTGTATATTGATGAGGTAGTGTCGCGGCATGGGATTCCGAAGTCGATTACTTCTGATCGCGATACTCGTTTCACCTCACGGTTCTGGCAGAGCTTCCAGAGAGAGCTGGGTACGCAGGTTCAGCTGAGTACAGCTTACAGGCCTCAGACAGATGGGCAGACTGAGCGCACCAATCAGACACTCGAGGATATGCAGAGAGCATGCGCCATAGACTTCAGGGGTAGCTGGGATGTGCATCTCCCGTTAGTAGAGTTTGCTTACAATAATAGCTATCACGCCTCGATTAAGATGGCACCGTTTGAAGCATTATATGGCCGTAAGTGTAACCCCAGTGTGTTGGGGTGAGGTCGGTGAGCGACCGATCAGTGGGCCCGAGCTACTTCAGGAGACAAGTGATAAAGTAGCTGTGATCCGTGAGCATATGCGTGTCGCACAGAACCGTCAGAAGTGTTATGCTGACCGCCGTACCTCCGAGCTTGAGTTCCGTGTTGGGGATCAGGTGTTGCTGAAAGTGTCTCCGTGGAAAGGTGTAATCCGATTCAGGCACCGGGGCAAGCTGAGTCCGAGGTATATAGGGCCGTTTGAGATAATTGCCAGGGTCAGAGATCAGGCCTATCGATTGAGATTGCTGTCAGAGTTAGCCGGTGTGCATGATACGTTCCAAGTGAGTCATTTGAGAATGTGTTTAGCGAAAGAGGATCAGTACGTGTCGTTATCTGAAATATCTGTGGATGATCAGTTGAGATATGCTGAGCAGACAGAGATAATTACTGATCGTAAAGTGAAGATGTTGCGCAATAAAGAGATATCATTGGTACTCGTTCAATGGAGACATCATAAGGGTACCAGCGCAACTTGGGAGCCCGAGTCCGAGATGCGGAGCCGCTATCCTTTCCTGTTCCAGAGCCAGAGTTAGATTCCAGGACGGAATCTTTGTAAGGGGGGAGGATTTGTAACACCCCGACTCCTGAGCAGGTACGTGTAATTATCCTATTGACTAATTATAATAGTGAGTATTGCGTTGGTGGATTATACGTGTCGGGATGGGGATTACGTGGATTCGGGATATAATTTTAGTGGATTAGTTATATTTATAGATTCACGAGATTAATAGGAAATTATTGATATAAATAGTGGATTTTTGATAACGGGGCCGGGTATCGATGTCAAACCCGCGATATAATTAGAAACGTATAATATGTACGTTATGTTCGTGGCCTTATCATCTTTCTAAAATCCTCACCAAAGTGTTGTGTGCTTGTGACCTTGTTGGAATTCAGAATCAAGCCATAGCAAGAGGGATTAAGGGGCTGAACTTCATCTTCTATGTGCATCCTAGTGTTCTTGAAGTTCTAAGGGATTGTCAGAGATCGTTTCGGGCCGGGTTCGGATCAGCGAATTAGAGATATTGTGCGGGGTGATCCACGTGAGTACACGAGTTCTTTTCAAAGGGCCTACTTTTATTGAGTCATAATATGTACATATATTATTGTTGTTTTGTGTTTGGGCACTGCGAGTTGCCCCTCAGGTATGGTCCGTCTCTCTTTATATGTGTTATATGTATGAGATCCATTAAAGTGTATTGCGATGAGTTATCGTGGGAGTTGTGTAGCTCTGTTTAATCCTGTGTAGGGTTCCCATATATATATATATATATATATATATATATATATATATATATATATATATATATATATATATATATATATATATATATATATCTGTGTGTGTGTGTGTGGTCGTCATTCCTGTCAGCCCCCACGGGCGTGGCTTGGCTCCCCGGGGGAGGGATTCCCCAATTGATATGATAATCTCTTTCTGTATTGGATCTCTCGTGTCTCTGATTAGAGACTTGATGGCATGTGCTATGCCGTGTAGCGTAGGGTTACCATGTGACATGCGTTATGTGCTTATGTGATTATTGCAGTGTCTAACCCTTGTGTACTCACGAGCTGCGAAGCTTACGTTCGAGTCTGATATATTTGTCAGGGGGCTGAAGATAGGACCGCCAGCTCCTGAGCGGAAATAGGAGCTTTATCTTGCTGTTTCCGAGGGTTCTACATTTTGTTAAATGTATGTGATTACTACTCTGTTGGGAACTTTAGAAGGAACTATGTTGGGTTTGTATGTGAATATTTGGGTTCGGGTCGGTTCTATATGTTGGGTTAAACGTTAAACAGAGTCGGTTATGTTTTGGGAAATGTTTTAATTAATCAGTGTTTGTGTAAACCTTTGACATGTGTGATGGATTTTATATGCGTTTATGCCACCTGTGTATTGTAAATGACGTGGCTTTTAGTTGGGTTTAGAGGGTGTTACAACATGATAATCAAGATTCTCTTAATTATCATGAGGGGGAAAATATGTCTAAGAATTAAGGGGGAGAATACAAAAGGAGAGAGATAACTGAAGAATTCAAGAAGAGAAAGAGAAAGATAGTTTCAACCAGAAAGAAAGCTCATCTGAAGAAAATCTGTGTTTGGTTGAATTATCAAGGGGGAGAGAACAGAGTTAAAGTGTCAAAGATCAGAGAAAGCCAAAGTTTAAAGCTCAAAAGCTTCAAGTAATTTCAAGACTAAAGCTGAAGAAGAAGTCCTTCAGCGATCTATCTGAAGCTTGTTTCAAAGTGAAGTTATCTTCTGATTCTCATAGTGACAAAGTTCATCACCAAGTTCGACTGAAGATTCTTATCAAAGCTGAAGATTATGTTCACATCGGTTGAAGATTTTCGCTATTGAGAAATCTCTGAAAGCTGTTATTGAAAGAGAACATCATTCAGAAGGAGATTATTAATCAGAAGATCAAGCTTATTTTGAAGAAACCAGACTTGATCACCAAGGGGGAGATTGTTAGGGTTAATTAATTGTAATCAAGTCTGGAGGTTTAATTGTATTTATTTAATAGTTCATAGGTTATTATGTACAGGCTTTAATAGTTTAACCCACGGGCTTAGGCCTATTTAGGTTTATTATTTAAAGATTATTTAAGGTTTTGTAGATTAGATAGAAAAACACACAAACATAGATTTGAAGGTGGTTGTGAGTGTAGCCGTTCTTGCTTAGAGAGTAATTAATCCTTGTTCTTTGTGTTTTTCGTTCAAGGTTAATAATATTCGGCAATTGGTGTTCAATATCATTTTTTGTCAAAAAAATGTAAGCAAATGATTTATAAACCAATAAGAAGTAATTATACAATAGTATTTTGAATTATAGAAAGCTCATTGATATTTAATATATTATATAAGATATAATTAATAATTTAAATTGCAAAGTTAAACATACATAATAATTTATAATAGGGAAGTTACCAAGAAAGATAATATAAAATACACAATTTTACAATAAATGTATTGTAAAAAAATTTTTGTCAAAAAATGTAATGTAAAATTCTAATTTAACCAAGAAGGGACATGAAATTCAAATTTTAGGCCAAGAAAGATAATCAAATATTATTCTTTTACCAAAAAAAGAAGCATAAAATTAAAATTTTACTTTCTTAATTGGTGTTCAGTATCATTTTTTGTCAAATTTAAATTTTACGTTATCTTTCATGACCTAAAAAACATTACATTACTTTTATTGTTAATTTTAAAATTTTATATTAACTTTGTTGGTAATTTGACTTTCTAGTAATACATAAGATATAATTGGGATCTAGTTGAAGGTCAAGTTCAACATTAGTGTCCTTCATATTGTTGTTTTTTTCTTGGGTTGTACTTGGTACACCACATCTAAATACATAGGTCAACTATAGTTGACAAGACATGTGACAATTTCACGCCTCAACTCACCTTGATGTGACTTTTTTTTATTAGTCTTTTTAAGTTTTCAAAGTTTTTTATATTTCAATATTGTTATTTAGTAGTAAGATATTTAATAGTTTGTTTATATTTAATAATCTATTTAAAACCATAAAATTAAATAAAAATTATTGTGTCTGATAACATAAATAATTTAAATTGTATAAAAAGAAATATGAAATATTATATATTTGTTTTATTTAAAAAATTTTGTGTTATAATTAAAATGTTTACAGAATCATTAAAAAAAGTTTATTGAGTTGACTTAAAACTAAGAGTGATTATTTCTATATTTGTGAATTGAAAACATTTAAAACATATTACAAACAAACCAAAAACGACTTCTTTGACATGTTTAAGAAAATATTTTTAAAAAAAAGTGAAAACTTGTTTAATTTTACATAGGAAGTAGTTAAATTAGTTTTTCATTTTACATAGTAACTAATTTTAAAAATACATTAAACAAATTTAGGACAAATTTAATTAATAAACGATAAACATTGTTTCAATACATCAAATTCACAAAATATAATAAATAAGAATATTATCATTCCAATGGTATAACATTAAGATCAACATTTCTGTGGACTTCATCGTAAGCAAATAACCTATCTCTATACATTTCTTCTCATTCACTTACTTTTTTCCCTTTTCTTTTTGAATACCCGGAAACATCTGGCATTGGGTGTCCTTTTTCTAAATCAACCTTCATAAAATGGTTGTTACATACAAATGCGATTGCGATTGATTGATTTAGTTCAGGATGCTTGGTTTTGATCTCAATGGAAAATCAGTCAAGCAACGTTCCTTTGTTAAATAATAAAAAATGCAGTTGTACTTATTTGATATCAAGAGACCGGTGTGAGGCATCAGCATCCAATGCCTAACTGGAGCAAAGCTTGAACCGAAGAAATTTAAAGAGTCTTCCAAACGTTTGTAGTCACAACCATAAATGCTTATATATTCTTTTTTATTGTCATGCAGCTCCTGTAATAGTTCATGACGAATTGTAGGCCATTCATTTTGATGTCGACCCATAGCAACAGCTACTGATCGAAATCCACAGTTTCCGTCTCCACTAACGTCTTCAATGTCAATGACGTATGATTGAAAAAATGATGGAATTTCTCGTAACAATGGATGCTTATAGCCTATAGGTACCTATATAAAATTAAAGATAGTTATTTGTCTAGTCATTCACCAAATCAATAGAATAAATAATAATTAATTTTTAACATAGTACCTGGATTGTGGGATGCTGATAATAATATTCATTTTGTATTGGAGGATCAGTATAAATAAATCCATACGGCATTGAAGGTCTCAATTCCTAACATTTATCATCTAAATTAATCTCAATCCAATGTGTAAAAGATTGTAAAAATATTAAATGGTACCTCCAGTGTTTGTTCCTGAGAAGGTGGTTCTTCATTCAGGTCTATCTAAAACGGTGGTTCCCTATTTAGATCAACCACATATGAGCTATGTCGTGCTGGCTCCACATTCAGGTCCGACAAATTTGATGCGTTTGCACAACTATGTCTGTGAGGAACATGATTTGGCATGTTAGTACGCTTAATCTTTGGTCGCCCACGGGTACTCTTCTTCACTGAAGGTTCACCAATCAACATTTTTTATGGATCCAGTATCCCCTTTAGTTTCCTTAGAAGACTAAATTTGCCATGATCCCGTTGACTGTTATATTTTTCTTTGAACCTTTGAATCTCGTGATCACAACCGAGGTCACCGTATTCCACAGATATAGCAGGCGTTAAATCAAGCTTCTTCCAAAAAGCATCAATAGATTCTAGTGGAACAGGTAAACCTATAATAAAATGAGACAAAATACCATTCAATTTACATAAATTATACATATATCAGTTTTACTTTTGTGGATTAAATTAAACACACCCGTACTGATATACGTCACTAGTTCATGAGCATCTATCATGAACCAACTATCTCAAGAAAGGGCAAATTATACTTATTCGTTTTATATGTAGCATCTATCAACACCACATATGGAAATGCTTGCCACATCATCAAGGACGTCGGATGAATGAAAAATAAATCTTCTAACTGACCCGAAGTATTGTTCAAGCGATAATCAAAATCATACCCTTTTGTTTGTAAGATATGCATAAGATTCTGGATTGGGGTTCTACCTTCTCGGTTAGACATCCGTAACCGATGACGTGCATTGTATACAGTTTTCAGCGAGGACACATTATTTGGATTTTGTTCCTTTATCATGGAAAAAATCTCACGCGGTTTCACATCCATACTTGTTAGTTGTTGTACCATACGAGATTCATCAGGGTTTAATCGCATTACATGAGAATGACCCTCTAAATATTCAGATGGTTTATGGTTGTGCTCCTCACAAACAACCCTTAATCTCCAAACATCTTGTAGCTTTACGTACTTTCCTTTCAATTCAAACGGGCAATTAATTTTTTTTTTGTTTCTGCATAATTACTTCTTGGTACTCCCCCCACGATCACAACCAAGTACGACTGAAGAGGTGTATCCTGGAGGTCTTGCCTTGACCTTTTAGTAACAATAACAAAACCTTGTGATCGTGCTATATTTTCTACCCATGCCATCAGTTCTTCATGAGTTTTAAAAACCTTAAGAATAAAAAAATGCATATAAAATAAGATAAAACGAGCAATTAAATAAATAATAGTAATAAGATGAGATATATACTTGCTCTGTATAGAATTTTGAATTACTGTCCATCTTTATTCCTTGACCGTCTGGATGAAAAAAAAGGTATAATCAGTAGAAATAATAATAAATGATTTTAAAAATGTATAATATGTAGAAATACAATTTATTATTATTTAATATGTATAACCATTAATAAATAATTAATTCTACCTACTATTTAACATTATCTAATAAATGATGTTTATATAAATATATAAATTATAAGATGAACCTTCATATATAAAAAAAAAAGTAGAATAAAAATTGTCATGTCTTTTGAATTGTATCTACGACCTAAGAATGGTTAATGTAGTGTTTGAATCCACTTAACATAATTATGTCAAAATGGGTACTTAATTATTTAATTGTTGCATCTAATAGCATTGTAGTTTTGATTTGCAAATAAAAGACTAGTTGTGGAGGGGTGTGTATTGTCAATATGTGAATGTGAGGGGTGGGATTGGCCAAAGGCCAAAATCCCCTCCCCCTTTTTCATCAAAACCGTCCAACACCTTGCACACACACACTTTCATTTTGTTTCAAAAAGAAAGAAGAGAGGACCCCTCCGCCACCATCGCCACCGCCACCGCCTCATCGACCGGCGGCTCTTCATATTTCTGGGTAAGTCTAAAAACCAAATAACCTTCTTTGTTTTGTTTTTTATTCTTCTTCTTTGTCTGGGTAAGTTTAAAAAAAGGGTAGCAAGAACAAGAAACGTAGCTAGATTGTGTAAAATCAAAATCTTTGGTCAAAGCCGAAAATTCATCTCTTTCATTATACATACATACATGTAATATCTTAAACCTTTGGTGAGAGAATCATTTTTTGGGAGGGGATTTATTGGTACCAAAAAAGTTTGAATTTAAAAAAAAAACAATTTTGTATTTGATTTCTATAAAGTGGTGTTTGATTTTGATACCTCCAATTTACTGTTAGGTCGTTGCCGGAAGGTTTGTGGTCGTCGCCAGAATTGTTGTCGAAGTCTCCGGAATTTTAATCGGAGAGTGGTTGAAAATTTACTGTAAAAATTCTAAGGATATTTGACTGTTGTTTAGTTAATGAAATTGTAATTTATGGGTTGTAGAATTTCTGATATTTGAGTGTTGTTTATGGGTTGTAATATTTCTGTTTGAATTAATATATGAATTGTAATAATTTCTTATGGGGAATGTAATTTTTCAGTTTTTGGGGAATGATATTTGAGTGTTGTTTATTCAGTTTTTGTCTACAAAAAGATTGATTTTTATATTGAAATTTCTTATGGGGAATGATATTTGAATGTTGTTTATTCAGTTTTTGTCTTCAAAAAGACTGGATTTATATTGAAAATGAAAACACACTGACTAGGTCAAAGTAGACATGGTGTGGTGAGAAAATAGACAGAGAGCAGGAAGAAAATCCCTTTTTTCTTTCATCTATTCCGCTTTCCCCACCCTAATTTCACAATCTACCCATATCTGTTTTTCACAGTCCAGCCCAATGGACCACTTTACCTTCTTCGATCTCTTCTCTTCTGCTTCACTTTATTTGCGTACGTCTCCTTCCATGGAGTCTGTGTTCGTCGATCATTAATCCCAGGTCTCGGTTTCTTCTGAAATCGTGCAACCTTCACCATTTCGCCGATTGATATCGATCACATGAGTAGACGGAACATCAATCAGCTCTCCAACTCCAAATCGAAGATCAGGTCAATCGATGATCGATCTGTTTTAGACTGGTCCGATCTGTTCCTAATCTCCCAACACGGATCTCTCAGCCCAAGTAACAGGTATGGAGCTATCCTAAGATCGACGTTCTTTTTTTTTTTTTTGTCACTCTGCTCATAGTCAAAGATATTATTAAAGTTTTGCTTCAAAATATGTCGTCACTTTATGCTTCAAAGGTTAGTTCATAAAGTTTGTTCAAGTTTTTCTTTAAAGATACTTGATAAATCCAAATCAAAGAGATTTGTTTTTTTTTCTTTTGTGGATCCGCATTTTGTTCTCGTTTATGCTTCCGATTTTCCAAAGAGATTACCTCCAAAGTACCAGATTTAGTATAATTTTGTTCCAATCAATCAATTGAATTGTTAATGATAAATATAAGTATTGTCTTGTATTTTTGTTTACTAACCTGTGAATGTAGTAATTCTAAGTCAATTTAGTAAATCAAGGTTTTGCTTGTTTTAGGGTTTTTGAGTGAACGAGCAAAACCAGGTATTCTTTCAATTGTTTTGGTAGCATGTAATTTCTTAAGAGATTTAGTTAAGATGCATGTATAAATCCACAAACAAAATAAGGCTATGATTGAGGATTTGGAATTCAAATTAGTATGTTTGGATCTTTGGATTACAAAGATAAATAGTTAAATTTTATTTGCATTCCATGAGAATCTTTGTTTAAAGAAATTTGTCATGCCTACCAACTTAGAAATGAATTTAAGAACTAAATACCAAATCACAAGACACACACCCTAGCCAACCCTAAAAGATATCTTCTACCCCTTCCTATCAAACACATTAAGAACTAAATACCAAATTTTCACAAGTAATCCAATTCCTTCGAACTAAAAATTAAATTCCAATTCCTTTATGGAGGGAAATGGCATGATATTAATAGTGTTGCTCATGAAATATGGTTCTTGTAGGTTTGGTTGAAAATTGTTCTATGTCTTTAGATTTCTATAAGTTGATGAACGATGTTCATTTTATTGGTATCTACAATTGAATGGCTTAATGCAGATAAAAGTCCTTTCCGCGAACATATGCAAGCCAGTTGAAAGTTCATTTCTGTTTTAAGCTTCATAAACATGTTACTTATGCTCCATGTATACCAAATTGGATATGTACTTGACATATGGAAGTTAGTTTTTGTATTATAACTGATGTCGATTTATAACTGTAACAGTATTACAATCAATTCTTCGTCTGTCAGTCACTCTTACACTCATGGATGGTCTGTTGGACAGCTTACACCCAAGTTTATAAGCTAAGGCAGTGTAAATAAAGTTATGAGAACTACCATAATCCATCAAAATCTGCAATTTCTTCGTCGGTTGGGAGTATCTTCTTCAGCTTCGTCTTTGATACTTGGTATAGGTGGAGTGGGTAAAGCCACTCTAACTAGAATCCTAGACTTTTTTGTGTAATGATAAAGAAGTGGATGATCATTTCCAACTCGGGAATGGGTTTGGGTTTCTAATGAGTTTAATATCTTTAATATAAGCAAAGTTATTATCAACATGTCATCGTGGATAACATAGAATTTCAAGATTTAAGCATGCTTCAAGAAGCCTTTAGTGAGAAACTTAAGAAAAAGCAATAGTACTTGATGATATATAGTGTGAAAGCAAGGTGGTTGAGAGAAGTTAGTGCATCCATTTCATTGAGGGCTCTCAGAAGTAAAATGATTGCTTGGAATAGTGTGTTATGACCATCTAGACAGAGCGCGGAGAGTTTGTCTTTTGAAGATGTTGTGCCTTTTTTTTCCTCAACATTTCACTCGGTATAGATAACATTGATTTACATCAAACACTTAACCCACTTGGTGTAGGTATTGTGAAAATCTTTGGCCGCTTTTTTTTTTTTTTTTTGCTTTAAGAACACTTGGAGGTTACCGAGGACAAAACCAGATGAAGATTGGGAGGACGTGTTGAATTGCAAGATGAGAATCAGACGGAGATGAGATTGTTCCTGCTCTTAGTCCCCAATAGCCTTCCAAGTTCTCTTTAAGACAAAGACAGACGTCCACGTTTAATCACCAATCACCATATGGCTTAAGTGTTGGATGTGAATCAAAGTTCTCCACACCAAATGCATTTAGAGCAAATAGAGAAGGAGCATCTACATGTGACATAATCTCCAACTGATTTAGATGATTATGACCTAGCTCGTTGATCAGTTTTTTGTTGAGTTGTTATGATAATCTAACTCCTACGAACCCCTTCATGAAATGGCTTCATTAGAATATTCCAATCATAACTCCATTCACCCCACATACCATCTAGCACTAGTAGAAATTGTTTTCCCATAACTTGGTCTCTAAGGCGGCGTTTGGTTCGCAGAATGTTTATTTCTGGAATGGAATCTGTCAAGGAATGAAATTCTGGAAGGAATAGAATCTGTCGGAATAGAAATGGAGGCGGGTGAAGATGAAGTCTAAGATTTGGTTTTAAAACTGATAAAATATTTTGAATGGAATTTAAATTCCATGGCAGTAACCCAAGGAAAATAGATTCCTTCAAAAGTGGTGTTTATAAAAAAAGGAATCTTCATTCCATTTCTTTTTACTACCAAACAGCACATCGGAATGGAATTTTCATTCCAATTCCATCAAATTCCATCAGATTTTGTGAACCAAACGCCCCCTAAGAGCTACTTGAAGCAGATTTAAATCAAGAAATTCCTTTTTTTAGCTGGTTGCATATTCAAACATCACTTTGCTTATATGGAAGATATGAAAATCGCCAGAAGCACTAACCCATGTCTTGCCTTCAAAATGATCATTCACTTTTGGTTCATTATACAGAAGTTTAGCTAGAGTGGTCTTACCTACCCCTCCCATACCAACCGTAGGCACAACGAGAGTTTTTATCACATGTTTCGTCGCCCAACAACTTGTAGAGCAATTTCTTTATTATCATCTCCTCGTCCAACAGTACATAATACATCTGGTAAATTGGTCTCATATCTCCTATTCATATTCATTGGATTTCTATGTTTCACAATTCACAATCAAACAAAAAGTATCAGTTTCCTTTTCTAGATATTGTTACCTGTTTCTAACATCAGTTACTTAAATTCATCCCAGCACTTCGTGGGCTTTAGATTCCTTGGTAAACTCACAGTTGCAATTTGTCGTATGCTAAATGTTGGAGAAGATTCAACAACCTTTTAACAGATTCATTAGTTATTCTTTCTTAGAAACATTATCAAGCAGATCTTCGATATTTCTATAGGTTGGATTGAATACCCATGAAGGGATCAAGTTTCTCTCATGAAGCAATCAGGTTCAGCCATTGTTTATGGTGAGAGTAAGAGCACGCACACAGTACAGTTGAGAGGGGATGTATATAAAATGCATGCATGGAAAGAAAGATTTCAGCCATTGTTTTAGAGATGTCAACCATTGCTAAAGTTAACCTTTCTGTTAATGTTTGCACATTCCAGACAGCTACGAGTAGGTAATCTGAGCTTCAAGTATTGTGTACGTTTATACCATAAGCACATATCATATTTATTAGGAAACACTAGCTGGAGGGGAGACCTTTAAATTTACATTAATTGGATGCTACATATATATAGCCATACTAAATAGTAACACTCTGACAGCCCCTGCACTAGGGGTGAGAAATTTCAATGAAAAATTGTACATGATGCAATAGCTACTTGTAACTTGTATGTAAATGTTTTGGGAGCTGAAGCTTTTTAAAAGAGATATTGTGTTTGGTAAAAGTAGTTGTAGCTATAGTTTTTTGTATTAAATTACGTAAAATGACATTAATATTAATTAAAGGTGGTAGTTTATGATTAATAGGAGGGTAAAAAAGTAAATATGTTTGACTAAAAGCTCCAGAGCTTTTCAAACGCTACTTCTACGAGTGTTTTATAAAAGGGTTTATTTTTGAGAAAATGAAACCTCTATGTTTCCTTCCAAACAAAGCTTTTATTTTTTAGTAGAACTTATTAAAACAAAAACTCCTAAAAGCTCTTTAAAAACTCTACCAAACATAGCCTAAAAAGGAATGTGTGTATATTAAAAAGGAGTGTGTGTGTGTGTGTGTACACAAGTTACAAGTGGCTATTGCATTATGTACAAATTTTCATTGCAAGACTATGACTATGAAGAGGTGCATGTAATGATGCATTAGGTACATATATTATTGCATAAATATCGAATTTGAAATTTCAAGACGTTAGCCAAAAGCAATTTTTACCTTTCCAGGCACAGTTTCGTGTAAAGCACATACAACTCTATATGAACGACTCAGTTCTGTCTTGTCTTGCGATTCTCATTTCTGCACAATGAAACCAGGTAAAACCATTAGAGTCTTGTTGCTTTTTGCCTTTGTGATTCTGTTAGATCTATGTTTGCATCATTGATTCCTGTGGTAGATTTGGGATCTATATTGTTTTTCAGATTTTGTGTATGCATGTGCTCATCGCATACAACTAAAATATATATTTGTGTATTGTCTTCATCTAAAAATCAATTTGTGTTCATCTTCACCCAAATTGCCGGTTCTTCTGCTCTCTTTTATCACGCCCGGAACCAAGAATTCGGTTAGAGATGGCATTTTACATACGAAAATCGGTGCTAGTAACAGATTGGTTCCATCAAGCAAAAGAATAGGTTGGTCCACTGAGTTGCAGGGATGCTGGTCCCTGCAGAAACTTGTATTTTTTTAGAGACATTATATATATATATATACATATATGTATATGTGTGTGTATATATATATATATATATATATATATATATATATATATATATATATATATATATATATATATATATATATATATATAAGATTAGGTTATTATGAGAACCGAAATATATCTTGAGAAATAAACACTTTAATTCACTAATTTTGTACATTGATTCATTTTCTTTTTGAATGTGTGATTCATTATTTATATTTAAAAACTAATGAATCAATGTAAAAAAACAATGAATTGTTGATTTATTTAATTCAGAATTTATGATTAATTATTTATATATTTGAAGAACGGTGAATCAATACGTAAAAAAATGAATCATATTGCTTCTCACACTTCTCAAAATATATATTTAGCTTATCATTTGATTCTAATATATATAGGATTAGGTTATCTTGAGAAATGAGAAGTACTGTGATCCACTGATTTTGTACATTGATTCATTTACTTTTTAATTTATGATTCATTTATATATTAAAAAACTAATGAATCGATATAAAAAAACATTGAAATGTTGATTTATTATTCAAGAATTTATGATTCATTATTTATATATTCAAGGAATGGTTAAAAAGACTAAGATTAAGCTACAATTGGACGTCGCGTCCCCCGCGAAGCTTTTGAAGATCCGGGATTTTTTTATTATATAATACCTTCTTTCTACTTCTTTCTCAAAGTAAAGCAAGCAACCTTTCGCCTTTTCAATACTTAAAAAATGAATCACAGTGCTTTACACACTTCTCAAAATATATTTAACCTCTCATTTGTCACATATACATACAATATGGTTCGAGAGAGTACCATTCGTTATGGAGTGCATCAGAAGGTACTACATTTAAAAAAACTAATTTTTTTTTCATAAACATGTTATAATTAACATTATAAAGATAATATGTAAATTTCATATCCTTAAAAATGATGTGAACTTACACTTATATAAATTTGCATGTAGGTGAACACACATTTATGTGATGCATGATTTCATGCATTTAGTTAGTGTGAATGTGCGTTAAATTTATATATGATCTTTTTCTAATGTTGATTAAAACATATTTAAGAAAACAAATTTTTAAAAAATTATTTTTAATAGTGGTACCTTCTGGTGCGCTGCATAATAAGTGACTATATATATATATATATATATATATATATATATATATATATATATATATATATATATATATATATATATATATATATCCGTGTATGCGTGCGTGTGTGTATACACACACACACATGTGCACACGCACACACACGTATATATGTGTATTTATATGTATTTTCATTGAGTCTCATATAATAGTAGAGTCTTGGAATCCCACGCTAAATGTACATGTTATTATGATAAAATATTATATTTCATGTAAAAGTGCAATACACACATGTTCAAAAATACATTATTATCAACTATTTCACATAATTTAAAGTTTATTATAATAAAAAGGTTATATTTCATGCAAAAATACAACATGCACATGTTTAAAAGTTCATTATCAGTTCACATGTCCATATTATTTAAATAGGGTTATATGCCAAAAATAGCAACAACTTTTTGTAGTTTTAACGTTTATAACCACATTATTTATTTTTTATTATTAATAGTAACAACTTTTGTATTTTTTACCGATTATACCAACTTTTGACCTGGAAACCTGCTATAGCAGGTTACCATCCATTAATATCAACAACTTTCATCTTTTTACCAATAATAGCAACAACGTTTTATATTTTTACCAATAACAGCAACTACTTTTAACTTTATACCAATAATAAAAACATATCAATTAAATTTTCCTTTATCTTTAACTAATCATTACTTTAAAAAAACTAAATTTATGAAAATCGAAATACAATCAAATAAGTTCATAATCCTTTTTTTTGTTTAAATTTTGTTAGAAATAAATCAAATGCAACGTGTCTATAAAAGAGATAAAAAAATATGTTTTTTGTAGACATTAAAAGATGAAGATTATTTTGATGTGTCATGTTTTCATGCATAGCCGGGTTTTATAGGTATGATAGGGTCGACCATTTAAGTGTAACATGATAACGTGAAACTCAAATCATTTTGTATAAAAGTCATAGAAATATAATGAACACATTATGCTACATTTGTATTCTTTTTTGGATACTTAGTTCAACAATATTTGCATTATTTATTTATTTGATAAATAAATGAATAATGTTATAAATAGAATAAATAAAAGACTAATTATCCACAAGTAGATCATAATTAGTTATTATTATTCATTTATTTATCACATAAATAAATAATGCAAATATTGTTTTAATAAGTTCTAAAAAATAATACAAATATAGCATAATGTGATCGACATCTTATAGAAAATGTATTGAGTTTCACGTTGTCATACTATACTTAAATGGTCGTCCCTATCATACTCCTGTAAGGCTATGCATGAAAACATGACATATCAAAATTAGGAGTGTGCAAAAAACCAAAACCAATCTGAAACCGAAAAAAACCAAAAAACCGGAACCAAAAAACCAAACCGTTTGGACTTTGAATTTTCAAAAACCAACGGTTTGGAGGTCAAAATAAACCGGAAAAAAAACAAACCGAACTGAAGTTTTATAATTTAGAAATTTATAAATACTTTTCCTTCGTTACATTTCTTCATTTAAGTTTTTTATTGAAAGTTTTAACTTTTCAATGTCTAAATTTCATATGAGACTAAAACTCATTTTGAATATTATGATGATTATTATTGTTGTATTATTATTGCATTTGTATGTTGTCATGGTTTTGAATTATAAAATAATTTAATGTCTAAATCTTATTTGTGAAAGAATGCATTAAGTGTTATATATTTTGATTTTATTTTATATATATATATATACATATATATATATATATATATATATATATATATATATATATATATATATGTGTGTGTGTGTGTGTGTGTGTGTGTGTGTGTGTTTTGGTTTGAGAAAGTAAGAATTGAAATTAAAAACCATGTCAACGAAAAATCAAAGCCAAATTGAAACCAAAATAAAAACCAAAAAATCAAATCGTTTAAAATCCAAACCGAACGGTTTCTTCAATATAGTATCCGATGTTTCAGTTTGGTTTTTGGTTTTTTCCAAAAATCGTTCCATGCTCATCCCTAACCAAAATAATATACATTTTTTAATGTCTATAGAAAACATGTTTTTTATATTTTTATAGGCACACATTACAATTGATTTATCTCTAACAAAATTTAAACAAAAAATGGATTATGAACTTATTTTATTGTGTTTCGATTTTCATAGTTTTTTTAAACTAATGATTAGTTAAAGATAAAGGAAAATTTAATTTCATATATTTTTATTATTGGTAAAAAGTTAAAAGTCGCTGCTATTATTGGTAAAAATATAAAACGTTGTTGCTATTATTGGTAAAAAGATAAAAGTTGTTGCTATTAATGGATGGTAACCTGCTATAGCAGGTTTCCAGGTCAAAAGTTGGTATAATCGGTAAAAAATACAAAAGTTGTTACTATTAATAATAAAAAATAAATAATGTGGTTATAAACGGTAAAACTACAAAAAGTTGTTGCTATTTTTGGCATATAACCCTATTTAAATAATATGGACATGTGAACTGATAATGAACTTTTAAACATGTGCATGTTGTATTTTTGCATGAAATATAACCTTTTTATTATAATAAACTTTAAATTATGTGAAATAGTTGATAATAATCTATTTTTGAACATGTGTGTAACCTGCTATTTTTGGCATATAACCCTATTTAAATATTGTACTTTTGAATAAAATATAATGTTTTTATTATAATGAACTTCAATGATGTAAACTCGTCGATCGTAATGCACTTTTTGAACATTTGCATATCGCATTTTTGCATGAAATAGAACATTGAACATGTAAATTTAATAAGGGACTTTAGGACTCCAATCCATGGAAGTCAACCCCCCCCCCTCCCCCACCCCCCCTCACACACACACAAGATCTCTCTCTCTCTCTCTGTGTGTGTGTGTGTCCTTGATAACCACATGGTCAATTTTGAAAAAACATATATATATATATATATATATATATATATATATATATATATATATATATATATATATATATATATATATATATATATATATATATGGAGGTTCAATTGAGAACTTTTGTTCATCGAGGTACAAAAGAACCTATATCATCCATTGGATCAAAGAATTGTATGGACTAGATTAAATGGCAAGAGTAAATAATTGAACAATTTTATGCATATTGTGCATTACAAAAAAACGTGGAATGACATTTTGGGTATTGTGCATACCTCATTAAATTTAATATTCAATTGATCACTTTCAAATTTAACAAAAGTCACACAAATTCAAAAAGAAATGATGGATATATTGATGCATTTCATATTAATTGTTCAATTCGTGATGCATATCGGTTTTATTTATACAAAATCTATACAATTCGTGATGCATCGCTGTTAATCATCATCTTCATATTCATCGTTTATCTTCATCGTCATCGTTCATCTATGCATAGGGTTCATCATGGTGCATCGTTTTTAATCATCAACATCATTGTTCCAATGGATGCATCAACGTGTTCATCATCATCTTCTTTGTTCATCGTGTTCATCATGTTAATCGTGTTTCATCGTATTGTTCATCATCAGTTGCATCTCTTGTTCATCGTCATCGTGGCGGCGGCGGCGGCGGTTGGCGAGGTTCCTGGATGCATACAATGGAGAGATAGAGAGAAAAAAAGAGAGGTACGGTGGAGAGGTGGTTACAACGAAGGTGGTGGTGGTGGTGGTGGTGTGGTGGATACGGTGGGGGAGGGAGGGACGGAGAGAGAGAGAGAGAGAGAGAGAGAGAGAGAGAGAGAGAGAGATATGATGATGTGGTTACTTTTTTTGAATATTTATTCCTTATTAATTTCTAATTTACCTATTATAATTAATTCCATATATTTAATTTTACATATTCAATATTCCAGGAATACCCTTAGTGCACCATTGTTTGATTCTTTGGTGCACAAAAGTTCCTAGAGGTTCATCGGTGCATAAAAGTTCTCAATCGAACTTCAATCTATACACACACACACACACACACACACACATATACTCTTTTTCTACACTTTTTCATTTAAACCCTAAAAAAATTGTCATCCCTCGTCTCTTTCTCTCAAACCTATAAACTTTCATTGCCGTCGCCACCGGCCGCTGCAACGATCTTGAAGCCACGACGATCTTTTTCTTCTCCTTTATATCCCTCACGATTTGGAAGACGAATGGTCAACAAATGACGATTTGGAAGTCTGAATGTCAAGAAATGAAGATCTAGAAGTCTGACGGTCAAGAAATGGAGATTTCTTTGTAAGATATTAGATCTGGAATGAATGTAATAGTTATATACATGTTTTTTGTTAAAAAAGTTTTTGTTTATGATTCACAAGATTTAAATGGTTATTTTTTTTGTTTAAAACTGCGTTTTTGATGTATTTTGTATAAGTTGTATACAAGTGTTTGATAAAATGTTTAAATTAAAATTTTTATTTATGTATCTGTTTATTTGTGATATTCTACATAGAATGCATGATACTCTACATAAAATACTTGATATCTCCATAGATTACGTTCATATGGTCGTCGGGGTTCTAATTCCTAATGGTTGTCTTTCATGGTTTTGCATCTTTGTGTATTCTAGTTAGATTTTGTATGTATTTTTATATGGAATATATGATCCTTTATATAAAACAAATAATATTGCATACAAAATTGATTGTAGCTTGTTTGTATGTATGTACAATATTGTTATTGTTGTACTAAATAATTTGTTATTGTTGTATCTATATAGAATACACGATCTTCTACATAGAATACATGATAATCTACATAGAAAACGTTCACCGGTTAATTTGTTAAAACTATGTTTTTGGTGTATTTCTACATAGAATACATGACCCTTGATATCGTCCAATTTGTACATGTTTTATCGGACGATATCTTGTGTTTTGCATAGCATTTTGGTTGTTATTCGTCTCAAACTCGATCTTATAGGTTCATGTTGTCATTTCAGGTGTTTGTTGAGTAAATAGAGGTGGAAGGAGCTGAAACAACAAGAACTCGGCGAGTTTAGACACCTACTCGGCGAGTTCTCATCAAAACAGAAAGTCTGACCTGCGCCTGAACTCGGGGAGTTCCTCCTGAACTTGGGGAGTTCCTCCTGAACTCGATCGAATGAGGAGTCGACAACTCATGAACTCGGGGAGTTCAAACCTTGAACTCGGCGAGTTCTCCCCAGCCTATAAAAGGAGAATTCTGCTCATTTATGAGAGGACGATTTTTTTCACCAAAAACACACACACTCTTGATTTCTAGGGGAAGAAGGAAGGCAAGGAAGGAGATTATCTTGGAATATTGACATGGTGGATTGCATCTTCATCATCACATACATCATTAGGGGAGTTATTCTTATACCTAAGTTTATCTTAATGTGTAGAATTCTTTCTTATTTTGAGATGGTGTTTTACTCCATGAGAATGGAGTAGTTTTGCTATGTAATCATTTGGGTAACAAACCCTAAACATTGGATGATTTATATTTTGTATATGATTGGATGATATGTCATAGTTTGCTTTCTTTGAATGAAAATCTCGTTGTATTGTTTGAGACTCTTTAAACTAGCTATGAATGCTTTATTATGTCCATAACGAGAGTTCGAGATAGTTAGTATTCATTTTCGATGATCCAAATATATTGGTGTCTTTGAACCTTTCTACTAGAGATGGTGAAAGAGTATGTTTAAAAAGTGTTTTCATAACAATGAGAGGAGATTTATGTTTTTGTGAGAGTATATCATGAATTTTATGATTCGGTGTCAACCGAATCATCTTTCAAAGTTCGTAAATTTATTGTGAGCATTCGGTGTTGCATGACTCAAGTTCTGAACATATAAAAGAGATTTGCGTGTTCAATTCGTGAGTTATGGGATTATTGTGCTATAACGAGAGATCCGCATAGCTAAATTGTCATTGCTTGCATTATGAGTCGATATTGTTTTCATGTATAAGAGATTTGAGTGATCATAATATTGGCTGCCATGATTAAATAATTCAACCATAGCTTAGAGATTTGTGTGGTTGTTTCGTTAAAAATCATGTCGGTATATTATCCGATCTGCGCTTTCAATTAATCATCCGTTGTTTAGGGGGAGTGATCCCATTTGGTTACATATTTCCCTTTGTCAGAAATCCAAGTTTTTAATCTCCTTTCCTGCTCGTGTGTGTCATTGCGATAGATCTTTTGTCCACATTTATCTTACATGCATTTTAAATCAATTTCAACCATAGCTAACCATTAACTGACGGTTCCTATCATCATTACATCAATTGTCCCTGAGTTCGATAACCCGGACTTACTTAAGCTATGCTAGTAAACGATAGGTAATACTTGCCTATTTGTCCGCTAGTTCTAGTTTATTTATATCCATTTCTTAATTAAAATAAAGGTGTGCTAGCGGCACATCAAGTTTTTGGCGCCGTTGCCGGGGACAAGCGGTGTGGTTTTGAGAACAACCTTAAGTTTCTCGTTAGTTAAAAAAAAATTATATTTAAAAATCCAAGTGTGGGAATTAATTTTCATGTACATAGAATTCCTATATTCATTTTTTTTCTTGTTTTGTTTATTTCATAGTCTATTCCTTAGTTTAATTTATCTTTATTTTGTCGTATTTTGTTTGGTGTGTTTTGTGTAGGATGGATCATAGATTTGAGTTGTATGAAGGTAACTACGAAGCAGGGTGTTGTCAAGAGGAGGTCAATACTAACTACCCGACCGATCCCACCTCTTCCCAATATCAAAATGAGAACATATATCATTCTTCATACCTATCCTCCACTCAACACTACCAAAGTCAAGACACCCAATATCTCTACCAAACTCCATCGCAACATTAACCCGAGATAGAGTCAAGCTTGGAGGATCTATTTCATCAATGCCAGATGAGCCTCCGTTACCAACAAAGCGTTTCAGAAATCCTTGACAACCTCATGAGACAAAGGAGTCAAATGGATGAATTGCGTACGGAAGAGCCATCAGATAGTAGTTTAAGCAAAGTAGAGGAGAGCAAAGAAAACGAAGAGACATCAGCATTTATGACGCCGATTTTAGTGATTCGGATGATGATGTTGAGTGTGTCTATGATGAAACTTCTTTACATGCTCTTCCGGTCATCAAAACTTCGGAGACATTAATGGACAAGGTGCACATCCCAAGCCCACAAAGTCTTGCACACGTCCCACCTCCGATCATCGATGATGAGACTGAAGATGACTTCAATCCCGAAAGGGATTTAGAAGAGCTGGCTCGGCTGCTTGGTGTTGATATGCCTCCACTTATATACAATGAGGGAGTTGACTCTGACCTTTTTGATGAACTTTCATTTATATATGTTGATGTTGTGGCGCCATCGCCTGTATTTGAATGTATTAATTCTTCGATGGATCTGTTGGAGTCACAGGTTGGTGATGCTAGGAGTCTTGACTCACGACTGCTAAAGGAACTTCATAACCCTCCAGCGCCGAAACGTAAGCATTTACACACTGATGGAGGTAGTAAGGGTAAGGAGTGCAGAGCTTTACCGTTTAAAATTATATTTTGCACTCAACTCAAAGGTATGCCTTTTACCCTTTTCATCCCTTTAAAAGCTAGGCCAAGTCGGATAGGGTCAAGCTAGGGACCCTATAAACAAGCGCTTCTTGGGAGGCAACCCAAGCGATTTACTTTTTTTTTGTCATTGTAGTTTAGTTTAGCTTGTATTGACGTTGTTGTTTTTGATAGTTTTGGCAATCCCTTCCTCTAAGGATATATTGCATTGCTCAGAGTCGGCTGTGCACTTCGCTCCAACTCTACACGCTTGCAAAATTTTGGTTGGCTATCCTTTGAGCTCTCCTTTTCCACGCACTCAGGGAGTCTTTTTCCTTCCTTTCACTTACATGCTTGCACGTTTATATTGTCCATTTTGTTTCATTGAGGACAATGAAATTCTTAAGTGTGGGAATATGGGTTAGAACTCTAACCAATGAGTGATTTTGCTTGGCACTTAGGAAATCTTGATTGACATGTTTATTATTTGTCCAATTTGGCCGAAAATTTTAAAAATTCAATTCTCGAATAGGTTTTAGATCTATTTGCATAATCAATTATCGTGAGTTAAATGGAAAGCTTTAAGCAGGATCTTTAGTTTGAATTCTCTTATGAACTGGATATTGCTACATGACCTTGTTGTTCGGACCAAAGTTGGATTTTGCACATTATAGCCCTACATGTCATTTCGTTTCGTGAGTTTTGAGCCGTTTCGAGCATTCATGAATACTTTCTTGCTCTTGTTTCGATTGATTATGTGTGCATGCCATTTGTTACGTTTTATTCCAGAACTTGCCATAAAGATTCTTTTTGAAAGCACAATTTTGAGATGGCGCAGTCGTGTGATAGAGGCATTTTAGGATTGCCCAAACATCAGCCTTTTCTTTTTCCTTTTCGCCCATATATCCATTAGATAGCCACTTTTGAGCCTTAGCTTTTTTATTTTTATGTTACCATCTTTTTGTTTAGCCATATTTATCCGTTTTTCTTTAGTAACCCTAGCCAACGTTCGTGCCCCCATTTCAAGTTGAAACGTGAATTAATGAGAGGAATAGTTAGCCAAAAATAAAAAATAAAAAAAATAATGAAAAAAATAATGAAAAAGCAAAAATAATTGAGCTACTTAAGACCCACTCGTAAAAGGAAAAAAAATTCGTGAAAAGTTTCTAGCAAAGTAGTCTCATAATTCAAAATGAAAAAAAAAATCAAAGGTTGCTCATTCCTATCTATTTGGTATTATAGAGACGTTTCTTGATGGTACGAACTTAAGGCTATTTCACACCACCTTTCCAAAAATTTCTCACCTTACCCTTAGCCCAATTTTGCCCTTTTTGAAGTCCTCTTGATGATTGCATCGTTTCAATTCAAGTGTTGGAATTTTGATCTTTTGGCAAGCTTATGGTAAGTAATTGTGACAAATTTTGCATTTGAGTGTTTTGTTTAAGCCTAAACACCGAGGGTAGAGAGCTTCATTGAGTAAGGTGTTTAAGTGTTGCTTTGGTCTGGATTGATCAGGTTGTTTTATGTAGCTATTTCGGTGCCAGTCGAGAATTCAAGGTTTTGTTCGTATTATTTAATGCTTTGCACTTTCCGCCACTAAGTCTTTAATGCGTTTAGATCTCTAAAATGTTTGTGAATTGATGATCACATTAAAAAGCCAATTAGTTCTTTTCGTAAGCATGGTAATTAAGCCGGATTTGCTTGAGGACAAGCAAAGTTTAAGTGTGGGAATGTTTGATATCGTCCAATTTGTACATGTTTTATCGGACGATATCTCTTGTTTTGCATAGCGTTTTGGTTGTTATTCGTCTCAAACTCGATCTTATAGGTTCATGTTGTCATTTCAGGTGTTTGTTGAGTAAATAGAGGTGGAAGGAGCTGAAACAACAAGAACTCGGCGAGTTTAGACACCTACTCGGCGAGTTCTCATCAAAACAGAAAGTCTGACATGCGCTTGAACTCGGGGAGTTCCTCCTGAACTCGGGGAGTTCCTCCTGAACTCGATCGAATGAGGAGTCGACAACTCATGAACTCGGGGAGTTCAAACCTTGAACTCGGCGAGTTCTCCCCTGCCTATAAAAGGAGAATTCTGCTCATTTATGAGAGGACGATTTTTTTCACCAAAAACACACACACTCTTGATTTCTAGGGGAAGAAGGAAGGCAAGGAAGGAGATTATCTTGGAGTTTTGACATGGTGGATTGCATCTTCATCATCACATACATCATTAGGGGAGTTATTCTTATACCTAAGTTTATCTTAATGTGTAGAATTCTTTCTTATTTTGAGATGGTGTTTTACTCCATGAGAATGGAGTAGTTTTGCTATGTAATCATTTGGGTAACAAACCCTAAACATTGGATGATTTATATTTTGTATATGATTGGATGATATGTCATAGTTTGCTTTTTTTGGATGAAAATCTCGTTGTATTGTTTGAGACTCTTTAAACTTGCTATGAATGCTTTATTATGTCCATAACGAGAGTTCGAGATAGTTAGTATTCATTTTCGATGATCCAAATATATTGGTGTCTTTGAACCTTTCTACTAGAGATGGTGAAAGAGTATGTTTAAAAAGTGTTTTCATAACAATGAGAGGAGATTTATGTTTTTATGAGAGTATATCATGAATTTTATGATTCGGTGTCAACCGAATCATCTTTCAAAGTTCGTAAATTTATTGTGAGCATTCGGTGTTGCATGACTCAAGTTCTGAACATATAAAAGAGATTTGCGTGTTCAATTCGTGAGTTATGGGATTATTGTGCTATAACGAGAGATCCGCATAGCTAAATTGTCATTGCTTGCATTATGTGTCGATATTGTTTTCATGTATAAGAGATTTGAGTGACATCATAATATTGGCTGCCATGATTAAATAATTCAACCATAGCTTAGAGTTTTGTGTGGTTGTTTCGTTAAAAATCATGGCAGTATATTATCCGATCTGCGCTTTCAATTAATCATCCGTTGTTTAGGGGGAGTGATCCCATTTGGTTACATATTTCCCTTTGTCAGAAATCCAAGTTTTTAATCTCCTTTCCTGCTCGTGTGTGTCATTGCGATAGATCTTTTATCCACATTTATCTTACATGCATTTTAAATCAATTTCAACCATAGCTAACCATTAACTGACGGTTCCTATCATCATTACATCAATTGTCCCTGAGTTCGATAACCCGGACTTACTTAAGCTATGCTAGTAAACGATAGGTAATACTTGCCTATTTGTCCGCTAGTTCTAGTTTATTTATATCCATTTCTTAATTAAAATAAAGGTGTGCTAGCGGCACATCAACCCTCTACATAAAATACATGATAATCCACATGAAATACGCTCTCAAGTTAATTTGTTAAAAGCAGTGTTTTTGTGTATTTCTACATAGAATACATGATAATCCACATAAAATATGTTTTCCAGTTAATTTGTAAAAGCGGTGTTTTTGGTGTATTTCTACATAGAGTACGCAATACTCTACATAAAATACATTATAGTCTTTATAAAAATACGTTCAGCAGTTTATTTGTTATGTTGTATTTATATAGCATACATATCATTCTATGTAGAATATTGTTAATGTTGTAGCAGTTAATTTATTTTTATATAAAATATTTGAAATATATAGGAATCACAACATTCTACATAGATTATGAATAGTGATGTTAATCATTCACAATAATTATTTGACCATTCATAGTATTATTTGATACATATCATTCTATATAGAATATTGTTATTGTTGTAGCAGTTAATTGATTTTTATATAAAATATCTAAAATATATAGGAAACACAACATTCTACATAGATTATGAATAGTGATGTTAATCATTCACAATAATTATTTAACCATTCATAGTTATTATTTGATCATTCACAATAATTATTTGACGATTTACACTTCTTCTACACTTATTTGATCATTCACAAGAATTATTTGACCATTCACACTTCTTCAACACTTATTTGACCATTTTACAAGTCTTCCACACTTATTTGATCATTGACAACACTTATTTGATCCATTCACAAGAATTATTTGATCATTCACAGTATTTATTTGATCATTTACAACACTTATTTGATGATTCACATGAATTATTTGACCATTCACAGTATTTATTTCATCATTCACAATAAGTATTTGACTATTTACGTTTCTTCTACACTTATTTGATCATTCACAAGTATTATTTGGCCATTCACAGTATTTATTTGATCATTCACAACAGTTATTTTATCATTCACAAGAATTATTTGATCATTCACATTATTTATTTAATTATTTACAACAATTATTTGATTATTCACAATACTTATTTGACTATTTACACTTCTTCTACATTCATTTGATCATTCACAAAACATTTATTTGATCATTCACAAAAATTATTTGACCATTCACAATATTTATTTGATCATTCACAACACTTATTTGATTATTCACATGAATTATTTGACCATTCATAATACCTATAAAATGATCATTCACAACACTTAATTGATCAAAGAAGAGTTGTGAATCAGTCAAATAATTCTTGTGAACGATTAAATAAATGTTGTGAATGATCAAATAAATACTGTGAATGATCAAATAATTTTTTTGAATGATAAAATACGTGTTGTGAATGATCAAATACATTTTTTGAATGGTCAAATAATTCTTGTAAATGATCAAATAAGTGTAGAAAAATTGTAAATAGTCAAATAATTATTGTGAATGATGAAATAAATACTGTGAATGATCAAATAAGTGTTCTGAATAGTCAAATAATTCTTGTGAATAATCAATTAATTGTTGTGAACGATCAAATAAGTGTAAATAGTCAAATAAATGTTGTGAATGATGAAATAAGTGTGGAAGAAGTATGAATGGTAAAATAATTCTTGTGAATGATCAAATAAGTGCTGTGAGTGATCAAATAAGTGTAGAAGAATTGTAAATAATCAAATAATTATTGTGAATGATGAAATAAATATTGTGAACGATCAAATAATTCATGTGCATGATCAAATAAGTATTGTGAATGATCAGATAAATACTGTGAATGGCCAAATAATTCTTGTAAATGATCAAATAAGTGTTGAAGAATTGTGAATGACCAAATAAGTGTTGTGAATGATCAAATAAATGTAAAAGCATTATAAATAGTTAAATAATATTGTGAATGATCAAATAAGTGATGTGAATGATCAAGTATGTGTTGTGAATGATCATCTAAGTAATGTGAATGGTCAATTAAGTAATCTGAATGATCACTCTATTTTACAAAAATACTCTTGCATATGTAGGGTACGTTAGATACGCGGAATTTTGCTTGGTACGCAAGGAAACCTTATTGTGTGTGTGTGTGTATATGTATGTGTGTGTGTGTGCGTGTGTGTATAATCATGTTTATCAGCGTACCTATGAGATTCTAGGCGGATCCTAATCTGATTGATCATTCACATATATTTCTTTTAATAGACATGTATCTGACAACATTATAAACTTTTTTTCAAAAAGAGCAAAATCATAAATTTTGTAAATGGTAAAAAAAAAGATCATATGAATGGTGTGAATGATCATTCACATAAATATTCATTGAATATTCACATAATTTTTAATGACATAGAATGTGTGAATATATGTGAAATTCATATATCATGCATATAACATTAATTTAAACATTATTATGAGAAAAAAAATAATAAATAACTTTTTTTATTGTTGCTACCTTCGGGTGCACTTGATTTCGAGAGGTACCTTTATATATATATATATATATATATATATATATATATATATATATATATATATATATATATATATATATATATATATATATTGATTGAAGATCAATGGGTAACTATGTTAGACTGTGGTACCAGGAAACCATTTATAGCCAATCATTTATCATTAAAATCATTAAAATATAATATAAATTTTGCTTAAAATTCTTTACCACATTAATTAATGTTGGGGGTAAATGGTATTAAAAATTTTAAATTAGAATCAAAGATTCTGTGTATCCCATGAAAATCTCCACTTTAGTTGATATCATATATTACACCCATACTGAACATGTGCAATGATGACGCTCCATAAACCACGATTGAACATGTTCAATACCGTCAATATTGATTTATCACCAAAACGGTTAACAGCGACAAAAAACACAATAAACTCCGACTGCACATGTTCAATAACGTGTAAATGAAATTGAACTTTCATGAAGGGTTTGAAGAAAATAATAAATACATTTATTTGACACATCCGGTTGAATATGTTCACTAAAACCCATTGTTGAATCCAATTGAACATGTGCACCGAAACCCATTTGAAACGCTCCGTTCTAATAACGCGGTGCTTTTTCTAAAATCTGCAACATAATCCTCGAAGTAATAAAATAAAACGTTCTAATCTCAGACTTCAATTTCAATACATAAATAAACTAAAACCACCTCATTCAGAATGCGCTAAAATATAACATCTAATTATTACAACCAAATTGAAAGTCTAGGGATCTAACCATCCCAAGTACAAAATATAAATCAGAGTAAATGCAGAAGTCTTTCTGATACCATAAATGCTCAGACTCTAGATCCTGAAGCTGAGCTGGTGCCATTCCCTTATCAGCTAAACCTGAAAATTTGCCCCCACAACCGGGGTAAGCCGTCGCCTAGCGAGTAACAGATTTAAAATCACAGACAAGCATATATAACATGATCAACACAAATATCGGCTCAAATTCAACATGTGTAGCATTACGACTTGCTCGATTTAGCATACACGAATAGGGTAATGTTACCGGCTCGCCCGATAACAAGTACACGATGTACGACTCGCTCGGTTAGCACGTGTACAAAACATGTGGCTCGCCCGCCATACAACTCGGAATCACACAGCAACCTCGCTTAATCCACATAATACACAGTATGCATACTGGGGAAAAGGGTTCTCAGATATCGGCTCAAGGCAACGAAATAAATAACAACATTCAAGTCTGAGCATGGTAGTTAAAAAAAATAATCATGGCAATAGAAACCAAAGAGATATCCAGTGCAAGCATATCATTTATGATCATTTGCGAAATTAAATCAATTACTCACAGTGCCTGCAATCTGAACTCGCCACGCGACTACCAAAATCAACTGAAAGCCCTGCCGAGAGCCAAACGTCTCAACTGAACCACTAGAGTCCTGCTATAAAAGTACATTGCCTATTTATCAATATTCTTAACTCTATATTCTACTAGGTCCGTTATCAATTCTATTAATTAAAGTAATAACTTTTTTTGATTATCACACCAACTATGATAAAAATTATTAACCCAATAATAACAAGGTTAATATATAACCCAAATAAATTTCCCAACTTAAGTTATATTATAACCTACCAACTAATCAAAAGAAATAATCTAATATTTAATCAACTCTAATACTAACGGTTCAATAAAATTTAAGCCCAAGACACACAAAATTTTGATTAGCCCTTTTAATTAATTAAATTCCCAAATCCCTTTTAATATTATGTAACCCGCAATATTCATATGATAAAAATAACAATTTCACCTAAAATAATTTTGTAATGGACTTAGAAAATAAAACTAACTCAAAACCTTAGTTGAATTAATTAACCCAACATAATAAACTACCTAAAACCTTAAAACCCAACACTTTAATCCTGAGTTTAATTACAAAAGATATAACCCATATTAAAATTTTAAACAAAAACCCAACTTTAATTCTTAATATATAAATATCAGCCCAAACACAACACAATTAAATTAAGAAGCCCAAAAGAATTTCAACCTAATTGAGCCCAAAAGAAATTAAAAGCAAATAAAAAAAAACCTATCTCTCTTCCCTCTCGGTGGTGCAGACATGAGAAAAGAACAAGACCCACATGGCCAGCAGCAAAATAGGGGAAAAAAAAGCACTGCCGATGGCCGCCGGTCAGGGGGTCTTCGGCGCCGACCAGGCCGCCACCCAACACATAAAACTCCAACTCTCTCATCTCTTTCTCGCTGGAAACCAGAAAAGGAAAAGAAGGGCAGCCGCCGGTCATAGGAAGGTGGAGATCAATCGTCGCCGGCCGGCTCCGACGGCGGCGGCGGCGGTTCGTCCCACTCCAGCAGAAACATCAAACAACACACACTCTACTGATTTCTACCCCAAAATCTTGATTTCCAAGCAAAATCACCCCAAACTCTTAAACTCCAAATTTTATGGAACTTGGCTATTTCCTATTAAATCCGAATTTAAGCATATATAATCCTTCTAATATGGTTTCTAAACACTTTTGTATTAGTTTTGTATAAATTTTAGGATTAAATCTCAAAACTCATCTAATCCACCATTGTTGCTCTTTGAAGTTTTTAAATCAAGAACATGATGAAGATGATGATATTAGATGTTGGGTATTCATTTTCAGGTTAGTAAATCATATTTACACTCAATCTTATGGATTATAACATAAATCAAAAGTTCATACGAGGTTGCTAATTGGGTTTTAGAAAATTTACCTCAAAGATGCAAAGAGATGATGATATAATGTTGATAATGATCTTGGATTCCCAACTTTCAGCCCTCAATTTTCAAATTTCAGATTTCATTTAGTGTGTTTTTGTTCTTGAGGAGCAAAAAAATTTGCTATTAGGGTTTTATGTATATATAGGGATTTATGTATTGATTTGATGATGGTGGTGATTATGGTTATGGCTATGCATTCCATGTATGCATAACTTATATATATATATATATATATATATATATATATATATATATATATATATATATATATATATATATATATATATATATATATATATATATATATTGAGGTTCAATTGAGAACGTTTATGCATTGGGGCACCTCGAGGAACTATTGTGCATCGGATAATCTAACAAGGGTGCACAAAGGACATTTTGGGAAAATTAAATATATGAAATTAATTAAGTTTTAAAAGTAATTAAAAGATAATTAGGAGTTAATTTAGGAATTAAAATCCACATTAACAACCTTCCCCATTATCCTCCCTATTTCTCTCTCTCTCTCTCTCATGCTCTCTCTCTCGACCTCCTAGACCACCGGCGGCCACCACAACCTTTCTCTCCCACTCTCCCTCTCCCTCTATCTTGGTCGATCATCACAACCGGCCACCGAACAACCACCGCCTCTGTGTCTCTCTCAACATCTTATCATCATTATCTCTCTCTCTCTCTCGGCCGCTGCACCACCATCCCACCACCGTCATCTTCTTCTCTCGGCCGCTGCAACACCCAAACAGGGGACGAATCGTTTTGGTGGTCAAAGATGATCATGAAAAAGGTTGAAGACAAATCGTTTTAGTCGATCACCACAACAGGGGACGAATCGTTTTGTGCATAATCCCAAGAGGCTTGATTTACAAGATTTATGCATGAGCAGGTTGTACTCGATGCATAGATCATAAATGGCTTGCATCCAAGAGTGTTAACCAAACACTATAAGTATGTAATAGACAAGCACAATAGCAAGGGAATCACCGAAGAATTAATGTTTTGGATTTATGATGAAACGATTATTTTGTTATATGATGAAACGATGCATTTTGATTTTGGATTTTTTGGATTTATTATGAATAGATGTATTTTGGATTTTTTGATTAAGATATGGATTTTGGATTTTATGATGAAGACATGCATTTTGGAAGGTATGAATGTTTGTTAGAACGATGAACGATTAATGTTTGAATGAACGATGCATCACGTTAAATTAAGGTGCATTTTGGATTTTTGATTAAGAGATGCATTTTGGAAGGTACGAATTTTTGTTGGAACAATGAACGATGCATCACGTTAAATTAAGGTTTTTGGATGAACACGTTGATGCATCACGTTAAATTAAGGTTTTTGGATGAACGATGCATCACGTTAAATACGAAGTTGATGAACATGAAGATAATGGATGAAGATGATGAACACATAGAATGAACAACAATGATGCATTAGAATCTTTATTTTTTTTTTATTTGAATTTGTATTATTTTTGGAAATGTAATAATTAAATTAGGATTGCATAATTCCTGTTTTACCCCTCCGCATATTTCATTATGTGCACTTGATGCATAACACTTTCTATTTAATTACCCTTTTGTCATTTGATCTAAAACACACATTCTTTTCATCCAAGGGACAGTGAAGGTTCTTTTGTGTCTCGATGCACAAACGTTCTCAATTGAACCTCCCTATATATATATATATATATAT
>JAANYP010000554.1:12874-272496 GCA_020465985.1 Centrapalus pauciflorus
CACACACACACACACACACACACACACACACACACACACACACACACATATATATATATATATATATATATATATATATATATATATATATATATATATATATATATATATATGTATATATGTATATATAATATAAAAATGAGTGTTTATGAAATGACTTACTAAAATTCAATCAACGATAGTGTTGAGTTGATTGATGTCAAAGGTAGCACTGGTTGACCCGAGACACTGTCAATACGTAAATTATAAAATGTTGGTGCCATTACGCGACGATAAACCATCGCTAGCTCTGGCAGATGAGCCGCAGACATGACAGCATTACCCATAATACGCCGGTGGATGAACATGCAGGTATACACACCACAATCACCCAAAGATGACATTGGTTGTATACCCTTAGCTTGAAAGTAACCAATATTCTCCAGAAAAGGGCGTAGCTTGCGCCCAAACACATCCAAAATGTTTGATATCTTCACTTTGTTCCGTGCACTCCTTAGGCTGTTAAAAACATTTACTGTCCATGTGTTCATTTGTATTTCACCTGCTACCCAATGTGTGTTCTCATTATTTATTGGCAGGTAAACATGAAAGAATGTTAACTATGATCTCAATATTTGTATCTCACATTTAAAGTATTATCAGACCTACATACTTGATTCTACTTTTGTATGAACTTGTTTTGTGTACTTACATGATCTACATCCTTCCAAGCAGGGTATAACTCATGTGACCTATCTGCAAATTGCTGAGACCAATCCCATCGGTTGGTTTTCACAATCCGCTCATGACTTTTTTCTAAAAAAAAGATTAAAAAATAAAATAAATTGTGTGGTCTAGGCCGGTCTACCAACCTAGTTCACAACCCTCCCAATCCTGGTTCATGACATTAATGTGGGTTTTTTTATTTACTTTAATACCACATGTTAATTTTTTATTGGTTGAAAATATTTTCTTTAGATAACATTTGTTACCTTTAAAAATGTTATCTTTAATACCACGGTGGGAGAAGGCTGCTGGCATGGCGGGCCTGCTGCTCCTGCTGGCCTGACTTGGGCGGTCGCCGGTCGGTGTTGTCGGTGCATTCTCTCTTTAACTCAAATTAACTCAGATTCGTTGTAATTCATCTTGTAAAATTTTAGTTGGTTTCTACTTGTTTCATTCAATGTTTACTTGTTAGATTAATTAGTAATTACTAGTCAGTAGTCAGTTAGTTATTAGTTTCAGATCAAATAGCAACTTTGAAGAGATATACAACTCTACTAGGTCATATTCATGGTTTTTTTAATAAATTTTCAGATTTCCGGATACTATCCGAATCCGTATCCGAAATTTTGGATAGTATTTTCAACTATCCGACCATGAACAGCCCTAGGAGTAGTCTGATACTCAGGATTCTTGTCCATGTAACTTATGAAGTTATGGAACATGAAAGTCCACTTGTCATCTGAACCCTTACACCTAAGCAACACTAACGCCCATGAAGTAATAACCTGTTTCACGAAGGGTAGAAAATCTTATAATCTAAAATAACTTGCATGAAAGCTAGTGTATTAATAGTTTAATAATAAAAACATATCTCTCCATCTAACCATCCACTTGATGATTTACATAGCAATGAGTCCCAAAACCAAAGAAAATCTTATAAGTTAACGATAACTTGCATGAAAGGTAGTATATTTATAGTTTAATAATAAAAACATACCTCTCCATCTAACCATCCACTTGATGATTTACATAGCAATGGGTCCCAAAACCACAGAAAATCTTATAATCTAACGATAACTTGCATGAAATGTAGTATATTTATAGCTTAATAATAATAAAAAATATCTCTCCATCTAACCATCCACTTGATGATTTACATAGCAATGGGTCCCAAAACCAACTTTCTAAACATATCCCTAGACGTACAAGGATCATGCATTCCCTCTCTTTTTGCTTCATGAAAGTGTCCAAGTCCATATCCACCATACGCTTTGGATTGACTGTCAAATCTTTTTCAGAATCTTTTTCCGCTTGATATGGCACAAAAATTTGAGCAACCTTTTTAGTACCATAACGTTTGAGAAAAGCCGATCGTACAACAGTCCATGGAGATTGTAGGACTGCAGCCAGTCGTTTTAAACGTTTTTCGCGTCGTTCAGCCAATGTTGGTGAAGGAGTCGGTGTCAAATCCATTATAGGTGAAGAGTTGCTCGGAACCGGGTGGATGCACTAGCCACTGATGACGTAAGAACTGGATCAACTGGTGATGTAAGACTCTGGGGACTAACATTACTTGTGTGCACTGTCTGCTGCAACTAAATACAAACAAAAAACCGAGTAATGCTAATGACAAACAAAAAAAATATTCTAGGCGATGTAGCGAGACATGTGCACCTTGGTTGGTGATGTAAGGCTCGTGAAGAAATCAACGGTAGGTTTATGCACTGTCAAAGAATCAACAAACGAAACATGCATAGTCGGGGAGTCTGTTGATTGTAATAAATGTGTATGAAATGACGTTCATTAATAAACTGCTTAAGATATTATTAACTTTATGATAACATTCATTTTTAGCGTAAAAGTTTTTTTTATCACAATTGATAAAACTTGTTTGTAATAGAAAATAACTAAAAGAAATGTTTTAAAAGGACCTTTGAACATATGTCGAGATGTCTCTCGTACAACCCAAGTGTTTGCTGCATTTTCGAAGACATCGTTGCATTTTGCTTTCTAAGATGAGCCTTTTCCAGAAGAAGCCCTGCATTTTGTTCGACGAGCTTCAGATGTTGGGCCTCCAATGCAAACATACGATCCAACAAGTCTTTGACAGATTCATTGACGGGGACATCAGAATCAGCATCCGTTATGAAAATGGGAGATGAAATAAATAAACTCTCAATTTCTTCTTGCTTGTTAAAGACATATATTCGCTCTCCTTCCACCAACATTCATTTTGTTCTTCAGCAGTCAGTGTAATCTGATGCGGAAAATTGTGTTGTGGGTTGAGATTTTCAGGCCTAGCGGTAACAGAAAATATCTCTAAGATCCATGTCTGGATTGCAACAAAAATTATATGCTTTATCAGATTCAACGCACAAGGTACAAACACCTCAATAGTGTTTATAAAGACTTATGTATGAAATAAAAAGGTTGCAAAATAAAACGCAACTCACTCGGAATGGATGAAGAAAACCATGAATAGTGTACCGCATTTTCTTTTCGCCATCAGCTCTACTCAATCATCTCTCAAGTGCATCGTCCAGATGACTATACGTTTTCTTCCAAATGTAGGAACCCCGTGGAAAGTCATTCCAATCATTGAAATTTTCTACCAATTGTAAAACTCCTTCATGTACCTACAAACAAAAAGTATTTAAATATTTTATAATATTTGGGATCCCTTTATTGTTTAACATGTGTCCACATTGGATAACATACCGGAAGTCTATTTTCTCGACCAAGAAACCCCCTTTGTAGCATGTAGTGAAGAAGCATGAGATCCAATTTTCTAGTCTTCGATTTTAACCAGGGTCCAAAACAAGTTGTCGCGAACAAGTCTTTTTGTTCAGGTGTAAATTTCTCTTCAAATTCACAGCATATGTAGATCTTGCTATTTATTGACATGTATCCATTGTAAAAATCATCCTGAAAAATTGTTCAAATGTTATAAAAGATAAAATATTGCAATTATAAGGTCATAATCACACAATAAAAATCATATTGATTTTTGTTAAACAGTAATGAATCGGTAAATACTCACATCACTGGATGGTTTCCGCGACATGTTTCCCTAAAAGACACTCAACTCAACTTGTCTTTCTTCTTTGTATCATATTACATAAAATCCAAGGCGCCAACGACGCCAACAATATTAAATAAAATCCAAGGCTAGACCGAGAAGAGGTTTTCTTCAAAGTACCCAACAATGGACTTATGTAATGAAAAGAATTAGATGCTAATAAAAGGGTGGCTATGTTGCTCTTTCATCAATAGAAGCAGAGCCTCAACAGATGCAGAGTATATTTCAATTCTCTTTCAAATCATTACAAAGGAAAAACTTTGTTACTCATCACTAGATCAAGCAATTTGTGCTTACAATGAGTGATATGCATTCACAAGTGAAGACGTAGTTGTGAGTGATCTTGCTACTCTACTTTAAATGTACTTGCTTCACTCAACTAAATACGAATGGCATGGGGAAAGATGTGCTTCTTGATCTGAGCTGCATCTTTGATTGCAAGCACTTGAAAATTATTGGTAGCCTTTACAAGTTCTTGTTGATTTTCGTTTCAGGTGTTGTGTGTGTATGCATCGGTGTAAATTTCAGAACTTCCAACTCTCTCTCGACATTCATATTACCCCAATATCTACATTTTGTACAAACTCTAAATAACGTAAATTTAAGAACTTCCAATGTGTTTGGTATAAGAAATTTTACCTTTTCTTCCCTCTGCGTTCTTTGCTCCTTCCGATGTCTGCATTCTTTGCTCCTTCCCGGAGCAACTAAGAGCCCTAATGGTATCGATGGTTTCGTTTCAAGTTCGTTAGGGATTTAGGTATGGTATCGATGGTTTCATTTCAAGGTTGTTAGGGTTTTAGGAATGGACTCGATGGACTTGATGGTTTCGTTGGAGTCGATGGTTTCGTTTCAAGTTCGCCGGAGAAGAGGATAAATCGCCGGAAAAGAACGCTGGAGAAGAGCGCTCGTTGGAGAAGAGCTTGTTTCGTGACAAATCACGAAATGGTAAATATTTGGTCACGGTAACTAATGGGAAGAGTTAAAATGTTTTTTTAAGTAATCATTATATTTTTATTGGGAAGGAGCATATTTTTAAAAGTGGTCATGTAAAGTAATAGCATTTATGTTACCAAACACATTTTGTAACGTAATGCATTAAAATATAAATAAAAAGTACATATCACGTAAATGGTGGCTATCACGTAAATGTGGTCACGTAAAGTGTGACTATTTTGGTAAAATGAATATTTAATGGCTAAAAAGTGATAATGGGGTGTGATATGTGGCTATTTTAGTAATTATCCCTATATTGTAGCTATCACTTTATAATGATGGATTATTGTCTAAATGACCTTTGAATATAAACTATTTATTACACCTAATAATAACGAGATAACATTCGTTAGATGTTAATTTATCAATAATATGTTTAAACTGTCTAATGTTGAATTTTTAGTTTAATAAAACTATTTCAATTCAAATTGTGGATAAATTTTTACTAGTTAAAATTTTATGGTAATTAAGATGGTAATAACCATCAACAAATTTAAAAGATTGTCATTTACATATCTAGAAGTACCAATGGGGTTTAGCTCATTTGGTATGAGAGTGATATGTAAGTGTGTGGCCACGAGTTCGACTACTGTCGAAGACAAGTTTGAATTTCAATGGTGAAAGTACGTCTAAAGTTCTCATTTGGACAACTGAGTAGTTTAGAAGTAATAGTAGATTAGTTTGTTGTTAAAAAAAACATGTATACAAGTCATTAGACTTTACCGTCTCTAATCATGTGAAATTAGATTCAATCAAATTATAGCATTGATACAATATTTTCATATAACTTGTTGACTTTGGCATACAAGTTTGGAAAGTGTTCGTACCTTTGTTTTATGTTTGGTTTGGAATATATATTTGCTTTTCAAAAAATATATAAAATAATATCTTTAATATATTTAGAATTTTTTTTTTGGAAAAAGATTACTATATAACATCTCCATTAATTATTGACTACATATGATGTGTTATAATTAACAGAATTTAGATATCACCCAATCACCAAGACTTGTAAAGTTTTTACATATATTTCTCTGCATTCTATTCGTATAATCGTAAGCTCTATTTATATACAAAAACACACTATTACATATTTATTGGAATCATTGTTAGTTGTTGCTTCTTCACTTGGTAAAGGAGAAGGAAAAGTTATCATCCACAATTTTGTCTCTTTATAACACTCCCCATTGGATGATAATTTTAGTAAGAGTTCATCCACAAAATGTTGCCTCATTAAAAACTTTGTTAAAGAAAAACACAGTGGGAAAAAACTTTAGTCAAGGGAAAATGTAACATCCTCGGATTTAATTTATTGTAATTGGGATAATTAGATGAATTTCTGTATTAAGTTAAATTATTAAAAATGTTTATGTATCTGGATATTTGGAAGTTGGTTGTTATTTTATGAAATTAAAAAGTTTGTGAATGTTAAATTTTAGTTATTAAGTATAATTGTTAAAAAGCTAGTGACGATGAAAATTATGATGAAAATCAGTATTTATTGGAACCGGATAAGTTGAGGGGCTATATGTGCCGAAAGCCGAAAGTTAAGAAATAAAAGACTCTTGGTCTTTTATTTGAATCATTTCAACTTCAAAATACTCAAGAACTCTCTCAATCTCTCTCTAAGATCCTGCTGAAATTCGAAATTTTGGAATTAAATTCGTGGATTAAAGCTATATATTAACAAGATTCAAAAGGATTTGGAGTGGGAAATCAATAGTTGAACATCATTGAAGCTCCAGAAACAAGAATCGTTGGTTGAATCGATCCAAGAGGTTAGAAATATGAATTTTTATTCAGTTATGTGTTCTTGAGGTTTTTCCTCATTTTTGGTCATTTTTGGACGAATTAGAATGTTATTGATAAGGAAAATGTTGTAGAAACATTCAATATATGTTTATATAACCTTATTTTCAGTTGGATGTGGCTAGAAATCGAAATTTGGAAATTTTTAAGTAAAACCCGTAGGTCACGAAATGCAGAACTGATGGTCGACTCGGCGAGTCGCATGGGTGACTCGGCGAGTCACCAAGAACATTTGAATGCAATCTTCAAAAATTCATAAGTATGGGATCCGAATCCGGTTTGGACCCGAATTCGGATGAGACCCGAAATAGAATTGGACCGAAAACAAATAAGAACCGAACTCGGATGGACCCGAATTCGGATGGGTCAACTTGATTCGGGTGAATCCGAAATCCGGCCGAGGATCCGTAATTCGGACCTCGACTCGGCGAGTCAACTAGGCCGACTCGGCGAGTCGCCTGCAATTTAGGTGTAATTCGGATGGGTTATTAAGGACCCGAATTGATAGTCAAATAATCACACTTTTGGGATATCTTTGGTACTACATTAATACATATAATGGAGGGTTAATTGGGAATAATAACACCTCGAATGATGGTTTATAACGTGAGATTCGGATGACGGTTCTGAATGTTGTAACATTTTTATTTATACAAGATGATGCCAAATTGTTAAAGAACATATAATGATAATATGTTTTCATTATGGAAATGAAACAGGTCCCTTGTGGTGTTGTTTAACCCACAGTGGGGTACTTTGTGGATCCGGTTGAAATTCCGAGGAGAAATAATATTGCTTAAAGATTTATAACGCACCCACTGTGAGTACCTTTGATTTTAACATTGCTGCATCTGCATTATGTTTGCATTGCCTGCTGAGGCATGTTGTTTCATATTCGTTTGGCATTCTACTAACATGCGTATATGTTGATGCACATTCATACTTGTTGCATGTCCGTTCATTTGTTGTGCATCCTTTCGATGGACCTGCGTGGTCGCATCTGTACTCTGATGTTACTGTGCTATATGACCAAGAGTTTGACACCTCTGTGGTCAGGATAGACAGTAAGTCATCCCCGATGTAATGTCTGCCTCAGATGGTTGGTTTTCTTATGCCGAGTGTCAGCTCGAAGGAGCTGCGGCTCGGGTTTGCGTACTTGGAGTACGTGTGGAGTATACGGTATGTGTTACCGCGGTTACTCTGGGTGGCATCATAATGATTTGTAGAATGTGTAAAATCATATGGTATTCACTAAGCAATTCGCTTACCCCTTTAGTTGTTACATTTTTACAGGAAAAGGGAAATCCGCTGCGGGACCGTCTAGCTAGGACATTTATTGAAGTGTTTGAAGATTTCTACTGATTTACTTGGTATTTGGTTTATGGAATTACTGTTGTAATAAATTTGGGGATGATGTAATACTTTTGAGTTTGTAGACTTAGATGTGTAACCTATGTAGCACCGTAGGGTGTTGGATACAAATTTGTTTTATTTTATTTTGAACTTTATGCTTCCGCACTTTAATTAAGCTATCAGATCATTATGTAATTGTTTGTTGGTGATTAATCCTGGGTGTATTGTAATTGTGGTTAAATGTGGCAAGGGTGTCACAGAAAAAGAGTACATCGATTGGTTGACTCCCCCTCATATTGCCATCTGAAAGTCATCACATGTTTTGTACATGTCGCATTCCAATGTTGTGAACGTGTTTTCTGAAAATCGATTTGGGAAGAGCCTTCGTGAAAAGATTAGCTAGTTATTGCCTAGATTGAATGTATTTCGTTTCAATTTCATTGTCCTTTATAAGATCTTGCGTATAGGAGAAAAATCTTGGAGGGATATGTTTGGTCCCTACCCTTCTTTCATTTGTGACACGCAAGCTGCATTGTCTTCATAAATCAATGTAGGACTTTTGTCTTCTCAAGTCCACAAGAAGACAAGACGAGTTGTGTCATTGATCTCAGCCATAACACTCTCTGCTGGCTTCATGTAGTGCAATAACTTCAGCATGATTTAAGGATGCTGTAACAAGTGTTTGCTTCTGAGAACGCCAGGATATTGCAGTGCCTCCATTCAAAAATATGTATCCTGTTTGAGATCTTGCTTTATGGGGATCAGATAAATAACCTACATCTACATAACCAATCAAACCTTCTTTTGTATTGTTTGAATAAAATAATCACATATCAACGGTTCCTCGAAGGTATCGAAAAATGTGTTTGACTCCCATCCAATGTCGTTTGGTGGGGGCTGAACTAAATCTAGCCAACAAATTTACTGCAAAAGAAATGTCAGGTCTTGTACAGTTAGTAAGATACATCAGGGCTCTAATTGCACTGAGATATGGCACTTCTGGACCGAGTAAATCTTCGTCTTCTTCTTGAGGACGAAATGGGTCTTTGTCAATATTAAGTGATCTAACTACCATTGGTGTGCTTAAAGGTTTTGCTTTATCCATATTGAAACGTTTTAAGACCTTCTCCGTATAATTTGATTGATGCACAAGTACGCCATTATGCATGTGCTCTATTTGTAAACCAAGACAATATTTGGTTTTACCAAGGTCTTTCATTTCAAATTCCTTCTTTAGTAGCACAATGACTTCATTTATCTCATTTATTGTGCCAATGATATTTAGATCATCAACATAGACGGATATAATAACATATCCAACCTTTGTCTTCTTTATAAATACGATATTTGTATAACCTTTACATATCAAATAATCACTCAACCGCTTATACCACATGCGTCCAGATTGTTTCAACCCATATAACGATCTTTGTAATTTGATTGAATACATTTCTTTGGGTTTATTGCTTAATGCTTCAGGCATTTTAAATCCTTCAGGGATTTTCATATAAATATCACTATTTAGTGATCCATATAAATAAGCTGTAACAACATCCATTAGACGCATTTCAAAATTTTTAGAAACTGCAAGACTGATTAAATATCTAAACAGTATTGCATCCATAACAGGAGAATACGTTTGATCATGATCAATTACAAGCCGTTGAGAAAAACCTTGAGCCACAAATCTAGCTTTGTATCTTATAATCTCATTTTTCTCATTTCTCTTTCGTATGAATACCCATTTGTATCCTACAGGTTTCATGGCTTCAGGCATGAGGATAATGGATCCAAAAACCTTTCGTTTGTTTAAAGAATCTAATTCAGCTTGCATAGCTCTTTTCCATTTATGCCAATCATGTCTATTTTGACATTAAATAACAGACTTTGGTTCTGGATCATCACTTCTATTAATAATATCATATGCAACAGCAAAAGAAAACCTTTCATCAATATCTTTCATTTCAGATCTGTACCATATAATGTTTGTATGGACATAATTAATTGCAATCTCTGTATTAGTATCATCAACTTCTCCTTCTTTGAAGATCTTATTATTTTGTGTTTCTCCAGGAACACCTTTCTCATTATCAATTGTATTTTCAGAACACTTTCTTTTTCAATGATTCTTATCCTTGGAACCAAACGGTCTTCCACGCTTCAGGTGTGCCTTTGATTCTTGAGTGACTTTGTCATCAATTTTCTCCCTTGGAATTTCAATTCGAGCAGGTGCATTAGCTGTTGGCACATATGATTCAGTCACTCTTTTAGAATCAGTAAATGCATCCGGCAGTTGATTTGCAATTCTTGCAAATGCATTATTTTTTGAACTTCTAGTTCACATTGTTTTGTCTGAGGATCAAGAGAATCAATGATGGTTCACTACACCATGAAACATCCTTTTCTTTGTTTTTCTTTTCTCCCCCTAATACTGGGAAAGTTGTCTCATTAAAGTGGCAATCAGCAAAACGTGCTGTGAAAACATCACCGGTTAGCGGTTCAAGATATCTTATAATAGAAGGTGTTTCATACCCAACATATATACCCAATCTTCTTTGAGGACCCATTTTTGTACATTGTGGTGGTGCAATAGGAACATATACTGCGCACCCAAAAATTCGAAGATGCGAAATGTTTGGTTCTTGACCAAAAGCAAATTGCAGAGGAGAAAATTTATGATATGCACTTGGTCTTAGACGAATCAGTGATGCAGCATGTAAAATTGCATGTCCCCAAACAGAATTAGGGAGTTTTGTTTTCATTATTAGTGGTCTAGCTATTAGCTGAAGACGTTTAATTAATGATTCAGCTAAACCATTTTGTGTATGAACATGAGCAACTGGATGTTCAACACTAATTCCAACAGACATGCAATAGTCATTAAAAGATTGAGACGTAAATTCACCAGCATTATCAAGTCTCACCCTTTTAATGGTATAATCAGGAAAATGCGCCCTTAATTTAATGATCTGAGCCAAAAATTTTGCAAATGCCACATTACGAGTTGATAATAAACAAACATGAGACCATCGACTTGATGCATCTATTAAAACCATGAAGTATCTGAAAGGTCCACATGGTGGATGAATTGGTCCACATATATCACCTTGAATTCTTTCAAGAAACATAAGATTTTCCTTTTCAATTTTAGTTGGTGAATATTTCACAATAAGTTTTCCAATAGAACAAGATGTACATGGAGCCAAGTTACCTGTTTGAGAGATTTTCAGGCTTTTCAGTGGATGTCCATTGGTACCTTCAATTATCCTTTGCATCATGGTTGTTCCTGGATGGCCTAATCTGTAATGCCACAAACTCAACACTCCAGGATCACAATATTTTTCTTTTACCACCATGTTGGATTCAACCATACTTATATATGTATAATGCAAACCAGAATTGAGTGTTGGCAATTTTTCCAGTACATGGTTTTTATCGGTTATATGCATAAATTTATTATTCTCTATTGTCACAGTCTGAGTACCATATCCATTTCGGTGTATGTCATTGAAACTCAACACATTTCTTTTAGATTTTGGTGAAAATAGAGCAATATTAATTAAAAACTTTGTACCATTTGGTAATATAAAATGGGCCTTTTCAGTTCCTTCAATTAGATCTACAGGACCTGAAATGGTATGTATGGTTGCTTTAGTTGGCTTTAGTTCAGAAATATATTTCTTCGTTTTAAGAATTGTGTGTGTGTGGCACCACTGTCTGGTATACAGATATCTCCAAAGTTTGCTTCATACAGTTCTTCGATGAAATTCATTTTAAACTTCTAAAAAATAAATCAGAAAAACAAATTAATGATTATTTAATATAAAAATTGTTAAGTAGAAATATGTTATATTATTATAAGATTAGGAAGTGCATTACATGATAAGATGAATCTGAATCAAGGATCTTCAGGACCCTGAGAAGTATTAGTTTTTGCTTCATTGTTCTTGGGTTTTCCATGTGATTGAGATTTATTATCTCGTGGAGCATTGTTATAACCATGTCCACGTCCACGTCCACGTTCCTGAGACTGACTTTTTCCATATTTATAGTTGTAACCATAGCCATGATTATTCCTTTAATTATGGTTTTTATTATAGCCACGACCACGGCCTCGTCCACGGCCAAATCCTCGCCCTCGTCCTTGTCCACGTGTATTATCTTTAGGATCACTATTATTTGTAGCATTTGCTTCAGGAAACGCTAATGATCTGTAGGACGAGACTGATGATTTTTCATCAGAAGCTCATTATTTTGTTCAGCAACAAGGAGGACTGAATTGAGTTCAGAATGTCTTGTAAATTTCTGCATGCGATATTGTTGTTGCAGAGTAATGTTTGACGCATGAAACGTGGAGTAAGTTTTCTCCAACATGTCTGCATCAGTAACAACTTGTCCACAAAATCTTAACTGTGAACATATCCTGAACAAAGCTGAGGTATACTCGTTAACCTTTTTAAAGTCTTGAAACCTCAAATTTCTCCACTCATCTCTGGCAGCTGGAAGTAAAACTTCCCTTTGATGATCAAACCTTTCTTTCAAATCATTCCAGAGAATGCTTGGATCATTTGTGTTCAAATATTCAAATCTTAGCATATCATCAATATGTTTGCGTAGAAACACATTTGATTTTGCCTTTTCTTGTGAAGAACAATTATTGTTCTCACTTATAGTATCAAAAATTCCCATTGATTCAATATGCATTTTCACATCTATTGTCCATGACATGTAGTTGATCCCGTTAACGTCTAGTGCAGCAAATTCAAGCTTAATAAGGTTTGCCATTTTATAACTATCAAAAAAAATATTTAACAACATAAATTAGCATTAATTTATTTCAATCAATATTGCAACACATAACAATGGAAGAATCGTAAATGAAAACATAATTAGAAAAGGGTACATCTCATCGAATGAAAGTTGTAGCAAAGAGTGTAAAAGTATTGAGAGTATTACAATAAGGAAAATTAAAAACGAGAGAGACATCTTCATTCTTCAACCAGTTAAGAAACCAAAATTTCAAACAAGAAGAAGAACGATTTTGTGAAATAATGAGGTTTAGTGTTATGGTATTTATAGGAAAAACTGAGCCATCGAAACGGTCGGATTTTTGACCGTTGCAACGGTTATGTAGTCGTTGTAAAGAATAATTATAAAATAAAATGATTAAAAGACAAATTTATTTAGTGTAAAATAAATATTAGAGTATAAATTATAAATATTGTTTGTGCATAAAACAATTTATAAAATATGAATCAGATCAGTAAAGAAAAATTAATAAACATAAATAGATGTTAGTACACATTAATAAACCAACGTATAAATAAAATGTTAGTGACAGAATTAATGTTAATAAGCGTAGATAAATGTTATAAATTTAGATTGCATAAATAAAAGTTAGTATACGTAACGAAATGTTAGTATAAATGTTAGATTGTTAGATTACATAATAAAAGTTAGTATACATAAATAAGATGTTATTAGTCATAAATAAATGTTAGTAACAATAAATAAATGTTAGTAGTCCATAAGATGTCTTTTAATGATCGTATTGGTAATTATCTTCTATTATGTTTTATAATTTTAAAAACTACATACCTCGTTTCATTTTCTTGATTAAGTTGTACAGCTATTCGTGCTGATAACGTGTTATAATTAACAGAATTTGGATATCACTCAATCACCAAGACTTGTAAAGCTTTTACATATATTTCTCTGCATTCTATTCGTATGATCGTAAGTTCTATTTATATACAAAAACACATTATTACATATTTATTGAAATCACTGTTAGTTGTTGCTTCTTCACTTGGTAAAGGAGAAGGAAAAGTTATCATCCACAATTTTGTCTCATTATAACATGATGCAATTTGTAAAATAATTGTTGAGCTAGCTTTTATTTTTTTCAAAACAATGAAAAAAACACAATAAATTAAGTTATTTAAACAAATTTTGTATCACAAATAACCTTTTTTGACCAATGGTGCCAATTAAGTGTGTATATGAGACGTTATTGTGAATGGTTGAGAGATTTCATGGCTTGTATGTGCTTCCTTTATTTTTGGTTTGCATATATATTGTTGTTAAAGAAAATATTGTTTGTTGTGTCACTCGAAATCTATAACTAGTGGCGGATCTAGAAAATATTATCGGTGGTGGCACCAAAAGTATGACAAATATATATATACTACATATAACCTAAATAAAATGTACGATTTCATTAAAATAGCAAACAGAGTAATAAAGGCGTTTAATTTCTTCCCTTTGATTACGGGAATATTCTAAAATTCTTGGTCTATCTACGGGATCCCAAGGAAGACCTTTCGTATCAATTATTTTTAGAATTGAACTTGGAGTTGAACTTGAAATTAAATTAGGATTGAAATTGAAGGAGTAGAACTAACAAGTGGAACATTGTTTGAACCACTTCCACTTGAAGGTTCTCCGCTACCGAATGATAACTTCCTTTTCAAAAATTTATCCATTGAACCTACATTTGTTAATTAAGATTTTATAAAACACATAAACACACAATGGCACAAAGTCTTGAAATCACAAAGCAATTAACTAAACAATTAACAAGTTAGTATCAATTAACTAAACAAAATACTCAAAGTCTTAAATTCACAAAGCAATTAACAACCTAATATCAAACTATCAATTAACTAATAAAACACTCAAACTCTCAAAGTCTTCAAATAATAAAATCACCATTAGGGATGACAATGGGGCGGGGCAGGGCGGGAATATCAGTTCTCAACCCCATCCCCGCTTCATAATCATTTCCCCCATCCCGTCGGGGAATGAGTTTCTGTCCCCGTCCCTGTCCCAATCGGGGATTGGGGATCCCCGTCGGGGAATCGAGTTTTTCAAGTTGCTAAAGATTATTTAAGTTTAAACTGTAAATAGTAATTCAGTAGAAAAATATATGTAAATAAACTTTAAAACAAGTTATTCAAACATATTTCAGGTATTTACAATATATAATGTATAATTTATAATAAAACTAAAACAAAGAAATGGATGCAAAAGATTTATAAAACCATTATAATGAAAAATAACAATAGTATATTAAACTATTGGAAAAGTCATATATAATGATATTTAATATATTATATAAAATATAATGAATTATTTACATTGTAAAGTTATTTATATATATATATATATATATATATATATATATATATATATATATATATATATATATATATATATATATATATATATAATAATCTATATTAAAACATAGCTTATAACCGGGGTCGGGTTCGGGGTGGGGGATTAAAGTGTCCCTCATTCCCGCCTCATCCCCATAATTCTAAATCGGGGATTCCCCTAGTCAAATCAGGGTCGAGTTATGGGTTCCCCGTCGATGATGAGTTTTTTTTGCCAAGCCTAATCACCATTGATAATCTATTTCTAGTTTTCTACCATCTCTACAGGCCAAGACTCAACAACCGAGAACCAAATATGTACCTTTTTGGAATTGGAGATTTGGAGAACTGGAGAAGCCGAGAGGGGCAGAGCCGCAGAGGGCAGCGGCCAGCGTCAGTCGCGCAGAAGAACTGAGAGGAGCAGAGCCGCAGAGGGCGGCGGCCAGCACAGAAGAAGGGAAGAACGAAGAGTCAAAGAAGGGAAGATTCACCGTTCACGCTTGACGCTTCCTGGAAGAATTCGGCTAGACTGCTGGTGTTGGAGGCCTGGTTAGGTTTTCAATTTGTGGGCTCTCTATTTTGGGCTATTATAATCTAATGAGGTCACTTCAAGTAATGGGTTGGGTACACTATGATAAAATCAAAAAAAATTTCTACATGTTGGGCTTGAAGGACCCACTAGCCTGAGCTTCCATCCGCCCCTGTCTATAACCCAAATCTATAAATATGTAACTTCATTACAAATGACATAACCAACAAATTAATAATTATGACATGTCTAACCATTAACTTTTAAAATTTCTAATTAAACAATCTTTATTCTAATTTAACTCAATCAAATCAAAATCTTATACTATTAATAATCAAATATTATCTTATTAAGTATGATTTAAATTAAATTTTAAATCTATTTTTTCAATTTAAATGCATAAAATTCAACCTTTAACTTAATTAAATATATAATTAGATTTAATACAATTATAAGTATAATATAAATTTGAATAGAGTCATGTAATACATGAAGTCAAATGATTGCATCATTTATCATTTGTCAAATGATTGTATATATCATTTGTCACTTAGACTTTTTAAATTAAATAACTATCTTTTTAATAACATTAACTACTAAATTTAAAAACAATTGATTCTATTTTAAAATTAAGTTACATGGGAGTTGTATAAAAATTAATAAATTAAAATTTTTATAATAAATTTATAATACAATAAAAATATTATACTTATATTAAATCCGAATATAAAGCATTTAAATGCCATAAATTGCGAAATTGAAAGACATGATATGTGTATAATCTTATATTAACTATTTTATTGCAAGTTTTTTATATAATTATAGATTTTAATAAAAGTTTTATCCAATAAGTCAACAACATTTTCAGTACGTAGTATATGTCAATTGGTAATGTGGATCCTTCTATACTGGTTATGTGATTTTTGCAACAAGAAGTTCTTTCAGTGGAATCCTTAATTATTTTCTTCCAAGTTATTTTAAAGTTTTAGATTTTAATTAAATTTTTATCCAATAAGCTAACAACATTTTTAAAAGTATGTGACAATCGGTAAAGTAGATCCTCCTATACTTTTTATGGGATTTTTGCAATAAGAAGTTCTTTCAATTGAAATCCTTAATTATTTTATTGCAATTTTTTCTTATAATTTTAGATTTTAATAAAAATTTTGTCCAATAAGCCAACAACATTTTCAGAAGTGTATGTCAATAAGTAAAATGGATCACCCTATATACTTGTTATGGGATTTTTACAACAAGTTCTTTAAGTGGAAATTGTTATTCCTATATGAAATCTTCTTTGAATTCAACTTCAGTCTTTTCGCTGGATATCTTTGCAATGCTAGAAATGTTTCTCCAATGGTCTGAACAGTGTATCTCTCCTATGAATGTTCTTCGTAGTTGGGTTGAAAGGGCGGGGTTGATGGCTTTGTTTTCGGCTTTGCCACTATTTGGTTTAGATTAGATGTTTTATTTTATTTTAAAATTTAAACTAACGAATAGTATTTATGTTTTATTTTATCCTAAAATAATAGGATTGCATTTAGGTATTATAATGGGGCAAGACGGGGATCTGATTTCACATCCGCATTCCCACTTCTTACTCTTCTTCTCCATCCCCGTCCCAATCGGGGAATAGGGTATTTCAACCTACTAAAAGATAAATATATATTTTAAACTATAAATATTAATTAAGTAGAAATATATATAAAGGAAGTGATAATTGCGCAAAAAAACCTTCAACATGTCAGTTTTTTGTGATTAAAACCACAAACCATTTTTTATTGCATAAAAAACCCTGAACTAACTAAAAATCAGTAAATCAAGGTTTTATCAATGGGTAGCCGGTTGAAACCGGTTATTAATCCTACAGGGACCGGTAAATAACCTACGTGGAATAAATTTTAATTGTTGAAACCGGTTGCCAAGTATTACACATCGTTTAAAACTCCGTTGATAATTTTTAATTGTAATTTTTAAACGGGATTACCTCATCTACGAGCGTTAAAATGATGTGTAATACTTGGAAACCCGTTTCAACAATTAAAATTTATTCTACGTAGGTTGTTTACCGGTTCACGTAGGATTAATAACCGGTTACTCATTGATAAAACATTGGTTTACTGATTTTTAGTTAGTTCAGGGTTTTCTATGCAACAAAGTGGTTTGGGGTTTTAATCACAAAAAACTGACAATTTTGTGGTTTTTTATAAAGAAAAATTAAAAAAGTCAATTCAAACATTTTTGAGTTAATTACATATATAATTTATAATTAATCTAAAACAAAAAAACTATGCAAAATGTTTAGAAAACCTATAAAAAAATAAAATAATAATATTTTAAAGGGAAAATGACCAAAAAATAGTAACAAGTTTTGACATTTTTATCATTAATGGTAACATTATTTATTTTTTATCATTTATAGTAACAACTTTTTATTTTTCTATCAATAATATATAGTAATTGGTGATCTGCAAACTTGTTTAGCAGGTCACCAACAATTTTTTAGTTATCAAAAATAGTAACAACTTTTCATATCTTTATCAATAACAGTAACATATCAAATTAAACCAAACTTTTTTTATTTTTTAAGTTTTTCTAAGATTTCATAAACACCAAAATAACTCAATTTATGTTTCAATTTATTTAATTACATTACTACTATCTTTAGTGACTATTTTTTAATTTCATTAAATTTATGTATTTACAATTTTTATTTTTTCATAACCTTATAAATTTTTAATATATATTCTGAATATTTATTTACGATTAGATAATATTTGATTATTTATTCACAATTATATATAATATGAACGAAAAAATACTACGAATCATTTCAATTTCACTTTTTCCAAACGAAAAAACTATGAATCATTCTATTTTTAGTTTTTCTCAACAAAATAATTTGAATTATTTTGGTTTTTTTAGTTTTTTCGATCTAAAAGGGTTGTAGCTTTTTTATATAAAAAACTAAAAATAAAAATTGGTTGCAATATTTTTCATGCAGAAAAATTATAAACCACATTTATTCATATTTTTTGTGTTGTTAAAAATTGTAACATCTCGTCTTTGAGAAATATTACGTGAATCTAATTTATTGGTTGATTAAATTATTAATATTGCGTTGGAGCAATGGTATGACGATAAGTGGAATGAACACGTATCGGGGTCGAGTATAGATGTTAGCGGGTTATAATTCTAGCGGATTATTAATAATACCAAATCACATAATTAAATGGGAATATTGATATTAATTATAAACTATTGATAACAGTGTCGGGTATCAGTGTCGAACCCGCATTATAAAATATATGTTTATATGATTGTGTCGTGTTTTTCATTCGGGAAAGCTAAAAATTGAATGGTTTGTATTCATCTTCGTTTGGAATTTACTAAAAAGCTTATCAATTTGTAATTTTTTTATTTTAAAATGGAAAGTACTACGAATGAAAAAGTATTGCGACCCATTCGATTTTTAGTTTTTCTATGAATGGAAAAATCATGGCTCATTGTGGTTTATAGTTTTATGAATGAAAAATATTGAGACTCATTTGGGTTTTTTTAAATAAAAAACTATGACCCATTTTGATTGGAAAAAACTAAAAAATGGAACGATTTGTATTATTTTATTCGCAAAAACTAAGAAAATGATGGTTTGTAGTTTTTTTTGTTGGAAAAAGTGAAAATTGAAATGATTTATAGTATTTTTTTCATTCATATTATGTATAATTGTGAATAAATAATTGAATATTATCTATCCGTAAATATTCGGAATAAAAATTTGGTTTATTTTGGTGTTTATGAAATATTAGAAAAACTTAATAAAATAAAATAAAATATGTTTTTGATTTGACACGTTACTATTAATGATAAAAATCTGAAAAGATATTACTATTCTTTATATATATCAAGAAGTTTTTTTTGAGGGGTTGAATCTTGATGGGGATTGATGGGGTGACATTAGGCTAGGATTGGATGAGAAGTCCAATATTAGGGAGAGTGTTGGGTGAGTTTGAGGACTTGGTGGAGCTTTTTGGTGTTGTTAACTGGGATGTTTTGCGTGCTGATCGGCATTGGTGGCTTCTTGATGATCATGGGGCCTTTTGTTGATCGGCATTAGTAGCTTCTTGATGAAAAGACTCTCTTCAGCTCAGTTTCCTACATCTGGTGACTTCATCTCGAAAAGATTCCGGTAAAAGTGGTTTTAGACAACATTGGTATTGATCTTTACTCCTTAATATGTCATTTGTGTGAAGAAGCAGTGGAATCAATCTATCAATTATAGTTTAAATATTAATTTAATGATTGATCATATTTCAAATTTTAAACTTTAAATACAAATTTTTAAAAACTTGTATTTAAATTTGGAATTATCAATCCATGGATGTTTAATTAGTTGATAGATTTTGAATTAAGATATTTTAACATTGAGCCTTCTTAACCAAACAGAATGAAGCACCATATCTATCAAATCATATGGTTTTGATGGTCTATGAATAATAAAATGTCTTTGAACCTTCATCACCATCTTCTGCATTTCCAAATACTCATCCATCCCAATCCCTTTCAAGATTTTCTTGATTTCCGATATCTTTCCCACCGGAACATGGACGGAAAACTTGCTCCAGTCAAGTACATCACTGAATGGTAACACATAATGATCGGAAACAATCACCGGAACACAACCAGCAGAGATTGATTCAACTATTCTTGGGCTTGCTACTTCATACCCACTAGGGCACAAACAAAACTTTGCACCTCCCATTAATTCTGAGTAATTACGGGTTTTTGGAAGGTAACTAAACACTTGAATTTCCTCATCTTTGCCTTGCCAGACTTCGAATAAGTATTTTCGTACATGGCCATGGTTGCCACCAGCGAAAAAGGCAAGAATTGAACGGTTTTGAGGTGCTTTTTCGATGATGGGTGGTCCTAGGTGTTGAAAAGGAATGTTGAGTTCTGGTAACGAGACGTCTCTTTCTGGCCGGAAACCTTCAGAACTATTCGCATTGCAAAGCACTCGAATGAAATGTTCGTAGAGTTTAGGGTTTGTCGCTGAAACATCGGGTGCCTGAAAAACAAATAACATTAATAAAGCTATTCTATGAGTTATGTGAATATAATCAAATTCATGCAACACATAAAATAACACTATTTTGATAAGTTTTAAAAGACAAGTTTAAGTTGTTACATCGAATGTAAAATAATTGAAACGAAGATGAATAGATCACATACGTACGTACCCAGTCATGGCAACTAACGAAGAAGTGATCAGCTCCTTTGCTTCGATTCCAATAAGGGTACTTGTTAGACAAAACCTCAATGTAATCGGTAACAACATCCTGGATGATTCGGCGGTCGTAATCAGCATGAGCTCTGTAAAGATAATGTCGAATGGAAACCACACTGACTGGGAGGAAGAACACGAGTGATTCATCAGGGTTTCGAGCAAGAAATCGGCTTTTTCGACTCTCAATTTCATCCATGATTTGGCCTTCACTAGAGTAGATATTGTTCATAGGTCCTCCATGAAAAATGGGCAATTCACCTTCCTTGTATGCCCATACTTTGAAACTCTTGTCCATCTCTATATGACTTCTGCATTTAATTTGCACTCATCATTTAATTATACAATACATTTATAACTTAATCTAATTATTTGTACTAAAGTTTTATATAGTGAAAATGCTTGAAATATATCTTAATGAAATATATAAACTAAAGTATTTAATTTATAGACTACCACATGCTTGGTCCCAAATATTGACCATACCAATTTATCCCTTTCCCATCCCCATTTCCTTCAAGAATATATCAAACACTCTCAACTCTCAAGGTATATATAGGCATGGTTGTTTTTCAAAAGTAACTTTAATCTCAAGTTATAAAGACTCAAATATTTCACATATGGTCAACCACTACAAGAAATAACCCCAATAGTGTTTGCCAGCATTAGTTGCGACAATGCGCATTAGCAGCCACACGTAAAAAAGGAACTTGTCGCCGCTAAAGGCTTTAGCAGCAACATGAGTCGCCACTAAAAACCTAAAAGAAAAGCGCCTACTTTTCGTCTTCCCCCCTTTCTGGCTGCCATTCCTCACCATGTTTTCCAGCCTTCGATCAGCTCTCTCTCCCTCTCTACTTGTGTGTTAACGCAGTAATGGTGCGCTTGATACAGCGAAATCGCAAAAATGAAAATTAAAAGATTTGTATTGTTTTATAACGATAAGAATAATAATACACTTAACTAGAAAAATTAAATTCTATACTTTTCCAATTTACAACGTTATAGCTTGATTATCTATATTTTTTAGAGAATCAAGGGAATGAACTTTCAGTGTTCATTTAATTTACAAGTTTTGATTCTCTTTGCTATAAAATTGTGAATCAAATGAACAAATATTAAAACATATATATGACTGATATAAATATATAATAATTCAAACTATCCAGATTTCCTAATTTACATGTGCGCCAAGCGCACTGTTTGCTTACTTTTTAATATAATCATATCATCCTAAAGCTACTCCTCATCGATGAATCCATCAAGAAGTATACAAATATATATACACATATATGTTAACACATTAATTATCAAGCTCAATCAATATATAAAAGAAATGTGCATGCATCTAAACAAGTTCAAATGATCGATCGAAAAGTTGTTGTTTCGAATATTGTTCAAGTTAAACATATATATTAACAAACTATTGTTATTATAGTGTTGATCAAGCTGCATGAGTTTAGTTTACAACATGAACATTATGAATAGAAAAGGAAATGAAGAAAATAAGTCTTAACTGATGAAAAGCATACGGGTTTCTGTAAATGGATCCTTTCGGGATGAAACTACGATTCTGAAACCGCCATGGCATCTTATATCGCCTCGTTCGACCGGCTTCTAGTATGGCCACACGAGCCCTAGCCAACCGTTCCTCAATTGTATCCACCTTCTTCATTACCTATAAATACAGGCACAAATTAACACAAAATTAACCATAACATAAGTTCATTGCCAATTTATGATAACTGAATAAAAAGATACGTAATTTTATGTTTAATAATTCTAACACCGTGGAGGAGCCATCATTGTTATACGGAAAAATGGAAAATGGTGCAATTTTTTATATACTTACATGACTGGTGGACGGCAGCGGCGGTGGCGCCGGAGACGGAGATATGAAATGGGTTTTCAGAGAAGAAAATGTGAAAAAAGTGAATTGGGAATTCAGGCAAACGAAGAAGAGAATGAGAAAGATTGTTGTGTAGAACAAAGGTGATTTGATGCCATTTTTCCAGCCATCTGTAGCCATTATTGTGGTGGTGGTGATCCCGGTGGTGGTGGTCGCGGTAACGTCGGTGGTAGTGCGTAGTGGTGGCAGCTAGGGTTTTGTTAGAAAAGTGAGTGATTGGTCGATTGAAACATTTTCGAGTCGAACTGCCCAACGAGGAGCTTCCATCTTTTTCTCCATAAAAAGTCAAAATATAAAATATTTTTTTTAATATTTTAATTTAGAAATACTTTTGATTCTAATTCTTGTCTTTATTTTGTTTTTTCTTTTTTAAATATATTGTCTCATGCTCCTACCAATTTTTAATAAATTGAAATTAGGGTGTGCATTATTATTCTATAAAAAACTTTAACAGAAAATTGAATACCCTTCGTATTACAATTTTCATGTCATTTAAAGAATGAATTATTTATTTATTAACGTTTAAATATGCGGATGATTATATATTTTTTTCAGATGTAAGAATGCAAAATCAATTTCAGACCATGAAAATTAAATTTTACTTTGGAAAAATATAAAGGTTGAATTAAATTAATATTCCTAAACTTTTTCTCTTAATACTACCAAAAATATTTATCTTTTTTGGTCAGTGTTATCTTTCAAAAAAAATAAAAATGTTCATATGTAATATCGCAATATATAATAATAAATATATTAAATGTTATCTTTATGATATGTCGTATCATATGTTCTTATGCATTGAAAAAATTAAAAAAATAATCAATGTATATATTCTCAAGTTATTTGTTACTATTAATGTTCGTTAATAGTTATATTCTGTGTATAGATTTTTCTTTTTGTTTTTCGATCTATATATCTATTTATTCAAAGTATTAAAACTTTTAGGAAGTAATAAGAAAATAACATAAAGTTAGTTATTAGATACACACCGTAAACACGTTTTAAAAATGGTTTTATTTTATGATTAAGTTAAGAACAAAATAATTAGTGTTATTAACTTTTAATATAGTATATTCTAAACGCAATGTTGATGAGATTAAAAACCTTTAAGCCAAATCACATACTCTAGTGGTTACTTTCTCTATCCTAAAAAACAAGAGAGTGGATACAGCATGGTTTCGAGGAGGCCTAACGGGCTTTGGCCCAACACGAAAACACCACCCGCCGCCCCCTTCCCTCCCCGCTTCACCCTGAAAAATATCACCCCCTATGGCTCCTCGTTTCTCCTCGAGACAATTTTAAAAAACTTCTTCCTCTCCCAAAGGTTATATTGAAAGAAAAAGAAAACTTTTAACCTTTAAATTTTTAACTTCCCCCCACCCCCCAACACACACACACAGACAGGCATATATATTCACGATTCATTCTTCCTACACCTGAACTCAAAAAAAAATTCTATTTTTACTCTCTCATATTTCTTTCCCTTTCAATTTTATCTTTGTTTCTCTCCACTTCCATATGAATATTGAAATAATTTCTTCAACATTGACAATGATTCGTCATCTTCATTAGACGACGATCTTAAACAATTTATGAAAACCCGTAATACAGTCCGCTTTATTTTTTACAAAGGTTCCGAATGAATAAAGGACTATTCTTGCAAATAGTTCAAGATATGACCTCAAATTTTGAATATTTCTCATTTCGCAACGATGCTAGAGACAAAGAATCTTTTACCTCTCTACAAAAGTGCATATCCGCAAATTCATTAACTAGCATACGGGGTTATTTCCAACGCTTGTGATAATTACCTGCATATGTTGGCAGCGGCGGACCCATAAAATTTTTTTATAGGGGTCGGAATTTAATAGCTACGATAGCGCAAGTGCTCGAAAAAAATGCAAATTTTTCAAAGAAAAAAAAGTATTTTTCATGTTTTTTGACCAAATATAATTATATATAATTGTGAATTATATCATTAATATTTTTTGAGTTTGTATTCTATTTGAAGAGAGGATTCCAACGATATAAAGAACGTCCAAAACGAAGCTAAGATGAATTAAATATCAATGCTCAAAGATTGGTGTTTGGAATTAATGAAACTCCTTCTAGTGGGAGAACTTGAGTCCCACATAGGAAGGAAGATGTAAACCAAAGTGAGTTTATAACAAGGAGTGTTTAAAGCCGTGACAAGATTGTTTGTGGTTTTACTCCAATGCCTACCCACGCGCAGGGGGTGCAAATCTTGGACCCCGAAGGCTAAATCCACTGAACTCGGGCACGCCAACACCTGCGGACACGAATGCAGCTACGAAAATCAGGGCTCGTGCGAGGCAGTCTTTTTAATCCGAGTGATAGCTGAGGGGTCGAACTTTAAAAATCATGGGGGTCAAAAAAATTTTAGTTATATAATATCCCATAAACTGAAAATTTTATCGGGGTCGGTTGACCCCCATAGCTTAGACGTGGGTCCGCCCCTGTATGTTGGCCAGAAATTCTCGAGAAAGTCTACATGAATTTTCTAAATGTATTATTCACTAATATAAAACCAAATCTATGAGGAGACCAACTATCAGTGACGTACAAAACTTGTATGCGTTCAAATGTATTATTCACTTGTATAAAACCAAATCTATGAGGCGACCGACTATCAGTGACGTACAAAACTTGTATGCGTTACACGGATTCAAACATGGATTTCCAGGTATGCTAGGTAGAATTGATTGCACACACTGGGAATGGAAGAATTGTCCACCGATATAACGAGATCAATATATGAGAGGTGACCTCAAGCACCTGACAATAATGGTTAAAGCTAGTGCCTCGCAAGATTTGTGGATTTGGCATGTCTTTTTTGGAGTCGTCGGTTCAAACAACGACATCAATGTCATCAGACAATCACTTTTATTTAATGATGTCGTCAATGAAATAGTACCAGTGGTTCCATTTCAAGCTAATGGAATAACATGCACGCTTGGGGATGGGATATATCTTGCTTGCCTGCTTGGGCTACAATTGTGAAATCGTTTAGCTTTCCATCGATGAAAAACGAATAAGATTCAAGATCACACAAATAGCTGCAAGGAAAGGTGTCGAACGAGCATTTGGTGTACTTAAAAGTCGATGGAAAGTAACTGACAATCCTGTGTGTGCAATGAGTCTTAACAAAAAGCAGATGTAATTGCATTCTACATAATATGATTCTTGAAGATGAGGGACTAACCATTTGTGCATTTAACGAGAAAGAACTTTCAGTGCCACAAGAAGTGGTACAAAGAAATTTACAGATTATCCGAGAAGTTTATAATTGTTAAAACCACGACAACCTTCGAGTCGATCTTGTGAAACATATTTCCTACGTCTATGTACCATATATTGACGATTGTTTTTTTACGTATTGTATTTTTTTAATTTAAGGTTCAAGATTTTATGTTTACGGCTTGTATTTTTATTTACATTTTTGTAATATTTTTTAATGAAATTTTTATGTTTGATTAATTGAAAACGTTATTTTAAAGATTAACAAAATAAAATGATTTTAGGGTGAGGTGAGGAATGTATTTCCTTGATTTTGAAAAGATTTGGGATGGAGTGAAAGAAGAGACAAAAGTTGATATGTCATGCAGTGTGGTTTAGCAAGGGAATTACCACTTCCCCCACCATAAGGTCATCAGGTATGGTCTTTGACCACGCCCCATGGCTTTCAACATTGACGTGGCCACATTCCGCAGTTTACCACACCATCTGGCCAAATCGTGAAGTGTGGAGTGTGAAAGTTTTCGATGGCCTCTTCACGTCCCTCTTCCACAAGTTTTTTCCTTCTCTTACTCTTTTTTATTTTTTTAATATAAAATGAAGTGTGGAGTGTGAAAACCATTTTCAAGATGTGAACAGTAGTAAAAAAGTGGAATGATGTGGCACAGGTGTGGGCTATGGTGATACCACACCACTATTGATAAACTAATAGAGATTAAAAACCTTTTATAAACAGCTTCACACTTAATGATGCATAGAATTTTAGACGAATTGTCTGTTTAAATTGCACATAATTTTAAGAGCGATTCGTGTATGTAAATACGCCAAAACAGTGAACAAGTAGTTAATTTATTGCAGTAATATCATAATTTTTTAACTAATTGTTAGTTGAATAAAATAAAATGAGAAGATAGTGTGAGATTGGACTTGAACTCTTGTGACTTTCTGAAGACATGACCTCACATGGAAAAGCATGAAGGGCAACTGTTAGAGTCGAAAGTAAACTAGAGCCTTACATACATTCTAGGGTCTAAATCAGATATATGTTATAAATACATATGATATGCTTTTGTTTTTTATTTCCAGTAACTTTACACACACTTTTAACCTTTGCAGCCATAAGTTGCATCTCTCTACATGTCTCATATACGTGTCTAAAATATGGTGGTCGCATGTCGAAGGTCACTCGTGACGTAGTCAATCCACTCAAGGTGGGGATAAGACTGTCAACACCACCCCCCTACACCTCTCAATGATTTTCGGGCATGTTGCTGTTGCTGTTAGTTGAATAAAAACTTGATGTAAATAGGTAAAACTAAACTAAAATTATTATGCAAGCAATAGAAGAACAAACTTTATATACAATTTGAGTGAACAAGAAAATGATGGTGAATAAATAGAGTTAATTTGTTGATGATAGATAGTCGAATTATATAATCAGTTGTAATATTTTTAAAACTTCTTATGTTTAACTGAATATTTTCAATACTTAAAAAGATGATAATTCACTCTTAAAACTTTTTGAATATTAGTATATCATTTCGTACGTAATTCACATACACACATGAATTAAGGATTAATGCTTAGAATTATTTAAATATAATTTTGAGTTCGACTCTTAATGATTTCAATTGTTAGTCAATGATCCATGTATAGTCGAGCTAACTAAGCTAAGGCAACCTAGCATGTCTTAGGGCAACTTCGTGCATGCATCTAGTAAAACTCATTTCCGACAAAATTAAGGTGGAGTCTAACTTGACGTTAGTATACATGGTTCTATAACTCAACCTCTCGTTTTTTTTTTTTTCATGTAACATGTTATATTTGTTTCATCGATCAGAAGAATACTATTCAGATATTCAATGTCATGTTTAACAAGTAGAGTTGAAATCAATATATTTTTTTGAGCAAAACTGACCATTTAAGTTATTAAAACAATATAAAAAAGCTATCCTGTCAAAAAAAAATATGGAGAATATATTTAATATCTTGTACAAAGAACATGTGATATGATGGGAATATCTTAAATGTTTATGTACTATTAATGTATGGTATGGCCTACAAATCAAAGAGACTCATTAATTTTCCAATTAAAATTGTGTGCCCATGTATATAATCTTTCAATCTTTCTACAAAAAGCCCATCATACCCATCAAATATCCAAATTTCCGTTTTTATAAAAGAAATCCCCTTTCAATAAAAATTAAGTCGTAGATTTTCTGGATTCATAGAAATATGTATTTATAATATTGTGTTTGACATACAGATTTCAGTAAGGATTTAAAATCTTAGAATTTCATAAATCCCATCATTTTTTGTTATTTAAAGGCCTAGTTTTCCCTGTAGAATTTTAAATCTCAGTTAAAATATGATGCTGACATCTGTGATCTGTCAAATCAAATGAGGTGATGATATATGACATATTATTTATACATTTATTAGTATTTATAAATGTAGACTTTATATAAATATATAATAGATATAGATAGATATAAAATATGTATAGATTATAGATAGATATATTATATATAGATCGAATATATGTATTTTCCATTTTTTTGTATAATACATAAATATATATCCTTTTTAAGGTATACTGTATAGAGTAGAAACCATAGGTAAACTTGTTTTTAAGATTCAGAAATCATTGTAGAGAAAAATCTAATAACAAAATCATATAAATTTAAAAAATATCAAAATATCAAACTAAAAAAAAAAAAAAAAAAGTTATCAAGTGTTTTCTCAAAAAAAGTTATAAAGAGAGTCTGGCTACATATCCTGTTACATATAAAAACAAACCGCTAACCTCATTTTATATGCAGTACTAAACTATGATAAAAAGCTTATACGTTTTGAGTATTCTTTTAATTACTTACTATTTCATCTTTTTTAAAATCTCACTCGAACCGATCAATATCGGTCAGGTTCGAGTTCCTTTTCGATTGTTTCAAGACTCGTAGCAAGCCGTACGCTGTTCTAAATATTGAACACAAACAAAAGCGATTAATCAATCAAAGACAGAACTATGGTATATATATATATATGATCATGCCTTTAGTGCTTCTAGTTTCGTTATCGCTTCACTTAGTTGATTCTTCTTGAATTCTTCGATTTGAACGACTGTAGGACTATCTGATGTAATTACATGCTCTAGAGGATAGGTTCTGTTGCTATGAAGCTTACGAGCTTCGTTGCATACTCCTTTTATTACTAATGTTTTATGTATTCCACCACGTAAACCTTCATAATCAGTGTCCCCGTAATCTCCCACGATGACTACCGTATTTGACAAGTTTACGCCCCATCTAACATATAAGTACCTGTAAAACGTAAAATGTTGGTATTGCCACTTGTTATTCAACAAAATATTACTAGGGGGCGTTTGGTTCACAGAATCTGATAGAATTTGATGGAATTGGAATGAAAATTTCATTCCATGCTGTTTGGCAGTAAAAAGAAATGGAATGAAGATTCCTTTTTAAAAAAAAACACCAATTTTAAAGAAATCTATTTTCTTTGGGTTAGTGTCATGGAATTTAAATTCAATTCCAAAGAATTTAACAGTTCTAAAACCAAACCCTAGATTTCATTTTCAACTGTCTCCATTTCTATTCCGACAGATTTCATTCCTTCCGGAATTCCATTTCTTGACAGATTTCATTCTGGTAATAAACATTCTGCGAATCAAACGCCGCCTAAATTTCGATCACTAGAAATGGATTATATAAACTCGAAGATAGATTTAAAAGCTAGAGTACCTGAGGGCTTGCGCTCGAGAAGCAACCATAGGTATCACGTTCAATTTAGTACCGTTTTGGCAGTATATAGCTTGGCAACGATGAGCTTGCTTTCTCAAAAACTCACGAAGTTCCTTTACCGGTGGTATCTGCCAAAAACAACACAAATCAATGAGCCATCGAAAGAGTATAGATCAATGCAGTTTACTCGTACATAAAAAAACTGTCACTAAAGACTTTTCTTTACCTTTTTGTGACTTTTTTTATTTTGAAAAGTTTGATTAAAGATAGAGATATATTCAACTTATAAATGTGTCATGATATCATTTTGCTTGTAATGCCTATGCACAGGGTTCCTTGATCTTGCTACAATTATCTAAAGTTTCCTACCTGATTGGAATATTGTCATAGATAAAAAGCTAATGATTGATAACTTACAGATTCCGAGTCTTTTATTTTGAACGTAAAACAATGTCTCGATCCTGAGTCACATGCCATAACGAGCTCGTTATCTTTCTTTCTTTCACAAATCGAAGAAGCCCAGTGAACTAAAGTATTCTTTAGATGTTCTCCTCCCCAACGATAATCAATATGCGAAGAAAAATCAGAATCGACGACGTATGGAAGACTTCTCGGACTACCTTCACAATTAGAAGCTGGATAGTAGATATCACAACCGCTGTTGCAAATCAAAGCATCAAACTCTGAAGGACTGAATTTACTTGATTTTAGAAAAGAATGAATTTCAGATATGGATGAAGCTGTTGATAATATTAATCCTACAGGTTCGCCTTTCTTATCCACTCTTATGATTTCAATAATCGTCTTCAAAAGCTCGACAAAATCTTTAGTCATGCCACAATCTACAGCCAAAACGTAGATGCATTTCTTCCTCCTCAATCCGGGAAACTCGATTCTATCTTGAGATCCAGTCCTTGATAAACTTTCCCCCTTATTTCCTCCGCCTTTCTCATGTTTGAATGACAACTTAGCCAAGTTTTCCAGCTTTTTCCCGATGCTAGATTTGCTCTTCATTGTAGGGGAATTCAATTCAGATTTCTGAGCATTGTCGCCACTTCCTTGATCGTTTATCACTCCATCTAATGATATCTTTAAGTCATTTAAATCTCTTAGAGAATCTTCGGGTGAGTGTGATTCTGAATATTCGTATCCAACAGCACAACTTTCCCATTGTGGATGACGTGGTCTGCAACAAGCTATTCGAGCTAGATACGTCTTACAATGCTCTGGCCACGAGAAAAGATGAATGTTCTTCAAACCGTTATGTTTACATCTTGCCCACAGTTGTTTATCTGCCACGAGCTTCAGAAGTGCATCCGCGATAGACTGCTGATTGTGTGGATCAATTAGCAATCCATTATCAAGAGCCTGTCAAAGTTCCATTTTCGATATTACAATTCAATCAATGCATCATTAACTGTAAATTTATCAAATAAATAACAATCCCACCTTTTGAATATCAACTGGACCCCCATTCTTAGTTGCCACCATCGGCAAACCGTATGCTGCAGCCTGTTCAGAATAATAATTCATGTCGGATCATGAATTAAAGTTCAAAAATCAACTTATTTGATGCTTAAAACTCCAACGTTGAGTTGTTTTGTGACAGAAAAGTGTAAAACTTAGAAAAGAACCTCTATCAGAGTGAGTCCAAATGGCTCGATGAATGCTGGATTGATGAACACACCCTACAAGTGAATAACAATGGGATTAACATAAAAATGATACCAAAAGAAATTATGTAAACATATTAATACCTTTGTCCTTGCAGCTAGACGATATATATCAGGCACTTCAGATTGCTTATGGTGTTTTGGGTAGGAAACCTGACCATACATATCGTACTTGTCGATCAACTTCAAAATCGAAAGCAGGACTGCTGAGTTTGTGGGAGACATTTCATCAATAGCGTCACGATTTCCCATTATCAGTGTCTGTAAAGAACACGAAGGTAAATGAAGTTGCTAACATCATATAAACAAAGATGTGAGATGAAAGGAAACCGATGAAAGGAAACCGATGAAAACGTACAAGGTTTGCAAGCTCTCTCAATGGACGACACTCGCCAAAAGCCTTCACTAGAGTGGTCAAGTTCTTTTTTGGGTCAGGTCTTGCAAGAGCCAGGATAATAGGCTTGTGTGGATTTGTAAAGAATCGTGTTATCTGCCAAATGTAAAACCAAAAAGTATGTTGTCGTATTTAGAACTGGATATGGTCCACAACTAGATTTGATGCATTCACAATTATTAACAAACCTCAGACCAAACAGGTGGGATTGGATTTGCCGAACCATCTTGGTTTCCTTCTTGATCGTCGTCTACAATATGCTTAAACTCCATTCCAGGAGGGATTACCTGGCAATCAATTATGCAAGTTTATCAGCAAGATTAAAGGTAATTGAGACGGTTTCATGTAAAGAGATACTTACAACTGGACGAGGCATGAACCTGCCAAAACAGCTTACATTCCGTCTGTTCCTAGCTCTTAGTTTCCGCTCTAGAGCAGGATTGAAACCATCGTACAAACCCCATTGTTCATCTATCTCTTGCCTAGTACTAGTGATGATCACTTCTGATGCATCAACCGTTATCTCCTCAGCCTCTATCCGTCGCATAATTCTGTAAGTCGTATTGATATCATCCTTTGTTTGTCGTCCTTGTTTCAAGATTTGTTCAAGTTTATCACGTCCAAGTGAATGACCCGTAAACAACATTGGGACATTTAAAGCACCTGATAAAAGAGCAGCAGCGTTGCCCGCATCTGCATAATGTCCATGAATTGAAGCAGGCCAGACATGTTTCCCATCACCAATTTGCTCGGCTAGAACTTTCGACATTTGTAAAATGTAGCTCAATGCACCATCGACAAATTCAGGAATGTGAGGCCAAAGGTATTCTTTTTGGATATATTTGTCTTTCGGACCAAAGGGTATACGGATTATGTATGCACCACTGCTCTCACCACTTTCACAGTCATCAGCATTAAGTGGATTTAGCATTTCGGTTGGTTCACCGTATGACCAATCAACACCTGGTGCCGATACCTGTCTAGTTAGCAAATCTACTCGATAAACCCCAGGCATTGCACCTAAAGCCCTTGCTAGTTCTACTACGTACTTCACCTGAGAAATCAGAAGTGTTATTCAAAAACATTTTCATCATGCAGGACTTGAGCTACCGCTGATGGTAATTTACACAGCGACTGCGGAGTTTAGATAAAGATACCTGTCCGCCGGTATCAGAATCACGACCTAGCTCCATGTTTTCACCACGAATTAGACCGTGAAGACTGGATAAATTTTGTTTTTAAGAAAAACATACAACAAACTATAATGGAAATATATCATTTTTTGACTTTAGATAAGAAAAACACATGCCTGATTAACACAATGTAGAGTTTCTTTTCCTTCTGTTGAGTAGCAAAGTTCTTCAAAACATCAACCGAGTTAATTCTTTTTAGTCCGCCTTTAGTGCTAACACCCTTTGGTGAAAGATCGCTAACAATATCCCCTTTCTCTCCTTCAGATAACTCTTCTGAAATATCAGCAATCAATGGTTTAAGAACACTTGTTTGTCCACTTTGTTGTTTCATTCTATGTTGAGATTCTTCGCCTAGCTACACATCGAAAATCAAACGACATTTTCAAAACAAAGAACAGAATAATAGAGCTCGAATGTCTATAAATGCAATGGAGCTATGACATAATGTCCCGTCGATTTGAATTTGGTTTCTACCTTAACATTACATTTGTGTTTTTATGTCAAAAGAATAATGTTGTAATCAATGATGAATGATAAGCAAACCTGTTTCTTCCTGCGAGCTAAATTCCAAATCCTCCAACACATATTCTCTAATCTTGTGTTTCTTTCTTGTGAATCACGAATGGATGAGGCCTGCAAACATTATGACGTTAATGTGTGCTAATTCAAGGATTATCATCTGCCTAATTTCGATTTAAAGCTTAATTTCGTTTTTAAATGTACTTGATTCAAATCAAATATTTAATATTTTACTAAAAATAAATGTAATTATATACATGCAAATTTGAATGTCATGATGTGTGAAATGGTGGATGAACATTAACGATGAATTTGAAAAAAAAATAATAATAAGTCTAGGTTACATAATACACACCATAGCCCAAGAACGACGAAGATCGGTCTCATCAAATTTCGTGATAACCTCTTCCACGAAGTAACGAGTGGGGCTAAATTTCCCTCTTTCTCTCAACATCAACGATGAATTCTTGTCTTCCAATCCTGGACCTACATCCAGTATTGCTTCCAGGTAACTGTTGATCCAATCGTTTCCCGCCATGTTTTACGTAACCTTCTAATCACTAAATTTCTCAATTACACATCGATTGATGCATATGATCGAAACCAATGCGCTAGGTTTTCATAAATTTGTTGTTTTGTTTTGATGTTTGATCAGGAATTTTTGATAAAAATGTTAACAGAGACAATATTTGGATTTGGATCGGTTGTTTGTAAACGAGTGACTAACGTTAAGCGTAGAATTAGGAGGAATCATGGAGAGAGAGAGAGATTCACAGGGTGTACGGAAAGCCCGCCATAGGACTTGTTAATGCATGACAATAATTCAACGTATCTGGTTTACAGTTTCTTTTAATCAAATCACGAAAAGACAAAAAAACAAAAAACAAAAAGACAAAATAGTAAATATATTATTAGCTATTTAAAAACACGATATTTTGGATCGAAAATAGGAACCACTAAAAAGATTGAGATTGAAAGAAATTAATCATCAATCCATGGAAAATTTATGATATTTAACTTTGTTATTGAAAGGTGTTTCGTTCAGACTATGTTGAACGGTTTTTAGGTAAACTTTTCATTTTAGGTTCATGTAACATGAGTAATAAACTAAAATTATCCAATAAATTAAATAAAAAGTAATTATAATAAATTAAAAAAAATTACTACTATACTTTGATATTTACTTTAAAGTCATAAAAAAGATTACCAAGACAATTTAATAAACTAAAGATTATAATATGGCAACAATTTTATATAACTAAAAGTATAATAACTACAAATTGAGATAATTCTTTTTGAATTTTAAATAATTGATTAATTTTTGAACAAATAAACTTAAATAAATTAAATATTGCAATATGTAAACATTTCAATAACGTTACAATTAACTAATAAAATATAGTAATATACTACAGCACACGTTAAAATAATTCATCAATATATAATGTTTTACAAAAGTTTCATCTGATGCACATTAATGTAATAAAACATACATTTCATAAATATAATAATAATAGTTATGAAATCGGTTTTAGCATTTGAAAACGTTTTGGTTTTAAAATTTGGTTTTGTTTTAATAATAATAATAATAATGATAATAATAATAATAATAATAATAATGTATTAAATTTAAGATTAAAATAAAAAATTTAAAAATAAAATTTTATTTAAAAATTGCACAGACAATCCTTGTAATGATGAAAAGATAAAAGTACCCCTGAAAATAAGCTTTAGATTCAGGACTATTACGATGTGTTCCTTAAACCATCCTAAGTGATGGAAAGGAAAGATTTAGAGAGGAATATGAGTTTTTTCTGTGTTCTTTTTAAATTTAGAGTAGAGAAAGAAATTGGAAAAGAAAGAAATGGTCCTTGCTTTTGGCTTCAGGCTTCCCCTCCCAAAACCGGAAGAAACCAAGGGAAAGAAGACATATCTTTTCCACATGACCAAAATGCTCTCATTGCTTTTTTAGAACTCATAGGATGTTTTTTTAACAGAGGGTATATTGATAAAATCAAATATTTCTTCTTTTTTTTTTCAATAACATACGGACCACATTTCTTTTCTTCTCTTTCCATCAAAAAAGAACACGTTGGGTTATTGTTATTCCTTTCCATTTACTTCCTTTACTTTTTTACCCCTCCATCATTAGACTGAAAATCCTCGTTTCACCGGTTCAAATTGATTAATTTGTATGAGTCTCTATTTTACCAATTAATTGATATGAATACTTATTCATTACGAGTCTAGATAATAATACATATTAGAGATATACCCCATCTATTTATCTATTTGATTTTTATAGAGGGGTAAAGAGTTTATTATACAAAGTATGTAAAAAAAATTGAGATTCTGTTTTCTCTTCTTTTTTATTTCTCCTCTGGTTCAAAAAGAATGTTAATACTTCATACACATATACATATTCGAAGGTTAAGGTTGAAAGATTCAATAGAGTAGTTGAAGGATACGAATAAACAAGATTCAGTTCAGATACTGTACAAATAAAAAAATCTGATTTCTTTTCATTTATTTGTATTTTATTTTAGATTCCATTTTTCATTTCTTCCTACATTACATGACTTTCTAAATTCCCCCTAAGTGATGTGTGCAGGCCAATGTTGATTCATTTGGTTCCTCTTTTTCTTTTCCTCTTATGGAACACACCGTTAAGTTTGAGGGACCATCTTATCATGAAAATTTATTTTCATGGACAACCTGTGTAATTAGTTTGGTTGAGAATGAAGTCCATAACTAACCTAATATCACATAGTTCATTAATGTAACATACTTTTATTGTTATTATTATTAAAATATGGATATCTTTTGTTAAAATAAATAACATTGGTTGTCGGTTCGTGAAAAAAATTAAAATCTAACTACCTTTTATATACTGAATATTTGTTTTTTTTTTTTTTTTGAAACTTTAACCTTTCCTAAAGTTTACGTGACTTTTTATATTTTTTGGTGTTATAAAAATTCTATAATACACTAAATAACATTTAATGAAAGTATGATACTCATTTTTGTAATTTGCTCTAATAAAATACCCAATGGTTACTCAAGTATCAAATGTTATACAAACATACCAATTATTATTTTAGTAGCTTTTTCTAACGTGAACCCATCATATTATTTTTTATAATATATTACATTATCAATATATTAATTTGAAAACATGGTTATTGTTCAAAGAACAATCAACCACGCAGACAGGTAACTCAACCACGACGATAGACAGCTGACTTATTTTATTGTTTTTATAAATATTACATAGCATATTTTTTTTCTATAATTTTTGATATATTATATTTTATAAAAATTCGAATATATTATTATGATCGTATTGTTTCAATCTAAATTCCGATATAAAATTTATCACCGTCAAAACTAGGGATGGGCATTTGGACAAAAGAAAAAGCCCGGACCTAAAAAAAACCCAAAACCGGCCTGGACCAAACCGTTATTAATAAAATTGGTCCGATTTTGGTTTCTTTAAAATCACTGTTTTCGGTTTTCCGGGTTCGGTTCACCGGTTTTTAGTTTTTAACCCGGCCAAACCAAAATTTAAACTTTATGTTATCGATTTTAAAGTTTGTGATATATTGTTATTTTTTGTAGTCAATAAAAGAACAACATTTTTATATATTATTTCTGAATCATATAAAAAATCAATGTAATAGTTATTGAGCTCTTTCGTAAATATATAATCATGTAAAAGTATTTTAATGGTGTAAATATTTTTTGTTATAATATTATAGAGATAAAATATAGAGAACTTAACATAACTAACGTATGTTTGATATTTTATTTTGTTTAAAGAATCTATATCTATATATTATAATAATGAGAACAACTCTTGCCACGTGTCATTCTTCTAATACATTAATTTTTTATTTTCCCGCTCTTTTTCCAAAAATAATATTAATATTAATTTAAGTAACATGCATTTAATTTAATTGATTTAATTAGACTTTATGATTGAAACTTATTATTTGTGTTTCCTAAACTAATTGAAACTATAATTAATACTTATTAAAAGTTTTTAAAATTAACAATGTAAAATTAAAAAGTGTAAAAAATCAATAAAATAATGAACTTCAAGTTTAAATGTCCCAAAAAAATAATAAATCTTAATAAATAATAAAATGAAAACTTCAAATTTAAAATTTAAAATTTAAAATAAATTTTTTTAAAAGATCTATAAAATAATAAACTTCAAATTTAAATGTCCGAAAGAATAAATAATTGTATGAAATAAGAACTACAAACCTCATTATATAATAATTTTGAAAAAACAATTTGTTTTCAAATCTTTATGACACATTATAATTAAATAATCATTCAATTTTCCAAATGTATTGTCTTTAATAGAATTGTGTATTAATATTTATTAAAACTTCAAAACTAAAGTTGCAAATATTATATTTTAAGATAACTTAATTTCGAATAATCTTGATTATTTTTAAGTTGACGCTGGATTTGTTATATCAAGTTTTAATCACTTAATCAATAGATATTTATTATTAATTAAACCACCTTCATTAAAAAAATTTATAAATAGTTTAATTTAATAGTCTCTAAAAAATGTATACAATTTAGAATAATATACTTCAAAAAAATTAAAAAGATAAAATAATTACCATTTAAAAATTATTTTGTTGATTTCTATGAGATTGATGATAACACAACAACAAATAAAATAGAGTGAAGGTTCAACATTTTTGAATCAGTAATAAGAAGATATCAATTGAATCACATATGTAATAACCATAAAATAGTATATTTAAATCAATAATTCAAATATTTTGAATAAAATCTTAACTGTCTTTTTTTTTTACTTAATCATTGACTTAGAGTCGTCATTATTTACTTTTGACTCAATGCTTTGTCTGTGTATCATATTTTTATTGGTTTATATTGTATCTTAATTTAAGAAATGGTTCCTAAGGGATCCACCTCTTTACGAATATTTAATTTATAACTAATTTGTTATATATATATATCAATCCATGTAACACATGGGTATTAACCTAATATTATAATAAATTTAATTGCATTAAATTTTGATTTTATTTTTTTTCATAATTAATTAGTAATAAATTAGATTTTATAACATATTAAATTAATGTTTGCCTAAAATAAATTTTCATCATTATTATCCATAATAATCATAATTAGATCCATATGTAGAAATTTGAATTAGTTGTGGAAATTATTATTATTATTATATATAAGAAAGGAAATATCAAATGTCACGTGTCACGTGTCACCAACACGTTTCACCAAAAAAGATAATTACAAATTGTTATTATAAAAAATAAAAGATAATACAATTTATTATTTTTAAAAAAGATAAATATACTCTATTTTAAATGTATAAATAATAAAAGATAAACACAATTATTATTTTTGTATGTTTTAATTTTTACTTATATACAATTTATATAAATAATTTAATTAAAAATATCCACGTAATACGTGGGTCATAAACTAGTATGTGATAAACTTGATAATTACATAAAGAGAAAGTATTGAGAAATAAATATAAACAAAACAATAAAAATCTATAAAACTTGTACCGGTTCCAATCGTTCCGAAAACCAAAAAACGGGACCAAAAACCCGACCGGACCGAACCCGTATTACAAGCATTGGACCGATTTCGATTTTCTCATTTCCTTAATTTCGGTTTTCGGTTTTTTCGGTCTGGGCCGATTTAGTCTAAATGCTCATACCTAGTCAAAACTATGTTCATTAAGCAAGCAGATATACAACTATCCTACTATTTTGTTTTATATATAATACAAACTTTTTTATTTATCTGTTATACCCTTTGATATTATATTATATAAAATTTCAAATAAATAATTTTAGTTAAAATTAAAAAAATCACTAATAATAATAATAATATAAATATGTAAACTTTAGTAAATAAATTATAAAAGTTTTTTATGTTTTAAAAGTTTATTAGAAATTTTTACAAATGGTCCCTAATGGTATATCTCATTTTACAAGTGGTTCATGAGGGTCAAAAAAATGAAAATGCTAAAACGATCAAAGTTAACGAATGTTAGTTATAAGAAGCATGTGTACGAAAGGTTTGTGTTTATGGTGTGTAATAAAAAAGGTTAGAAAGATCAAAACAATAATAACTTCAAACCACAAAGACAATTTATGTAATTTACTTTTTTTATATTTATTTTTGTCTTTTGCTTTTCTTCTATTTTTATAATATTTTTATGGTTGTTTTTTCCAATAATTAGGCCCAAGTTTTTCCTCGGTGAGATTTTCTGATACCAAAGTTCGATACACTGCTGTCCTTTTTCTTGTGTTGACTCCGTACTGTCATGCTGGCGATTACTTTGACCTCTACTTGCTCGCTGATCTGGTGCTCCACCGTCGTACCTGCTGTTGCCGGCAGACCACACACCACAACCTCCGACGACACACAAACGTACGTAGTTCATTTGTCTTTATCCCTAAGGCCACAGGGAGTGGGGGTGGCATCCCTCGGTACCGAGATGATACCCCACCCCGAGACCATGGCAACGGCATGGCAAAGCTTGGCATCGGCATTCAAATGCCGAGCAACTTCAATTCCTCAATCTCTCACTCTCTCTCTGTGTAATGATATATATATATATATATATATATATATATATATATATATATATATATATATATATATATATATATATATATATATATATATATAGGGTTAGGTTCTATGTAGCACCTGTGTGCATCGTGCAACTTAGGAACCCATATACACCGTTAGATCTAGAAAATGAATGACTAAGATTACAATGGCAAAAGGGTAATAAAGATGAAATTTTGTGAACGCATTATGATGCACGATTTACATATTAAATGTGCATAAGAGTATTTTCGAAAAAAAATAATATATCAACTCAACTCAAAATTAAATTTATATTGATTGAATATTTAATTCAATAATCAAGTATTAAATGCTAATAAATTTATAAAATGCACTTCTAAAATTAAAAAATTCCAATTGAACAAAAATCCAACATGATGATCATCTTCATTGACTGTGCATCTTCGTATTTATCTTTCCCGGGTTATGCATCATCGTTTTCATATGGAGCACCAGGTTATGCATCATCGTGTTCATACTGTGCATCTTCGTATTCGTCTTCTTCACATCGTATACGTTCATAGGTTCATGAGTTCAACGTGATGCATCATTTTCATCTTCATCTCATCATCGTCTTCTCAAACTCGTCGGTCGATTGTGTGTGTTTGTGTGTGTGTGAGAGAGAGAATAATATATGGAGAATGGTTAATGAGATTGATTTAGTTTACTATTTTAATCCTAATCTATTAATTAAAAGAATAATTAATTTTTTTAAATAAAGTATTCCAATATTACCCTTATTGCATCATTTGTAAACAAGCAATGCATTTTTTGTTCTCATTTGGTTCCTGATGTATATGGTGTCCCATAGAACCTCAATCTATATATATATATATATATATACATAATTACTTTTTATATATAAATACATGTTATTTTATTTTTATAATTTCAAATTTACATAAATTCTTTTATTTTTATAATTTCAAAATATTATATAAAACAAAAACATAATTTCAAATATATATAAATTCTTTCATTATTATAATTTCAAATTTACAAAACAAAAACATAGAATATAGTTGGGGTGTTCGAAAACTTGATCTCAATTTTAATCCGGTTGATGATTTTGAAAACGAATATTCGAACCAAGACTTCATGTAGTTTACTTTTTATTTCAATTTATTTTAATTTTAAAATGAAATAAAAAAAAAAGAATGGCAAGTTGGCATCCATAAAAAAATGTTATATTTTTAGTTTGAATGTCTTAATATTTAAATTGAATGTTTTAATTTTTATTGTTATGTTTAATTTTAAATTTATTAATTTAATGTTAATTTTTTTTCAATGTTTTTATTTTAAGTTTAAAATGAAAATAAAAGAAAATGAATGGCATCCACACCCTCGAAATGGCATCCAAATAGCAAAGCTGACGTGGCTGCAATTTTGCTTGGCCTGATATATTTATCGTATATTAAACTGATTTATTTCAATATTAAAAAGGTAATTTTTTGCGTGTCTGACGGAGTGTGATTTGATACACAAATGAAGGGGAGAGAAATGTTCAGCTTTACTGATCGATTCTGATTAGTTTTCCTTCTCCTATGATACAAAACCAACATCAGCCATTAATACCATCATTATCATCATCATCTTCTTCTTCATCATGAATAGCTACAATCTTTTCCCGCCATTTTCACCTTATGAAAATCTGTTGTTTCGTGAGAAATCTGTGATGGAAATTACTGTTTTTTTTTTCTGGGTTTTGGGTGTTTTTTAAAGAGTGTTTGGTTATTTAATTATTGATCCAACAAGACTACCAGATCGGCAGTTCGTCTTCTTCTTTGATTCATATATTGCAAGAAACAAAGTGTTCAAGTTGTGGGTCGCCATGACAGCTCCTGTCAGTTTCTTCAAGTTCATCCTATCAACACTACAGCATCACAACCTTAATGAAGCAAATCAATCATCCCAAAATAGAATATTCTGTTAGTAAATGTAATTGTACATTCCTTGTATTAGCCTTATTTGTCTCCTGTAATTATGCATCTCTTTCCTATATGTACGCATTGTATTTTTGAATTAATATTGAGAACATTCAACCTTCATATGGTATCAGAGCCAAAACCAAGCTCCAACGAGTAACTGATCCAACACAATCTGTCTCCATGGCTTCTTCAAGCACTCTCATCACCATTACCGCCTCTACTCATTTTACCATCAAGCTAACCTCCCAAAACTTCCCTATTTGGAGGCGTCATGTGCAATCCACACTCATTGGATTAGGGCTCGAAGGCTACATCACCGGCGACACAAAAACACCGCTATCAACCATCACAGACAAAGACACCACTAAACCAAATCCGGCATACACATCCTGGTTTCGACAGGATCAGGTTATCTTCAGTGCTATTCTCGGATCTTGCTCCGATGAAATACAGCCGATCATTGCATCAGCCTCTACTGCAAAAGATGCATGGGATCGATTAACCACTGCCTTTGCAAGCAAATCTCGCTCCAGGATCATATCCCTTAAAACCAAACTTGCGAAGAACCCTAAAGGCAGCAGATCCATTTCTGAATTTCTTCATGAGATGCGATCCATTGCCGATGAACTCGCACTTGTTCAAAGTCCTGTTGACGAAGAAGACCTTATGGTCCACATCCTTACTCAACTTACACTTCTATCATTGCTGCACTCAAGGTACGTGAAAATCCAATCTCCTTCCTAGAACTTTTTGACAAACTGGTGGATTTTGAACGATCCCTGACAGCCAACGAACCTAACCCCACTGTGATTGTCACCGCTAACGCTACTCAAAGGCAGCAAGTTCGAACCCCTTCCCGATCTTCTTATAACTCACACAACCAGTCATCCGTCTCCTCACAGCAACACTCACGATCGAACCGATTTCAGTCTTTCCAACCTACAAATCGGAAGAATCAGTTCTGCAACTTTTGCAATATATCCGGTCACGACACCCGTGATTGCAGAAAACTCAGCCGTTTTCTAAAGGATAATCATATCTCCTTTACCAATGACTCATCAGCCCCAGCCGCTAATGCTACAACCTCGACCACAGGCTCCCCAATGTGGATGATGGACAGTGGTGCATCCCACCACCTAACTACCTGTCCAGCATCTCTTTCCTCTGTTTCGGACTACGGGGGCCCTGACGAAATTCTTCTTGGAGACGGTACAAGTCATCCAATCACTCATATTGGTTCAACTCAATTTTCTACTAAATCACAACCATTACACTTACACGACATCTTATGTGTCCCTAATATGCGCACCAAATTAATTTCTGTTGCTAAACTATGTCAAACTAATCAAGTCTCTGTCGAATTCTTTTCTTCCCATTTTTTTGTGAAGGATCTCAAAACGGGGGCGCCCATCATACGGGGTGAGAACATCCAGGACATTTACTATCTCAATCGGCTTCCTTCGCCACTACCGCAGATAAATGCCACCACCGCTGTCTCTCCGCTCCAATGGCACCACCGACTTGGACATCCGTCTTTTCGTATTTTTAAAGTTCTTTGTAAAGACCTTGGTCTTAATTTTCACTCTTTATCAACTTTACATTGTCCATCATGTGCTGTTAATAAATGTCACAAGTTGCCATTTGGAAATAATTCATTTGTCGCTACTAAACCATTACAACTTCTTTACTCGGATGTTTGGGGACCGGTTCATAAATCCGTTGATGGGTTCCGATATTATGTCGTGTTTATTGATTATTACTCTAAATATGTGTGGTTATATCCTATTACACATAAATCCGATGTGTCAACTATTTTTCCACAATTCAAACTTCTTGTGGAAAAGTTCTTTCAAACCCAAATCATCTCGCTTTTTACCGATAATGGTGGTGAATACATTGGTCTTCTTCCAATCCTTAAATCCATGGGCATTTCACACTATACCACACCCCCTCACACTCCGGAACAAAATGGTGTCGCTGAACGTCGTCACCGGCATATAGTTGAAACCGGCCTTGCTCTACTTCACTTTGCCGGTTTACCCACTTCCTTTTGGTCTCATGCGTTCCAAACTGCTGTATATCTTATCAATCGGCTTCCTACACCAATCCTAAATTCCAAATCTCCATATCAAGTTCTTCACAATGCATCTCCCAACTACAGCAAATTAAAAACGTTTGGATGCTTGTGCTATCCGTGGCTTAAACCGTATGCCACATCCAAACTACAACCTCGCTCTCAACCGTGTGTTTTCTTAGGCTACTCGTCCTCCAAGTCTGCCTACAAATGCTTTAATCTTCAAACTAACCGTCTTTATCATTCGAGACATGTGCAATTTGTTGAAAATAATTTCCCTTCCAAAGACCACCTTTCTAAACCTTCACCTCTTCCAACTGTCGATACCTTTCTATCTAATCCTCAAGTGACCCCACCACCTCCTCATACTTCACCAACCCAAGACATCACTAATTCAACTCCTAATACTTCACCTACCCAAGATGACCACCTTCCTGTGTCCTCATCACCCTTGCCATCCCATGCACCAATCTCCACACCCCCTTCTCCTTCCCATGCACCTACTGTTGTGCCACCTAACTCACCTACCCCCATATCCTTTGAATCTGCTGCTACACCCCCTATATCTCATACTCCCACTCCATCGATACCACCCGTATCATCTCAATCATCAACCTCATCTCGTCCCCCTAGAACCCGAAAACCCAATTCCAAATATTATAATTCTCATTTCATAAACAACACCACCGTTCACCCGATTCCTCATGCCTTTGAACCCAACACCTATCTTCAAGCTTCGAAAGATCCATCATGGCGCAACGCTATGGATGATGAGTACAATGCTCTTCTCCGCAACCATACGTGGGAACTAGTTGCTCCTACTTCCCGTCAATCAATTGGATGCAAATGGGTTTTTAGAATTAAACGCAAGCCTGATGGTAGTGTAGACAAGTACAAAGCTCGATTAGTTGCCAAGGGGTTCTTACAAGAATACGGGAAGGACTACTTCGACACGTTTAGTCCAGTTACTAAACCCGTCACTATACGAACCGTCCTTTCCCTTGCATTATTACGGGGCTGGTCATTACATCAACTAGACGTCAATAACGCTTTCCTCCATGGTATCCTAAAGGAAGAAGTTTACATGACTCAACCTCCCGGTTACGTCCACCCTCAATTCCCGAAACATGTTTGCAAGCTCAAACGTTCTCTTTACGGTTTGAAGCAAGCACCAAGGACCTGGTACATCGCACTTACCTCCTTTTTGGTTGAAAACGGATTTAAAAAATCTCATGCGGATGCCTCGCTCTTCATATACAATCGGGATGGTTTCATATGTTACTTCCTAGTCTATGTGGATGATATTCTCCTAACCAGCAATAACAATGAATTTTTGAGCAAGTTCATCAACACTCTCGCATCAAAATTTTCTGTAAAAAATTTGGGGTATCCAAGTCACTTTCTTGGCATCGAGCTCATACCAACCACGTCTGGTTTGTTTCTCTCACAACACCGACACATACATGATCTATTGGTTTCACATCGAATGGATGGTGCCAAATCAGTGACAACACCTCTGTGCTCCTCTCAAGCTTTAACACTCAAAGATGGAACACCGAAAGCAGATCCAACACCGTATCGTAAGCTCCTTGGCTCACTCCAATATCTTGTGTTCACACGCCCGGATATCTCTTTTGCAGTAAACAAGCTGTCACAATTCATGCATCAACCAACTCAAACTCATTGGCAAGCTCTAAAACGCTTGCTTCGCTACCTAAAAGGAACAATTTATCATGGCTGATTTCTACAAAACAGGAAATCCGCTCTTGAGCTTACTGCATTTTCTGATTCTGATTGGGGTGGCGTCCATACTGCCGGACGTTCCACCACGGCTTATCTCATTTATCTCGGTCGCAATATCATCTCGTGGAAATCTGCCAAACAAAAATCGGTATCTCGATCATCCACTGAGGCGGAGTACAAAGCTCTTGCTAATGCCGCTGCTGAACTCGCATGGGTTGAAAATCTTCTCAAAGAACTTGGCATTCACACAGATGCATCGCCCAAACTTTTTTGTGACAACACCGGAGCCACTTACTTGTGTGCTAATCCAGTTTATCACTCATGGATGAAACACGTTGCCTTGGATTATCATTTCGTTCGAGAAAAGGTTGCAGCTGGCACACTTCGAGTCCAGCACATATATTCCACAGACCAGCTCGCCGACGCTCTCACTAAACCTCTCTCCCGTGCTCCATTCTTAAGATTACGATCCAAGATTGGCGTTTCCGATGGAACCTCCATCTTGCGGGGGCGTATCAACACTACAGCATCACAACCTTAATGAAGCAAATCAATCATCCCAAAATAGAATATTCTGTTAGTAAATGTAATTGTACATTCCTTGTATTAGCCTTATTTGTCTCCTGTAATTATGCATCTCTTTCCTATATGTACGCATTGTATTTTTGAATTAATATTGAGAACATTCAACCTTCATACATCCCACCTGGTTGCATTTCTCAAGTGGTTAGTCAATCTTCTTTCTACAATCTTGTTTTCTTGATATGTATTGATTACTTGTTCCAGAAATTTTGAGTTGATGCTTTATAGAAAGGGTCCATGTTATTACTTAATATTTGTTCATATCACTGATTCGCATAATGAAATTCGAAAGGATTAAAATTTAGTGTATTTGGAATACAAAAAGAGTAAATAAAGATTTATCCATCAAAATCTATGATTGATGAAGTTCACGATTTCTAATTAGGTTTGTGTTTAGTTAACGAAAACTACTCATTTTTTCAATTTCAGTTAACAATGGTTTCTATAAAAAGTGAAAACTTGTTTGGATGATTAAGTTCTAGTTTTAAAAAAATAAGATCAGTGATTATAAAATAAGAAAAATAAGATAGGTTATAGAAAAGCAAGAGAGAAAGACGTTTGACTTCAAGAACTGTTTATATATTCTCATATTATAAACGTCAGTGCATTTGACTTCAAAAATTGTTTATATATGATATATCAAAGCTCCTATGTGACTTTGAGATGCATGTATTATTCAATTTTATATTTATTTTATTATTATTTAGTTTATTATTATAGCAAATACTATATTAGCCATCATGGGTATGATCCTTATATGTACATTGTTGCAGTCAATACCTGAATCTTTCAGAAAAAATATAAGGAACAAGACAACTGCCATACTGAGAAGAGGGTGTTGGAAATGGCCGGTGAAGATCGGTGACAAATGGGTGTTTGAGGAAGGCTGGGAAATTTTTGTGAGAGAATGGTGTGGAAGATTTTGATATTTTGGTTTTTAAGCATGAAGGGAAAATGGTTTTTGATATCATGGTTTTCGACCGTACTTGGTGCGAAAGAGAGTATCCAACTAATCAAGTTACGAGAATGGAAGTAGAAAAAACATGCCCAGAAGCAAAATCTTCACGAAAAAGAAAAATCCAGATCAAAGGTGCTTTTTTTGTCATATTCAGACTTCAGTAATACAAATGATGTTAAGATCACATAAAAGGACTTCAAGATCTTCTGAATTTGGTTTTCTATTCTTCATTTTGTTTCGTACTTTTACATGTTATAATCTGCTTAGATTTCCACAAGCATAGTGATACAGAACTTAGAGGCCTGAACACCAGAAGCAAGAATGTGGAATCCGATGTTCAAGTGGAAAAAAAGGGTTCAAATTTGATGAACAAATCAAGAAAGTCACTCAAAGAGATTGAAAATGTTATTTGGTATAAACTCACTTGACCTTTTCCCATTAATCAACAAACATATAAATAATACAAAGGGAATAATGGGCCTCAACCCAAAATACTAAAAGACATCTATTATAAAGTCCGTTATTATAAAAGTCCGTTAATAGTCCCCCGCAGTTTGAGGGGGAGGACGAACACTCAAACTGGAACGAAAATCTGCAAAAAGCTGATACGGAAGCCCCTTAGTGAATATGTCGGCATACTGAAATCTGGACGGCACGTGTAAGACGCGAACATGACCGGCGGCTACTTTATCCCGAACAAAATGAATGTCAATCTCAATGTGCTTGGTTCGCTGATGTTGAACCGGATTTGCTGACATGTATACGGAACTGACATTGTCACAGTAGACTATGGAAGCCGTTTGGAGGGGAAAGTGAAGTTCGCAAAGAAGATTTCGTACCCAAGAGAGTTCAGCAACAACATTAGCAACACCTCTGTATTCTGCTTCGGCACTAGATCTGGATGTGGTATCTTGGCGTTTGGTGGACCAAGAGAGAAGATTATCACCTAAGAACACGCAATATCCAGATGTGGATCGACGAGTGGCCGGACATCCTGCCCAGTCAGCATCAGTATAGGCGGTTAGCTGGGAGGTGGTCGAACGGAAAAGTTGAAGCCCAAGATCAAGTGTTCCACGTATGTAGCGCAAGACACGTTTCATAGCATTAAGATGTGGTTCACGAGGGTCATGCATGTAGAGGCATAGTTGCTGAACTGAATAAGCAATATCCGGTCGAGTGAATGTGAGGTACTGAAGGGCCCCGGCTAGGCTACGATAAAGAACTGGATCAGACACGGGGGGGCCTTCAGGCCCTAGTTTGCTGTCAGTATCAACCGGTGTGCGACACGGATTGCAGTTAGCCATGTGAGCCCGTTCTAAAATTTCCAAAGCATACTTGGATTGAGACAAGAAAAGATCTGAAGCTGAACGAACCACTGATATTCCAAGAAAGTAGTTAAGTGGACCGAGGTCGGTCATAGAAAACTCACAATGAAGTAAAGCAATGACTTTCTGCAAAAGAGGCGAGGAGGAAGCGGTAAGAATGATGTCATCAACATAGATGAGCAAGTATGCTATATCTGATCCCCGAAGAAAAATAAACAGAGAGGTATCGGTTTTGCTGTGAGAGAATCCAATGCGAGTGACAAAATTCGCAAATCGTTGAAACCAAGCACGGGGGGCCTGTTTAAGGCCGTATAATGATTTCTGTAACAGACAGACATGATCAGGATGTGTGATGTCTTTGAATCCCGGGGGTTGATGCATGTATACCGTTTCGGATAAATGCCCGTTGAGAAAGGCATTTTTCACGTCAAGTTGGTGAATGGGCCAGTTGTTACAGACCGCAATGCTCAGAACGGTACGTATGGTGGCTGGTTTGACAACCGGACTAAATGTTTCGTGACAATCAATACCCTGTTTTTGACTTCACCATTGGCTACCAACCGAGCCTTGTAGCGATTAAGGGAGCCATCTGCATTAAATTTGTGTCGAAATAACCACATGGAGCGAACTATATTAACACCTTTTGGCCGAGGTACAAGTTTCCACGTACTGTTTTTAATTAATGCATTAAATTCATCTGTCATAGCATTGTGCCAATTGGGAATTTGAAGAGCTTGAATATGAGAAGTAGGGAGGGGAGCAATGTGAGACGCAAGAAGGTTCAGACGTTGAACAGGTTTATGAATGCCGGATCGAGAGCGGGTGACCTGGGGTGGGAGGGGTTTGCGGGTGGTGGGGGTAGGGTGGTTTCAGGGTGAGGAGAGGAAGAGGGGGAAGTGGGGTTGAGTTGAGGTTGAGTTGGAGAGTTATTGAGAGAATCGGTAGGAGGAGTTTCAGCGATAGGTGATGTAGAGGGTTGTATGACTGTGGGAGGTGGAGGTTGAGTGCTTTGAGGAGACGTGAGAATGGTACGAGCAATAGGGGAAGGACTATCGAGAAATGAGTATGATGGGGGGGTAGAGGTAAGTGAGGTGTATGGAAATTGAGATTCATCAAAGGTTACATGACGAGAGATTATGACTTTGTTGGTGTTAGGTTGAAAGCAGCGATAGCCACGATGATCAGTGGGGTAGCCGAGAAAGATGCAAGGGGTGGATCGAGGTTGTAATTTATGAGAGGGGAAGGTGTGAGGGTAACATAGACAGCCAAAAATTCGAAGATGGTTGAAGATTGGTTGTTTGTTGAATAGTTTAATGAAAGGGATTTCATTATTGATTGCAGAAGATGGTAGAATGTTTAGTAAGTGAACAGCCATAAATAGGGCCTCAACCCAGAAATTAGGAGGCAGGGAGGCTTGGAAGAGGAGGGTGCGGATATGATTGTTAATTGTGCGAATCATGAGTTCAGATTTCCCATTTTGTTGAGAAGTTTTTGGGCATGAAAAACGGAATTGAATGCCATTATTTTTGAACAAGGTGTGTTGTTGGGAGTTATCAAATTCACCGCCATGGTCACATTGGAAAGCTTTTATTTGTTTATTGAATTGGGTTTGCACATATGCTCGAAATTGAACAAATTTTGAAAACGCATCTGATTTTTGCTTAAGCGGATAAACTCAAAGAAAATGAGTATAGTGATCAAGAAAAAGAACATAATAGTTAAAACCACCAACACTCGGAATTGGAGAAGTCCATAAGTCCGAATGAATAATATCAAAAGCATTATCAACCACAGTACTAGAAGAAATAAACGGAAGTTTAACATGTTTGCCAAGTTGACAAGCATGGCACAAAGTCAAAGGCTTTGTATTATTACAACGAATTAAATTGCAAGAAACAAGACGACGTAGCACGTCCTCGCCGGGATGACCGAGTCGTTGGTGCCACGTGGAATGACTGAAGGAAAGAAAAGCAAGCTGGGTATTGGTGGTGAACGGGTACAGATCTCCATTGCTATCACAGCGGTGGAGTAGCTTCTTGGTCAGGTAATCCTTCACAGAAAAACCAAACTCATCAAATTCAACTGTACATTTATTGTCACGAGTAAAACGACGAACAAATATAAGGTTTTTGACTATTTGGGGAGTGACAAGGACATGTTTTAAGTGAAGGGGACGAGGGGAGGATGACAAGATGCTATGACCAGTATTAGTAACAGGAATGGATGCTCCGTTACCAACAAATATAGATGAAATTAATGCATTATTATTAAAAACAGTAGTAAGAGTACTTGTACCTGCCGAGAGATGTGAAGTAGCGCCCGTATCCATGTACCATCCAGAGTCTTCACCCGGGGAGGGTGGCTGCAATGTCATCGTGCTAAAGGCTTGGGCAAGAGTAGTGGGCTGATGAGTGTAGGGAACAAAGGTCCAGTAACCATGTTGAGAGGGTAGTGGTGCAGATGAGGGAGGCAAAGGGGGTCGTGGGGTAAGAGGAGTGGGGCCGAGAAGACCAGGGTTATGAGCCGCAGGGGGTGGGGGTTGGGGCCTTGGGGTATGTGGTCGTGGGTGGGTGTTATGTGGTGAGTATGATGGGTTGGGTTTAATATGGAGAAATCGACACTTGTCACCAAAGCGACACGGGCCACGTTGGTAGTTTCTACATATTTGTTTCGGAGCCGGGTTAGGGGAGGATGAGGCAAGTAGAACTGTTGGAGCGGAAGGGGTATCATGGTGGTTGGCTCGAGTTTGTTTGCGGTTTAATCGGGATTCTTCTAGGGTGAGCATGGAGCGGGTTTCAAGAAGCGAGGGTGGGGATTTGCTATGGCGAATAATACTTGCAACATTATCGTATTTATCGCTTAAACCAGCCACAACATACATAACCAAAGTTTTTTCTTCTATGGGTTGGTCAATATTTGCAAGAAGATCAGCAGCTATTTTAATTTTCTTAAAATACTCAGCAATAGATTGATTACCCAATTCGAGAGAGCGGAGTTCTTCTTGAATTTCCATGGCACGAGCTTCCTTGTTATCGTGGAAAAGGTTGTGTAGATCGGTCCAAACAGAATGGGAGGTCGCGTTCTTTTTCAACACCGTTTGCAGTAGAGAGGTGGAGATCGAGCCATAAATCCATACTTTTACCAGGGAATCCAAGCGTTTCCATTCAGCAAGTGTTTCAGGGTTGCTAGTTATAGTGCCATCAAGAAAACCGAGAACCCCAAAACTATCACAATGAGAGGTAAATAGTTCATACCAAGCATCGTAATTAAGTTGATCAAGATCCAAGACTAGTGGAACGTGAGTTTTGATGTTGGTAACGCCAAATGCTTTGTCGGCATTGAACGCGGAGGTGGGAGAATTTGTTTCTGACATTTAAGTAGGCTAGGGTTTGGGTAGGCGACGGCTAGGGTTCTAGTGATTAGGGTTTAGGGAGGTGACAGCTAGGCTAGGGTTTGGGTAGGCGACGGCTAGGGTTCTAGAGATTAGGGTTTAGGGAGGTGACGGCTAGGGTTATTTGTATGGGCGGCAGAAAGATGGTGGCCGCGGATGGATTGAGGAGTCGGCGGCAGAGAAAGGATGGACTGTGAAGGAGAAGCAGGAGGGAGCAGGTGGTGGCCGCCGACGGTGAGCAGCGGTTAGCGAGTTTTCAGGCGGCCGATTAGGGTTAGTGTAGGCGGCGGCTGTGGGAAGGGATTCAGGCGGCAGCAGTCGGTTTGCGATTAGGGTTTGCAGACGGCCGATTAGGGTTAGTGTAGGCGGCGGCGGCAATTTAGAAGGGATGCAGGCGGCAGCAGTGGGTTTGCAGCGATGGGGGGCGATTTAGGGTTGCTTAGGACGACAGAGAGGGAGATACTAGAGAGGAAGATGAAGCGGCGACGGCAGCAGAACGGCGGCGGCGGCAGCAGGTCGCCGGCCGGTCGGATTGGGAGAATTAGGGTTATGAGAGGGGAGGAGAAGAGGATTAGGGTTAGGAGAGGATTAGGGTTGCTCTGATACCATGTTATTTGGTATAAACTCTCTTGACCTTTTCTCATTAATCAACAAACATATAAATAATACAAAGGGAATAATGGGCCTCAACCCAAAATACTAAAAGACATCTATTATAAAGTCCGTTATTATAAAAGTCCGTTAATAGAAAAGACTATGGCTCCTGATCATGATCATGATCATCCTCCTTACTTATTCGGCACTTTGAAATCTGATAAATCGAAATACGCATTGGTAACTACGAACTACAAAGCACTCTACTTTCCACCCTTCTGTAACGTTCCTTTGTTTTACATTTAATCGTCATAAATGTATGATTTCTTGTTTTTGGTGTAGACCCTTCCAAGCGTTTTTGCTAAGTCAAACAGATTTAGAAATGGAAAGATAATTCTCAGATATGGCCAAGCTCAAATTTCATGGACAGTTGAAGTAAAGGCTAATCCGAGAGTGTGTTCCGATTACTTAGGACGAGGATGGAATGTCTTTTATGATGCAAATGGTTTAAAAGTAGGAGACCATTTTAAGCTTGAAGTTGTGCAAACTGGGATCAATCCTGTAGCAAACTTTTATCGTGAGATTCACTCGATTCATTTGACTTTTCAGGTCAAACATATTGCTTGCTAGTTTAATACTTTCATGTGTTCTTGTATCTTGTTTTGCATTAGACCATCAAACCAAGCCCCCCGAGACTCGTGGAATGGTTGAAACCAAAGTCTTAAATCGTCATGTTTCAAGTGCGAATATTTTTTATTATGCTAATTTACTTAACAGGCACTTTGTATAGTTTCCTAGAAATGACATACATGGATGAATCCCATTTCAGGTGTATCGAAGGTAACCCCAAAGGAGAAGGCTGATCACGAATATCCGCTATTCAAGTTCACTGCCACAACATATAGTATCAAGAACAGTTTTGTGGTAATTCAATCTTGATCTCCTTACAACTCTCATACACATTGTTTTCTTTTTGTTGTATATAAATGACCATGGTATTAGTGTAATATTGGGCCCATTGCCCATTGGGCTTTTAGGGTTTCGCATTCTAGGGTTTTGTAGTCTATATATAGGGCTATGGTTGTGTTTTCTATTTATTCAATTGTATTGTATTCTTCTCCTGTTTGCATAATAAACCCTTTAATCATTCGGTTATATATTTGTCATCACATGGCATCCGGCACTTCACTTTCCAACCAAAGGGTATTACTATTAGTGAGTAGTGGCCGTGTTACACTAGTAACGCGTTTTGTTTTCTTTTTTTTTTCCTTGTTTTGAAGAATGTTCCATGGGGTTTTGCAAGATCATATGGACTAATGGACAGACGGAAATGTGAAATGATTGTGATCGACGAAAAGCAGAGACTTTGGCCAACAAAACTCCGCAGTAACGAGGGCGATCATGTCCATATAACAGGAATTCGAGCTATGGTGGTTGCAAATGGATTGAAGGAAGGAGATGAATTGTTATTTGAACTTGTTGACAATGGAGACAAGCCTCTCATGAACCTTCATTGTAATCTCTCTCTATCTCTCCATCAACTTTCAGGTCACTTAATTGATGCATAAAATGGTTTCACTCTTTGCCAAAATGTAGAATTGTAGCAATGTAGTTTATAGTATATTGTTATAGACTTATAGGAGCTGATTACAAGATAAAAATGGTTGAATTAAACTCTACACTATTGTTCATATGTTTATTATTACATCAGCGCAGCCAGCAGCCATTGGTTCGCCGGTAAAGTAACATCTTGATGCAGGCCCGAGTGTGGATGATCGGGCCATAATGTTCCTGGAGGCCCAAGACAGGTGCGCAAAAAAAGAGGGTAAACGGAAAAGGCCGTAACTTTTGACTCGGATCTCCGTTTGGGGCCTGTCAGGTGTCCAGACGTCTGTTGGATCGAGCTCCACGCAGTGACAAACAGCCGAAGGCGTTTGGCCCAAATCCGACCCGGAATGAAAGTTATGGGCTTTTTAGTGTTTCTTGGGTTTTTTATTTTGGTTTTCTGGGTCGACCCGTTGGGTTTTTTGACCCGTTTTTAGCTTCCCGTTTCTATTTTATCTATGTTGAAGTATTGTAAGAAGGCAGATTATCAATCAAAGAAAACTTTTTCATTTTCCAAATTCCAAGTTCAAATCGATTGTTTGAAGCCTAATTGTTTGGCATTCTCCGGAATCAACAAACTTTTTGTAGGGATTAATCTGGAAATCTTTGAATCAACAGATTAATTTGTTTTTCCATTTGCGACGCTGCATCACATCTCTAGAGAGCTTATTGAAGCCAGTCAAGCATGGCATGGGAATGTTGAAGAAGCAGTGTGTTATTTAGTGCAATGAACAATTGTTTTATCTCCTCTTTCGCCTTAGTTTATGAGCCGAAGAAGATGTGCAAGATTACCTCAAATGAATTTGAATCGTTTTTAACTTTAGTTCTTTAAACACGCGTACTTTTTGGTTTATCGTATTGGAGTGTAACAAAATACATATAAAGTTTTCGTCTTTACGATATGATATGTAGTAATCAGAGACTAGTTTTTTCGGTTAAAATACATATTAAGTTATAAACAATCAAACATACAGTTACCTTTTGTTTTAATCTACAATGCAGAGTTTGAATTTTAATGAAAGTTAAAGTCATGGATTAGCTCTGCATTTGTTTTGTAATGGTTTGATATATTACTTGTACTTTTAGAACTAAAAATTGCAACTGCTATTATTATTAGGGTTTTAAGTGTAGCTTTCAGTTGTGTTTTTTTACTTGATTAGGACGTGGTTGTTTCACAGATTCCTCCTGTAAAATTAGAATGAACATTTTATTTCTATGTATGTTTGGTTGACTAAAGGAAAGGAAAATAATTTTTCATTTTGACATATTTTTCCTCCCTCGTTGGAGTTTATTTTCGTACCAATAAATAATAAATTTATCTTTAACTCTATAGACACAAATCTGTAATAACTATAGTAAATATTTTAAATTATAAAATAGAACAATCCAAAACTTTACTTACTAACCATTAGTTTTAGAATTTTTAATTACTACAATTAATTGATTATTTTATAAAATATTTTTAATTGTTATTAGCTATTTACATCATGATAAATACAAGTTATACACAATAATTAAAATAATCTTTCAAAAGGTTTAATTATCAAATTTGATCGAATTATTGTCTATTGTTTTTGCGGATGAGCAAATGTGATAAATCTCAGCCTTCAGATAATGTGTCCACAATAAAAAATACAAAAAATTATAAAGTTTTAAAAATATACATACATACATTATATTATTATACATAACTACATAAAAACTATACAGTTTTTAAACAGAACAACTCTAGTAAAACACGGGTAAAATACTAGTATATATGAGCCAAAACACATATCAAAATCAATTCGATTTCTCGGTTTTTGCGTTTGAAAATTTATTTAATTCATATTCAAAGTTTACGTGTGGCAATGCCCCATTTTATAAATGTTCATCGTTTAAACAATTTCTAAATTTGAATTCTGGGTTTGTTTTTGATTTGTGTGTTTTTTTATAGTTTACATTTTTTTTAACGGCAAACTATCATATTCCTACTCCTAAACTACTCCTTTTATCACAGACTTACTTACACCACCTAAATTTCAGCTTGCCTCCAATGGGGATCGAACCCGTGACCTCTCGCTTATAACTCCACCCTCTTACCGTCAGGCCAAAGGCCCTTTAGTTTACATGTGTTGGAACTTATGTGTGAGTTTCTCCCACATAGGTAACACATTGTTAAAATGATCTACTCATAATCCAAATCCAATCATAGTTACTTAAAACTAATTGACATCTTGGATTGGATTAGAGGCTTGGATATGTGTGTGTGTGTGTGTATATGTATATGTATATGTATATATATATATATATATATATATATATATATATATATAGGCCTTGGGCCTTGGGAGAAACATAAATTTAGTTTATTTTGGTGTTTATGAAATCTTAAAAAAAAAACTTAAAAAAATAAAAAAAGTTTGATTTAATTTGATATGTTACTGTTATTAGGGATGTAAACGGTTTCAGAACCGGACCGAACTGACCCGGAACCAATTTAACTGAAAACGAATATTAAAGACTGTAAGAACCGATAACCAAACCAATAATTGTAATGCGGTTCCGGTTCGGTTATGGAACGGGTATTTCGGGTGCGGAACCGATTAGAACCGAAAATTAAAAAACATATATAATTCTATCTATTATAACAAGATATAAACATAAAAATAGAATAAGAGAAGTGTCGATCATGATGTTTTTATATAAATTATGTAGTTTCACCATCCTAAAATATTGTTCCAACTATTAATCTTTTCGGTTTTTACATTGTGGGTTTTTAAATCGTTTCTTGATTCGCATGTCATGAGCTTTTCAAGTTATCGGTTTTATGCCCGAAAAAACCAATACCCGCAGAACCGTTAACCAAATAACCGATAACCGAAAATTGAAGATTATAAGAACCGATAAGCGAACCGAATATTATAAAACGGTTCCAATTGGTTTCGGTTCGGTTCCAATTTCGATTCGGTTTTTCGATCACTCCACAAATCCCTAACTGTTATTGATAAAAATAGGAAAAGTTGTTCCTATTTTTTATAACCAAAAAGTTGTTGGTGACCTAGCTAAACAAGTTTGCAGGTCACCAATTACTATTGTTACTATAAAAGATAAAAAAAATAAATAATGTTACTATTAATGATAAAAATGTCAAAACTTGTTACTAGGTGATTTATCCAATGTATTTTAAATAAATATATATACACGCCTTTTTTGTCCTTGAAAAAGAGTCGGACTGTCAGGACTCTTGACTCTTCATTAATGATTCAGATTGATTTTCTTTCCTTCTGCTATGCTAAAACGAGCATTTGAAAAGCCAATGTCATAACTACTTGTTCCTTCACATTTACGTTATTGTAACGTAATAAACTATTACTTATATGTTTACCGTAATTATATTTGGACTGTATGCCCATTCTTTTTTTCCCCTTGATGATTAGTTATTAATTATCTTACTCACTTAACCACCTAGCATTATCCTAAAAGTAAATACTTATAAAATATTTTACTCAAAAATGTTGAAATCCTTAAGGTGATGCTAGGAAGAAGAACATACTCGTTGCATCTCCCATCTTTAAAACCACATGGAATAATATAATTTAGCCAAATATATCGAGTGTCTATTGTAAAAGCACGAGCCAAATTGATCTAGATCAATTGAAAACTCATGACAAAAAGTAAAAAAAATACCAAAGACATCAAGAACTGTGTACAAAATAAGAACCACACATACTCATTCTCATTTTGATTCAAACAAAATGACGTATAAATTGTGATTTACATATAAACCCAAATTAAAGGAACCTTCTTAAGAACTACTCTCTAGTTTTAATAGATTTGATATAACGGAATGCATACTTGAACACATATATCTAATTGAAAATAACTCTTAAATGAAAAAATTGCTTTAGAATAAAACAAACATAAAATAGGTTGACATGTAGAATCAAAGCAAATTGCAAAACATCAAAAAATGAAATCATTATGCGAACCAATATGGAAGTTGAAGTCAACGAGACATTGAGATTTGACTATAAATTTTTTTTTTCATTGATTAAACATTTAACCACAAACTTTGAAATTTATGTTTTATTTATTTATAAATAGAAACATTGAAAATTGACATATCTATAAGACTTGATAAATGCTTCGATTGTGTATCAATGGTGAAGAATAAAGTAACGAAAAGATTGAAGTAATGATGGTCGATCTGTGATGTAGATGTTTGTTTGTCATGTCAAATTGGTATACATAAAAAGTAATCATTTCTCATTGGAATAAAAGAAAATCTTCTTATTCATAGATTTTGCATCGTAAATGAAATTATTAGCTTATTACGTTACAATAACGTAAATAATTGTTTTAAAGTATTTGGATTGCATATGTTGATAAGTGATTATTTGCGTTTAGTATTAATCCTACCACACTTTTTCATAAGTAAAAGAATGTAGCTTATTTGCTTAATAAGTGATAATTTAATCATTTTACAAGTTTAAACGCAAATTCAAACGCTTAAAAAACTGAGTATTTAATAATTATGATAGCAAACAGCAGAAGTTAAACCAAACACTACATTTCCGACAACACTTTTTGTTACAACTATTATCTAATTATTAGTTTTCAAAACGCTGCAGCATTTTTTCAAACGCAGATCCAAACATGCTCTAAATGGTATACTAGACTATACACTCATATACTGCATGAGTTAAATTAAAAAAAATATATTAAAAAAATAATTATTTATAAAAATATAAAAATTATTATAAAAATTTTGACTTTAATAAATTTGAATAAATTAATTATTAAACTAGTTAGATTAGATGGATTAAATTATATTTTATTTGATTCGGTTTGAATTTAATAAATCACATGTGGCAAATTAAATAAGAGAACGACACGTGTCATATTAATTACTCATTTAATAATATTTATAAAAGATTATAAATAGGTACATGTGGATCCGTGTAATTTTTAATTAGAAAAGCCTAATGGTCCAAACTTTTTATTTAGAAAAGCCTAATTGTTCAAACTTTGATTTGAAGGGGTGTTACTTCATGCACTATACTCTACAACATTTAGGGTGTGTTTTTTGTAATTAAGAGAGTTTGAAAATTGTCTGAAGTCTGAATTTTAGATCTTAACATAATTTATAATGTTTGTTTAAATTCAGACTTAAGAGGTTTCATCCTTTAAATTTTAAGAGGAAAAGAGTTGTCTGAATTAAAATTAAGAGTCTCTTAATTTCATATGTTAAGGCATCATTTTAATTTCAGACGTGGTTTTCAGAATTCAGATATTCAACCTCTTAAAAAACAAATAACATCTTAATCTTTAGGTCAATCAACCTACATCATTTTCAATGAAAAAGAGGAACCATACACTCAATCATAAACAACAATTTAGTTAAATTATAGGTCAAAATTATAGAATATGGTGTATAAGAAATTAAGATATGATGTATAAAGAAAAAGCCGGTTTGAAGACATGACCTACCAATATCAACTAACTTATCTCCTACTTTTTTGAGTTTTTCTAAATAATTGCAAGAAAAAAAGAAAATAGTTAATTTTATTATTACTATTCATATCCACGGTCCGTGAAAAAAGAAAATAGTTTAATCTCCTACTTTTTTTTCTGATTAAACGAAAACTAATCATTTTTCATAATCAGTTTTCAAGGAAAAAAATAAGGGTTTCTATAAAAAAAAAATGAAAACTTGTTTAGATGATGATGATGTTTTATTTTAAGGAAAATGAGATGAGTGGTTATAAAATAAATAAATATACTATGTGATAGAAAAGTAAGAAAGAAAGAAAATATTGAAAGTATATATAATGTATGTAATATAAAAGTAAGAGGAGAGTATGAAAAATAGTATTTTAAAAAGTGAAATGAAAATTTAAGGAACTATTGTTATGTAAACAAGTTTTATTTTTTTCTAAAAAGTGAGATAAAAATTTTATGAAATTTTTAGAAACGCACTCTAGTATTTATTTAATGAGTGTTTAAATGTATTAAATATATATAAGAGTAAATTACACAAATGGTCCCTGTGGTTTGGTGATTTTTGCTCTTTTCGTCCCTCAAACTTTTTTTTTTGCACCAATAGTCCCAAAATCCCAAACCTTTAACACTTGTAGTCCCTGCCGTTAACTTGAGCCGTTAGGCCAGTTAACTCACAGGAGCATTTTCGTCATTCTTCATCTCAGGGACCATTTAGGTAATTTTTTTGATAGTTTATCATTTTTTTTAATTTTTTATTTTCTATCTAATTTTTTTGGACAACACCATCTGATTCTCTGAAACTTGGCCTTCACTAATGTCACAGTCACAGCAAACCACCATCTGATTCTGAAACTCCAAAAATGGTTTCTCCTCCCACAGACCTTCACTTTATTATCTTCCCACTGATGGCTCAAGGCCATATGATGCCCATGGTGGATATGGTAGTTGTGGTGGGGGTTGCGGAGGGACCGACGGGAAAATGGGTACGGAGGGAGAGGGAAAGCTTGTCAGAGCAGCGACGGAAGCAGTGTGGTGTGGCGGAGCAGAGCGGAGGTTGCAGCTGTGGTAGTTGTGTGGTGTGGCGGAGAAGACAGAGAGGAAAGGGAGACCAAAGGCGGTTATAGGGATTTTAGCTTTTAAGGAGGATTGGATTTTGATTATGTTGATCTCCGAGTTCATAGATACCTAATGAACACGGGTTGCCCCGGCTTCCATTGCATCCCTTCGTTCAAGCTGAAATCGACGACATGAACGTAGGTTGCTCCGGCGAATCTACAACCTCCTCATCTCCGCCACACCAAAAAATTCATATTTTACCGCTTTGTGTAATGGTCTTATTCTGCATTTTAACAACCACATCTACAAAGGACGAAGCTTTGTGACTTGAAAGATGGAGAGCTTGACCCAGGTTATGTAAGAAAAAGAGAGCAATCGAAAGATGGAGAGTCGGTCGGTCAAAAATCAAAATGGATAAATTTCTTTGGCCAATCAAATTGTATCCACTCATGCATCGGTTCCCTGAACTTTATCGACACTCAAATGTCCAACAAAACGGAGAAACATTCCCTGCTAATTCCGACCAATTTACGCCGTAAAAACCTCTTTCCGGCCATTTCTATGTTGACGACCTTCTTGATTTCCTCACCGACCTTCTTGAAAAGTCTATTGGGGAGGGGACCAGATAACAAATTACAAGAAAGGTTAAGTAGAGAGAGAGGTTGGGAACATGAATAGTAGCAGAAGAAAATACAGATGCTCATGAGAAGAAGACGAAGAACAAGAGGGTTTGGAAGAATGGTGATGGTGTAAGATTAGTTAAAAAATTGATGAGAATAATAAATTAAAAAAAAAGAAAAGATAATAAATTAAAATAAAGGAAAAAAAATAAAAACTATTAGAAAACTACATAAATGGTCCTTGAGATGAAAATGACAAAAATGCCCCTGTGAGTTAACTGGCCTAACGGCTCAAGTTAACGGCAGGGACTAAAAGTGTTAAAGGTTTGAGATTTTGGGACTATTGGTGCAAAAAAAAGATTTGAGGGACGAAAAGAGCAAAAATCACCAAACCACAGGGACCATTTGTGTAATTTACTCTATATATAATTATATATACACCTTCTTTGTCCTTGAAAAAGAGTCGGACTGTCATGTCAGGACTCTTAACTCTCGGGTCCTGTTTGATACACAAATAAACAGAGAGAAAACGAATAGAATTCAGAACGAAATAAAGAGTTTCATATTCTCCATTAATGATTCAGATTGATTTTCTTTCCTTCTGCTATGCTAAAACAAGCATTTGAAAAGGCAATTTCATAATTACTTGTTCCTTCACAGTGACTGAGGCTCATAATAACTTTCAACCCTCTTCAATTCCATTTCCAGTTCCAGGTAAAATGTTCTTGATGCAATCGTTTCCCGCCATTTTCCACTACTAATTTCCGATTCATCGATGTGTATGAATCTTATTAATGTCAATGACCTAGGTTTTCATTAATCTGTTGTTTTGTGAAGCAAGTTACTGAGACTCTGTTATTGTTAAAAAAAAATTTTTTTGGGTGTTTCAATCGAGTTCCTAATTAACTTGGGATTTGGGAGAAATCATGTTCATCTCCGATGCTCAAAAACCTATCCAACTTTGACCTTCAAAATTGCTTATGTTTTTAATGTGTATTTGGTTATTTAGTTATTGATCCAACACTTTTACTTGTTTCAATTCTTAATTTATATATCACAAGAGTTGTGGATCGCCATGAGAGCTCCTGCCCACTTCTTCAAGTTCATCTCACCTGATCGCATCTCCCAAGTGGTTAGTTAGTTCATCTCTTTTTTACGATTCTTTCCTTACCATTGTTGCCTGTTTTTATGTATTGATTGCTTGCACTTTTTGCCTTTGATACTTGTTCTGGAATTTTGAGTTGATTTTATATACAAAAGGTTCATTTTATTATTTAATATTTGTGGTTTAATATGAAAAAATACCAATTGTTTTCCTGTTTTTTGCAATTTAGTCTCGTGTTATTTTTTCTTAAGAAAGTCCGTTATTGTTTTTAATCCGATTTTCGAAAAAGTATTGTTGTTTTTTCATAATCAACCTTACTTTTTCAGAAAAAACCAACATATTTTCACTATTTTTCTACGAAAATTCCACAAATTTGAATACTTTTTTGAAAAAATAAAGAAAAATTCCAAAAATAACAAATAAATATATTACTTTAAGGATTTTATTGGTAAAAAATAATACGGAGAGACTATACCGCAAAAACGTGAAAAATATTTTAGTTTTTTTCATATTAAACCTTTATTTGTATTGTACCTTTTAGGTCAATACATTTTTCATATCACATAAGTCATTATCTAACACTTTAATTTTCCGTTGGTTTATATCTTTAGGGATCATTTTTTATACCTCTATACTTTTGAGGCTGCGTTTGGCAAGAAGTTATTGAGAGCTTTCAGGAGTTGATTTTTGAAAGCTCAAGATCAAAAGCTCTGGTTGGTTGACAGGAGCTTAAAATTTTGATTTGGATTTGAAAGCTCTCAAAAAGCTCTTCCACAAAAGCTACTTGGAGTAGCTTTCAAAACGAGCTTGAGCTTTTGGTCGATTAAAATTATTTTTTTACCCTCTAGATAATTATAAACTTTAATTTTTAATTAATATTAATGTATTTTTATGTCATTTAATACTAAAAGTTCTAGCTTTTCGTTTAAAAAGCTACAGCTCCCAAAAGCCGGCTACTAAAAGCTCCAACCAGCTAGTCGTGCCAAACATATCCTTACTGTGATCGGTTTTGTATGGATTTCAAAGTACACATAATATAAATATCATTACCATACATATGAATATGTACGTTTGAACTGATGACTTGAACATTTGCACAATCATCAAATTTTAGATGTTAATTTTTTTAACACTCGTTAGAGTTTAGAAAGATTCCAATTTTCAGTTTTATGTATCAAAGCTCCTTTGTGACTTTGAGATGTATGTGTCATTCAATTTTTTGTTTATTTTTTTATTATTTTGTTTATTCTAACAGTTTATTATCATAGCAATTACTACTGGCCATCACAAGTATGATCATTGTATGTTGTTGCAGTCAATACCTGAATCTTTCAGAAAAAATATAAGGAACAAGACAACTGCCATACTGAGAAGAGGCTGTCGGAAATGGCTGGTGAAGATCGATGACAAATGGGTGTTTGAGGAAGGCTGGGAAAATTTTGTGAGAGAAAATGGTGTGGAAGATTTTGATATTGTGGTTTTTAAGCATGAAGGGAAAATGGTTTTTGATATCATGGTTTTCGACCATACTTGGTGCGAAAAAGAGCATCCAACTATTCAAGTTATAAAAACGGAAGTAGAGAAAGCATGCCCAGAAGCAAAATCTTTACAGAAAAACAAAATCCGAATCAAAGGTGCTTGCTTTTTTCCATATTCAGTTATACAAATCATACTAAAATCACATAAAAGGACTTCAAGAACTTCCGGTTTTCTATTCTTCATATTGTTTCACACTTGTACATGTTATAATCTGGACCATATTTCCAAGTTCTGTTTTTGTGAATCCTTAGATATCGGGAACAAGTTGATCCAAAGTGACACAGAGCTCAGAGGCCCGAATTCCAGAAGCAAGAATGTGAAATTCAATTCTCAAGTGGAAAAAAAGGGCTCAAAGTTGATAAACAAATCAGCAAAATCTTTCAAAGAGATCGGAAAAACTATGGTTCCTGATCATGATCATTGTCCTTGCTTATTTGTCACATTGAATTATGCTTACTCGAAATACAAATTGGTAACTACAAACAATGCACTCTATCCTCCGTCCTTCTGCTATAATCTTTTAACATTCCTTTGCTTTTCGTTTAATGATCACAAATGTGTAATTTGTTGTTTTTGGTGTAGCACCTTCCAACCGTTTTTGCTAAGTCAAACAGATTAAGAAACGGAAAGATGATTCTCAGAAATGGCCAAACTCAAATTTCGTGGACAGTTGAAGTAAAGGCCAATCCAAGAAAGAGTTCATATTACTTAGGACGAGGATGGAGTGGCTTCTATAATGCGAATGGCTTAAAAGTAGGAGACCATTTTAAGCTTGAACTTGTGCGAACTGGGATCAATCCAGTAGCAAATTTTTATCGTATGATCTTCTCTTTATATTTCTCTTATTCACTCGATTCGTTTAACTTTTGAGGTCAAACATATTGCTTGCTAGTTTATTGTGGTTTTGTCTCTCTTTTTGCATTAGATCATGAAACCAAGCCCTCTGAGACTCGTGGAATGGTTGAAACCAAAGGCTTAAATCATCATGTTTCAAGTACGAATCTTTTTATTATGTTTTGATACTTCGTATGATTTCCATAAATGGATGAATCCCATTTCAGGGGTATTGAAGGTAACCCCAAAGGAGATGGCTGATCATGAATATCCACAATTCAAGTTCACTGCTACCGCATATAGTATCAAGAACAGTTTTGTGGTAATTCAATCTTGATCTCCTTACAACTCTCATACACATTGTTTTCTTTATGTCCTATATATATGACCAATTGACCATGGCATCTATCAGTTCACTTTTTGTTTTGTTTTTTTTTTTTTCTTGTTTTGAAGAATGTTCCATGGGGTTTCGCAAGATCATATGGACTAATTGACAAAAGGAAATGTGAAATGATTGTGATGGACGAAAAGCGGAGACATTGGCCAACGAAACTCCACAGTGGCGATCATATCCATATAACAGGAATTCGGGCTATGCTGGTTGCAAATGGATTGAAAGAAGGAGATGAATTCTTATTTGAACTTGTTGACAATGGAGACAAGCCTCTCATGAACCTCATTGTAATCTCTCTCTCTCTCTCTCTCTCTCTCTCTCTCTCTCTCTCTCTCTCTCTCTCTCTCTCTCTCTCTCTCTCTCTCTCTCTCTCTCTCTCTCTCTCTCTCTCTCTCTCTCTCTCTCTCTCTCTCTCCATCAATTTTCGGGACATTTAATTGTTGCATAAGATGGTAGTACTATATGCCAAAATGTAGAATTTTAGCAATGTGGTTTATGCTGTTTTATTTTTTAAAACTCAATTTCATCGTAGGAGCTGATTTGCGAGATAAAAATGGCTTAACTAGATATATAGTAATGTGGTTTATATTTTATAGTGTTATTGTTGTGTTTATTATTACCTTTTTGTAGTTTTCCGATTAACCTTCATTTGTATGATGACTGAATAGGCATGAACAGGCATCGTGTTCGTTCTTCGGCGTAAGTAACATCTCTAAAGAACTTATTCAAGACAGTCAAAGATGGCTACAAAACCAGAATATAGCAGGTTGACTTTTTTTTGGCATGATATGTTTAAGAAGCAGTGTGTTGTTTAGTATGTGGAATCAGAATGACCAAATGTTTTTTGTTTTTTTGGGGCTTTTGCCTAGTTTATGAGCCCAAGAAGATGTGGAAATGTACCTCAAATGAATCAATCATACTGGGGTGTAACAAAAGAATTAACTGTTTTGTTATAAAGTGATTGTTTTAGTTCTTTAAATACTCATATAAATTGGTCTATACAACTTTAGTCCTACACTCCACTCCTACTGGGGTGTAACGAAAGATATAAAGTTCATCTAAGTGTCCCATAAATTAAAGGGTTCAAGTCATACAAATACAATTAACTCTAATTGGTTTGAATTTCAGTGAAGTTATAAAATAGCAACGTACATTTTATAATGTTTTGATATAATACTTGTATTTTAAAATTTCTCTGTATATGCACACACGCACGCATTCCTTCCACTGTCACATATAACATTTCACCTCCCACATATTTCTTTCTTTCTGTCACGACTTTTTTTTTCGAGCGATGATGAAGATTCGATGTCCACATCATCTGACAACATTTGAACAAGATTTGTTGCAACTTGCTTGAGCGTTGCGTACTTGCGTGCAACTCCAAACGATCCAATTGCACCAAGAAAGTTATATAAATAGTAATCGTAAAGCCGCACATGAACGTTTGATGAACATTATTTTGGTGAAAATCCTTTATACGGCTGGGTGTATTTCCGATAAATGTTTCAGATTAATAGAAGCTATTCATATGAATAGTTAAAGATATGACGTTAAATGATAAATACTTCACATTTTGCACATGACAATATAACTGTCAAATTAACGACAACTTTTGAGCCGATCTCGTGGAATATATTGTCCACGTCTACTTATCTCATATAGACGAATAGGTTTTATCAGGTATTTTATTTTTATTTTTTTAATTTAGTGAATTTTCATTTTCTTAGTATTATTTTTAAGTCTTGTATATTTTATTTTTTTAGTTTTGTTTTTTCCCTGAAAGTCTTTAAGTTTTTGTTTTCAGTTTGATTTTCGAAAAAAAAAAATTTCATAACCAATCGTATTTTTTCTATAAAAAAAAAAAACAACACGTTTTAACCATTTTACTTCGAAAACTTTTTAAACTTGAAAACCTTTTTGGGGGAAAAAAAGAAAAATTCTAAACATTATTAAATTCATACATTTAAATTCTTATATGAAAAGAATTTATTAAATTCTTATTAAATTCACACATTTAAAAAGAAAAATAATATAATTATTTGTAAAAAGAATATTTTATAAAAGTTTATTTATTTTAGTAAATATATAAACATTATATTTTATGTAAATTTAAAATCTTAAATTATATTAATTAAAAAATATATTAATTACTTTAACTATAGAAAACTTTAAAAAAATGATAAAAAGTAGTTTATGTATGTATCTATAGTCTATATTAGTTTATGAACCCACGTATAATGTGAATATTTTAAATAAATAATTGGTTAGATAAAATGTACGTAAACTTAAAATTAAACCATATAAATATTACTTCTGATAAAAAATAAAAACAAAATTACAATTATTTATCATATATATATATATATATATATATATATATATATATATATATATATATATATATATATATATATATATATATATATATATATATATATATATATATATATATATATATATATATAGGGAGAGGTTCTTTTAAGAACCTTAAAGATGGTGAGAACCTAGGAACCTTTTAGAGCCCTTGGATCAAAAGGGTATTTTTGGAATAAAAAATATTTTTATTCTCTCTCCACCTTTTTATTATATGCATCTCTTTTTCACTTTATCTCTCTTACTTTTTTTTTTCATTTTCATTTTCTCTTTCTTTCACTAGAATTGATTTTAATATTAAAAAAAACGTTTTTTATAAAAAATAAATTTTTTCCTATATAAAAAATTATTTAATTGCTAAAAAATTAATGTATTCTATATAGAAATATTATATGTCTATATATAGAATGTTATATAATTCTATATCTGTTTATGTAGATTAAAATTACTATTCATAATCTATGTAGAATGTTATGTTTCTTATATATTTCATGTATTTTTATGTTTATTATACAAATCTATATTTTTTTTAGATTACCATTACTATGCATTGTGTTTTTGGTATATTTTATATCAGTTGCATACCAAGTGTTTCTATAAAATGTCTAAATAAAATCTTATTTTTTTTGTTTCAATGTGTTTTTGATATATTTTATCATTTAATCTACGTAGAATATATGATACTTGACATTCTACACGACATTCTACATAGATTGCATGACATTCTACGTAGATTGTACATAGAATATGTTCGTCGATACTCTACGTAGATTGCATGTCATTCTACGTAGATTGCATGTCATTCAACGTAGATTGAATGTCATTCTACGTAGATTGCATGTTATTCTACGTAGATTAACAATTTTATTCTATGTATTTTTTGTATATTTTATATCAGTTGCATACCAAGTGTTTGATAAAATGTCTAAATGAAATCTTCTTTTTTTTTTGTTTCAATGTGTTTTTTAAATATTTTATCATGTAATCTATGTAGAATATATGATATTTGACATTTTACACGGCATTCTACATAGATTGCATGACATTCTACGCAGATTGCATGATATTCTACGTAGATTGAATGTCATTCTACGTAGATTGAATGTCATTCTACGTAGATTGCATGCCATTCTACATAGATTGCATGACATTCTGCGTATATTGTACATAAAATATGTTCGTCGCTACTCTACATAGAATATGACATATTCATTTTCAATGTTTTATAATAAAGATTATTTTGTAAAATATTAGATATATATGAATGTAATAGTTATTAGATGTTTTACATGATAATCTACATAGAATATATGATACAAGACTACTTGTAAAAAATAACACATAATCTATGTAGAATGTTATGTTTCTTATATATTTCATATATTTTTATGTTTTTATACATTTCTATATCTTTTTCTGTAGATTAACATTACTATTCAATGTCTTTTTGGTCTATTTTATATATGAGTTGCATACCAAGTGTTTGATAAAATGTCTAAATGAAATCTTTTTTTTTTGTTTCAATGTTTTTTTGATATATTTTATCAGGTAATCTACGTAGAATATATGATATTTGACATTCTACACGACATTCTACATTGATTGCATGTCATTCTACGTAGAATGCATGACATTCTACGTAGATTGTACATAGAATATGTTCGTTAACATATTCTATATAGAAAAAAAATATTCTATATAGACATATAATATTTCTATATAAAATACGTTATTTTTGTAGCAATTAAATAATTTTCAATATAGAAAAAATAATTTTTTTTATAAAAAACGTTTTTTTACTTTAAAAATCAATTATAATGAAAGAAAAATAAAATGAAAATGAAAAAAAGTAAGAAAGAGAAAGAGAAAAAGCAAAAAAAGTTTCTTCCAAAAATACTCTTTTCACACATTTTCAAGATTCTCCACTATCAAAGTTCAAAATAATTACAAAATTGTCATCCAATATATCAACCATTGATTATCATTAATCCAAAGACCATAAATGGTTCTTAGGTTCCCACATTTTTTATGGATCTTAGAAGAACCCTCCCCTATATATATATATATATATATATATATATATATATATATATATATATATATATATATATATATATATATATATATATATATATATATATATATATATATATATATATATATATATATATATATATATATATATATATATATTATCTATCTTTTTAATTATTTGTGAACAATGGTTATTTTTTTAATATTTTTTTAAATTTTTTATTTTTGAAATTATTGATATAAATTTGAAATAATAAAGTGTAAAGATGTAATATGGTGACGTGATGTGATTTTTGTGTTCTCTTTTATTACACACATACATACATAGGGTCGGGATCAATGAGGTACCATGTTAGACTGGGGAACCGGAGTCCATCCATGTTTGGTTATAAGTTTAAAAGGGTAATATAGTCAATTAGGTTTATCTTAAAAAATAGATGACAACTAATATATTAATAGATACCTTAATTATAGGGATTTATTTCCATAACATATCTATAATAATTTCAAAATGGGTTTTGATGAACATGTTCAATGTGACTAGACAATGGGTTTAGTGAACATGTTCAATTGGATTCGACAATGGGTTTTAGTGAACATGTTCAACCGGAAATGTCAAATGAGGGTATTTATTATTTTCTTCAAACCGTTCGTGAAGGTTCAATTTCATTTTCACGTTATTGAACATGTGCAATCGGGGTTTATTGTGTTTTTTGTCGCTGTTAACCGTTTTGGTGATAACCAATATTGACGGTATTGAAAATGTTCAATCGTGGTTTATGGAGTGTCATCATTGCACATGTTCAGTATGAGTGTAAAGAATGATATTAACTGAAATGGAGATTTTCATGGGATACACAGAATCTTTGATTCTAATATAAATTTTTTAATCTCATTTTTACCCTCAACATTAATTAATGTGGGAATGAATTTTAAGCAAAATTTATATTATATCTAATGATTTTTATGATAAATGATTGGCTATAAACAGTTTCCCAAAACCCCAGTCTAACATGGTACTCCATTGATCTTGAATCTACATACATATACATATACATATACATACATATATATATATATATATACATATACATATATATAGATACACACACACACACACACACATATATATATATATATATATATATACATATATATATATATATATATATATATATATATATATATATATATATATATATATATATATATATATATATATAGGGGTGAGTTCAATGGAAAACCACTATGCACCTGAAAACTATGGAAACCTACGCATACCGTCAGATTTGGTGCATTTTATGAAAAACGTGGTGGCATGATCGTAAATAAGGTGATGCATCACGCGAGATTTTGATGCATCACGCGAGAAATTTGATGCATCACGCGGGATTTTGATGCATCACGCCGGGAATTTGATGCATTTTGTGGTGGTGCAGTGCGGTTTTCACAAGTTTTCAGGTGCATTGTGGTTTTCCATTGAACATTGAACCTCCCTATATATATATATATATATATATATATATATATATATATATATATATATATATATATATATATAGTCAAGTTCAAAAATGTCACTCTTGAAATTAAGTGCATCCGAAAAGTACTACTATTAAAAAAATATTAATTTTTTTTCCATAACCATGTTTAAATCAATGTTATACACATGATATATGAATTTTACATATATTTACACTTTCGGTTTCGTTAAAAATTATGTGAATGTTCATGTACATTTATGTGAATGGTTATCCATGTGAATGATCATTCACACCATTCACATGATACTTTTTTATCATTTACAAGATTTATTATTTGAATTTTGATATTGGTTCTTTTGAAAAACGTATTATAATGTTGCCTTGTACATATGTATGCAAAAAAATATATGTGAATGATCATTCACAACCAGGTACGCTGGGTATGCTGAAATCTCATGGGTATACCGATAAACCTGATTATATATAGGGGTGGGTTCAATGGAGAACCTTAATGCATCGAAGAACCTTGGAGAACCACAATGCATCGCTAGAAAATCGTAGTGCATCATGTCGGAAGTGGATGCATCAGGCGGGAATTTGATTCATCACGTGGAAATAATGATGCATCACGGAGGAATGCATCACAAATCCCGCCAGCATCACGTGATGAATCATTATTTCCACGTGATGAATCAAATTCCCGCCTGATGCATCGACTTCCGGAATGATGCACTACGATTTTCTAGCGATGCATTGTGGTTCTCCAAGGTTTTTCGATGCATAGATGTTCTCCATTGAACCCACACACACACACACACACACACACACACACATATATATATATATATATATATATATGTGTGTGTGTGTGTGTGTGTGTGTGGAGTTGATCAAATGAGGTTCGACCTTAAAATAAAGCCGGTAAGATTTAATAAGTAGTCGCCACATAAGCAAAACACTTGCCACATCTTCAAGGGTATTATAGACATAACAACATTTCTAAATATGTTAACATTATTAATATTTTTAAAAAAAAACTTAATTTATCAATTTCAAAATTAAAAGACATAATCAGCACCTTAATATCCGTAAATCGTAGGTTTAATTTCAACAATATTGGCCAACACATCTGGTTTTCAAATATCCATCACTTTTTAATTTACATCCACATCTATTTTTCAAATATCCATCACTTTTTAATTTACATCCACATCTCTTTTTAATTCACATACCAATGAACCATGTGAACCAACAAATAAAAACATTTAACAAGTAATAACAATCCAACTTATGTCAGTTAACCAGTGATCACAGTCCAATTTTATGCAACCACACTTGTGAATCATCAAACACCAATAATGAACCATCCAAAATCAACATTGCATTAAACAGATACAAAGAATGAACCATTGATCAAAAGTGTGCATTTATAACAACCACAGTCTCCGCCGTGAACCCCCCAAAATCAACAAAGAACCACCCATTAAACCAGTGTGCATCGCCCTTTAATCGGAATTAAATCCATAAATATTATTTTGAAATCGTCGTGAACCCTAAACCCTCTGTGAATCGCAAGCCGCCGTGGAACCCTCATGAACAACCAGAACTCTACCAAAATGAACGACCTTGACTCAGGTCTCGATCTATCGTCACTCGCCTAAATCGTAAGTGGTGTGAATCACCTCTACCGTGAATTGAATGCTCGGAGTGTTGGAATTGTGAATCGCCTTCGCCGTGGAAACCTCGAAGCGTGAATCACCTAAACCACCAGTAGTTAAACACCTCCGCTGTGAATAATTGTCGTCTTGGAAACCTCGAAGTGCGAATCGCCTGAATCACCGTCGTGAAAACCCTTCGCCGTGAACCACCAGCCGTGAATCGACTGTTCACCGGTGAATCGCTGCCTCACTCTCGGTTTTTATATAAACCCAAATGGCTTTAGAATATCGTTGCTTTCCTAGCTCCTTAATTAAGCGTATATTTGTTAAAAATATAGAAGGTGCACAAATTACAATTCTACCCCTTGAAGGCATGTCCAACATGTACAAATGACTCTTTAATTACAAAAGTGCCACCTTCACTTCTATTGGTTGATTCACATTTTCGAGTGATTTGATTGGTTTCTCATTTTATCCTCACCATATATATATATATATATATATATATATATATATATATATATATATATATATATATATATATATATATATATATATATATATATATATATATATATATATATATGGATTCAAGATCAATGAGCTACCTTATTAGACTGGGGTACCAGAGTACCATATTCAATGAACATGTTCAATACGATAGAATGTTTAAATTAATGCAAAATTTCAATATACAATGTTCATATGTACATTATTATTGACTAGTTCATATCATTTACATTATTATTATAATAAAATGCGCTATTTTTGTAAAATAACAATATGCACATGTTCAAATGTGCAATATGTATGAACAAGTGCATATTACACTTTTGCATGAAATTTAAATTTTTTTTCCGTAATGAGCACGTTCATTTAATATGGTACTCTGATTCCCCAATCTAATATAATACTCAACCCAGATTCAAAAAAGTATCTCTCGAAATCAAGTGCACCGAAGGTACCAACCTTAAACAACTTTTTTTTTAATTTTTTTTCATAATCATGTTTAAATTTACGTTATACACCTGATATATGGATTTCACATACATCACACTTTCCGTGACCTTAAAATTTATGTGATTAATCATCCAAGTGAATAATCATTCACAAAAGTCATATGATTTTTTTTACCATTCACAAGATTTATGATGTTGATCTTTTTTAAAAAAAAGTCTTATAATGTTGTCTTATACATTTATATGCAAAAAAAAAAAAAAAAAAAAAAAAAAAACGAATAATCATTCACAACAGGATACATTGGAATCTTATGAATACACTGATTAACCAGATTCGTTGTAATCTATCTATATAATAAAAGAGAACATCAAATATATAAATTAAAATATCAAATTATTTTAATTAAAGTATATAAATCTATATATATTATTATTTTATATAATAAAAGAGAACACAAAACACTGCATGGCGTCACCACGTTTCATCTAAAAAGACAAAATATATTTTATTATTTTTAAAATGAAATAATAAAAAAAGATAAATACAATTTATTATTTCTAATATCTATAAACTCTACAGTGTCGATCATATCCATATTACAGGAATTCGGGTATGCTGGTTGCAAATGGATTGAAAGAAGGAGATGAATTCTTATTTGAACTTGTTGACAATGGAGACAAACCTCTCATGAACCTCATCGTAATCTCTCTCTCTCTCTCTCTCTCTCTCTCTCCATCAATTTTCGGGACATTTAATTGTTGCATAAGATGGTAGTACTATATGCCAAAATGTAGAATTTTAGCAATGTGGTTTATGCTGTTATATTTTTTGAACTCAATTTTCATCGTAGGAGCTGATTTGCGAGATAAAAATGGCTTAACTAGATATATAGTAATGTGGTTTATGTTTTATAGTGTTATTGTTGTGTTTATTATTACCTTTTTGTAGTTTTCGTATTAACCTTCATTTGTATGATGACTCAATAGGCATGAACAGGCATCGTGCTCGTTCTTCGGCATAAGTAACATCTCTAAAGAACTTATTCAAGACAGTCAAAACCAGAATATAGCAGGTTGACTTTTTTGGCATGGTATGTTTAAAAGCAGTGTGTTGTTTAGTAGTATGTGGAATCAGAATGACCAAATGTTTTTTTGTTTTTTTGGGGCTTTTGCCTAGTTTATGAAGCCCAAGAAGATGTGGAAATGTACCTCAAATGAATCATACTGGGGTGTAACAAAAGAATTAACTGTTTTGTTATAAAGTGATTGGTTTAGTTCTTTATAAATACTCGTATAAATTTGGGGGCGATGCACCCCCAAATCCTTTAATCATGTTAATTGCACACCCTCCTCCTTCTTCATTACTTGATTAGTGGTCTGGATCCCACAAATGTCAAATCAATATATTATTTTTTTATTAAGAAACATGGGACTCACGTATACTTATCACACACCCCCTGTTGTCACATAAACTTATCACACCCCTTATTGTCGCATCATCTTTATTTTTTAGTTTTTTTGTGATGTGAAACTCATAAATGCTTATGACACACCCCCTTAATATCATATCATCTTTAATTTTTTGTTTTTATGTTGTGGGTCCCTCGTGCTGATGACACCTCTTTCTTTTTTTCAAATCAATTTTTTTTACTTCTCATATATTAAAACTTTATAGCACAATACATTTCGCTAATATTAATAGGTTTTATGAGTATAAAAGTAACATAGAATTACAAAAGCAAAACCTGAAAATATTGGCTGAAATTTAAAAAAAAAATCCAAACTTGATTTCTAAAAAAAATCGAAACTTGAATTAGGAAGAAATAAGGTAACATGCATATTCTTTTGTATGGTTTCACAAATAAAAATAATGCGGCATGGTCTTAGCGTTGTGAAAATGTCCTTTTGTATAAGGGTTAACCACATATTTATGCAACGATGTTTTCACTTTTTATCAATTTATGCAACGAAATCATTTTTAGCACAATTTATGCAATGACGTTTGAAGTTGTTATCAGAAAATGCAATGACGTTTTCCCTCTTTTACCAACTTATGCAACGAAATTATTTTTAACATGATTTATGCAACAATGTTTGAAGTTGTTATCAAAGTATGCAACATTTAATCTACTTATTTATCCGGTAATATTAATTTGTCGTACATCACTTAAAATCTTAAGTACACAACTACGTATAAAAAAAAGTCGCATCGCCATCTTTGTTAATATAGTATGAGTTGTATGAAAAAATTATCTGATTTCAATACGACATTTTGTTTCTATTGATTTATTTAAAACTCATTCGTACCCAGGTTAAAAGAGTCTTGTTCGTTTCCGGTTAAAAACTACAAATACTTAATCAACAAAGATTACTATCAGATGATTGAGAATAAATATGAGGTATCATGATTAAACGTATAATACAAATAATTAATTTTTAATTTACGAATTTGATTGTCGTTAACCATAAACAGTTAACATTTACAACATAATTAGGTGATTGTTTAACGTAAATGGTAAAGTTTTACAACATAGATTGATGTCATTAAATTGTTATTTCTAATCTTCACGATTATCACAAATTACCTAACGATGATTTCTATTGAAATAACTATAGTTGATATAATGAATTTTTAAAAATAGGGATGAGAGGACAAATTTTCAGTCCGACCCACTACTATCCCTAATCGAAATAAAATAAAGATTACAGTTTTTAGTCATGACAAATAATGAATTTTGCAGCATAACCCTTATTATATGAAGGAATTGAATTTGGTGACGTGAATATTTTTACACGTAGATTTGTTCATCTAGATTTTTTAGTATGTACTATATATCGATAGATAACCTGGTAAATAGGTAAATTACGTTGCATATTTGTATAATAAGTTCAAACATTATTGCATAAATCATATTAAATATGATTTTATTGCATTACTTAGTAAAAATAGAAAATATAGTTGCATTTTTTGATAAAAAGTTCAAACATCATTGCATAAATTGTGATAAAAACAATTTCGTTGCATAAATTGATAAAAAAATGGAAACGTCGTTGCATAAAAATGTAGTTAACCCTTTGTATAATCATTATCATTTTGTATGACAATGTCTATTGTCTTTTTGTTTAGCATAAACATGCACTATGGTGATCATTGTCTTTTTGTATATCAAATTGCATATCGTTCTTTATAAAATCGTGATACACATTTCTTCTTAAAAAATCGTGATTACTCTTCATCACTCTTTTCCTACAAACTTTTTTCCCAATTTATCATCAAGATAATCTTTGCAAGGTTTTGAAAATTTTTTTGGTAAAATAAGGTAATAATCTAATCTTTTTCATCTCTTTTGATTGTGTTAAAGTTATTTCATTCGTATAATTTCAATTCATTTGTTATTTAAATCTTTCAAGATGTCGAGATCCGAAGATAATGTTATCGATACCACTACAGAGTTTACCGCACCTGAGATATTTTTGTCAATTTATTATACATATATTTCTTATGTTCCGTATTGATATTTTTGTCAATATATTATAAATGTGTATAATTATGTTTATTATATAGGACTTTGTGACCTTTGAAAAATTAATAAATTGTGTGAATAATGTAGCAATATCTATAGGCATAGTTGTTATAAGAAAACGTTCGAAGTTTTCAAAAAAAAAAAAGAATTGAGAAAAGTTTGGCTAAATTGTGATCGAGATGGTGAATATAAAGGTGTCGTATCTATTTCTAGAGATACTGCAACAAAAAAAATTGTGTATCATTTTGAGCTAGTTGCTCATCGTAATGATGATTCTACTAAATCGTGAAAGTTAACAGTCACTTGTGGTACGCATACTCATTTAGCTGCCAATAGTATGGAGGGACATCCATATGCGATGCGTCTCAATGAGTAGGAAAGAAATATTGTGGCAGAATTGAACAATGCTCATGTGAGTCCACGTGATATTCTTGCTTTTATAAAGGATCGAAATGAAAATGTTTTATCATCGTTAAAAAAATGTTTACAGTGAAAAGTATAAAGGTAAAACCATCAACGATGATCAGAAAACTCCAATAGAGGTTCTTTTCACCGTTTTGAATTGTAAGGGATTTCTGTATCGACTTAATTAAAAAGAAGCTACTAATGAACTGGTTGATCGATTTTTTTGTCATCCTATTAATGATCTGTAGATCATTTCCACAAGTTCTATTAATTGATGTCACATACAAGACAAACAGGTATACAAAATATAATTTGTAATTCTTTTATATTTTATTATTATTAGTTTTATTGTCTAATCATATAACTTATATTGTCATACATGTATAATATGCTACTTTTACAAATGGTTGGCGTAACTTCAACCAATACGACATTTTGTATTAGTTACGCCATAATGCATAGGGAAATAACAACAAATTAAGTTTGGGCGTTGAACCAACTAAAATCAATGATGAATCCAGAGGTTCAACCAAAAGTGATTGTTACAGATAGGGAGTTGGCATTAATGTAAGCATGCACAATCATTTTTCCGCAAGCCCATAAATTGCTATGCAGATGACATATCTCCCAAAATATTTTGAAGAATTGCCAACCATGTTTTAATCTACAAGGTTGGTATTTGTTTCAACATAAGTGGGATAAATTGGTTGAATCTTCATCAGAAAACAAATATGTAAATTAGGGATGATTGGAATGACTGAAAAATCGAACCGAAATTGAAACCGAACCGAAACTAATTGGAACCGATTTATAATATTCGGTTCGATTATCGGTTCTTATAATCTACAATTTTCGGTTATCGGTTATTCGGTTAACGGTTCTGCGGGCATCGGTTTTATCGGGCATAGAGCCGATAATTTGAAATGCTCAAAACATGCTAATTAAGAAATGATTTAAAAGTACACAATGTGAAAACCGAAAAGATCATTTGTTGGAATAATATTTTAGGATGGTGAAACTATATAATTTATATGAAAACATCATGATCGACATTTTTCTTATTTTATTTTCATTTTTTTGTTTATATATTGTTATAATAGATAAAATTATATATATTTTTTAATTTCCGGTTCTAATCGAAAATAGTTGTTGCTATAGGTCGACATCGAAACAAATGGCCAACAGTTCGCGATGAATTATTGGAGGAATTACGTAAAAATAAGAAACATTATAAAACAATCATCGCTTACGAATAAGTGAAAGAATCTTTAAATCGGAAAGGTTCCGGATTCGCATCAAGTCATCATTGGTTGTTTATGTCTGATTCTGGAATTTTGATCGCTAATAAGTATGATTAAATGATTAATTAAATAATTATTATTTAATGATTAATAGTCAAATCAATTAATAATTATATAATGATTAAAGTAATTAAAAGGGTAATTAAGGGGTGTGTAATTAGCAAGCCGGGAGGTGTATGTATAGAATGACTCTAATTTGGTCTAAACAATTTTAGTCCTACACTCCTACTGGGGTGTAACGAAATAAATAAAGTTCATCAAAGTGTCCCATAAATTTAAAGGGTTTAAGTCATACAAATACAATTAACTTTCTTCATTTTACTTATGTTGATATGATACATAGTAATTGGTTTGAATTACAATGAAGTTATAAAATAGCAACGTACGTTTTATAACATTTTGATATAATACTTGTATTTTAAATTTTCATGGAGTACGATAATTAAAATAAAACATCTTTCCATTTCCTCTGTATATACACACACGCACACATTCCTTCCACCGTCACATATAACATTTCACCTCCCACCTATTTCTTTCTTTCTGTCACAACTTTTTTTTTCAAGCGATGATGAAGATTCGATGTCCACATTATCTGACAACATTTGAACAAGATTTGTTGCAACTTGCTTGAGCGTTGCGTGCAACTCCAAACGATCCAATTGCGCCAAGAAAGTTATATAAATAGGAATCGTGAAGCCGCACATGAACGTTTGATGAACGATTATTTTGGTGAAAATCCTTTATACGGCTAGGTGTATTTCCGATAAATGTTTCAGATTAATAGAGGCTATTCATATGAATAGTTAAAGATATGACGTTAAATGTTAAATACTTCACATTTGCACCTGACAATATAACACTGATAAATTCACGACAACTTTTGAGCCGATCTCGTGGAATATATTGTCCACGTCTACGTACCTCATATAGATAAATAGGTTTTATTAGGTATTTTATTTTTATTTTTTTAATTTAGTGAATTTTCATTTTCTTAGTAATATTTTTAAGTCTTGTATATTTTTATTTTTTAAGTTTTGTTATTTAAATTAGGGTTTAATGTGGAAAAAACGAATTGTTTTTATGTTTTTTTGCAGTTTTATCCCTCTATGTTATTTTTTCCTAAGAAAGTCTTTAAGTTTTTGTTTTCAGTTTGATTTTCGGGAAAAAAAAATTTCATAACCAACCCTGGTTTTTTCCAAAAAAAAAACAACACGTTTTAACTATTTTACTCCGAAAACTTTTTTGCGAAAAAAATAAAAAATTCTAAGCATTATTAAATTCATACATTTAAATTCTTATTTAAAAAGAATTTATTAAATTCTTATTAAATTCATACCTTTTGAAAAATAAAAATGATATAGTTATTTGTAAAAAGAATATTTTATAAAAGTTTTATTTATTTTAGTAAAATATATTAAAATATCAAATTATATTATTTAAAAATATATTAATTAATTTAACTATAGAAAACTTTAAAAAAAATGAAAAAAAGTAGTTTATGTATGTATCTGTACTAGTTTATGAACCCACATATAATGTGAATATTTTTAATAAATAATTGGTAAGATAAAATGTGTGTAAACTTAAAATTAAACAATATAAATATTACTTCTGATAAAAAAATAAAATAAAAGTACAATTATTTATCATATATATGTATTATCTATCTTTTTAAATAATTGTGAATAATGGTTACTTTTTTTAACATACATCTAAATTTTTTATTTTTAAAATTATTGATATAAATTTGAAATAATAAAGTGTAAAGATGTAATGTGGTAACGTGATGTGACAATTTGTGTTCTTTTTTATTACAGACACATACATCATACATACATATATATATATATATATATATATATATATATATATATATATATATATATATATATATATATATATATATATATATATATATATATATATCTGCAGAACCTTAATTTAGTGCAAAACTATAGAACCAATCTAAACCATTGGATTATAATATAACAGTAGGGAAAGATGGTAATTATGTAATTAACATTGAATTAATAATAGTCCACCAAGTTTGACTGCCCACTTTGACCATTTTTTACTCTTTTAATATCGAATGTACATGCAGTGTTGCATATATGATATATAGTATCACTTCGACGTTGAATATATGATATAAACTGTAATTCGACATTGAATGATCTTTATATAATATATTGAATGGTCGTCTGGGTAAAAAAATTTTACGAAAAATAAACACATAAAATTTTTTCGAAAAAAATATATCATGACCGTTCTCGTTAAATCCACCAACTTTGACTACTAATTTTGACCATTATTTTGGCTCTGTTAATATTGAATGTATATGCAGTGTTGCATATATGATATATAGTATTACTTCGACATTGAATATACGATATCAAATGTTCATTCGACATTGAATGATCTCGCCATGCTATATTGCATCGTGGTCTGGGTAAAAAAATAAACACGTAAAATTTTTTTAAAAAAATATATCATGACCGGTCTCGTTTTAAAGAGTATAAAATTCTCGTTTTTATGGTATAATTTTTTTGATTTAAAAATTAATCATATTAATGTTATTTTAATTTAAAGAAAAATGATATTTATTTTGCTAATGTCAATCTTTTTGCTATTTCCAATCTTTTCATTTTTTACCTAGAATTAAAATATTACTAATACCAATCTTTTTTTCACTAATTCCAAACTTGACTTTTTTAATCAAGACCATTACATTAATTTAATCTATGGACGATATTGGTTCTACAGTTCTACACTAAATTTAGGTTCTGCAATTATCCCATCTATATATATATATATATATATATATATATATATATATATATATATATATATATATATATATATATATATATATATATGGTTCGTGTGAGTACCTAAAAAATGCAGAGTACCGTGAGTACCTGTGAACACACGGGTTTTAGATGTGAACATGCTTTTTTTTTTTAATTTTTTTTCATATTAATTTAGATACAAATAATATAAGCGTATTCGTAAAAGAATTACACACATTCACACTTTCTAGCCTCTTAAAAGTCATGTGAACGTGAAAAAATTCATGTGAACATGCTTAGCTGTGAACATACATTCACAACAGTGCAGTTCATGTGAACTTGCACGTTTCACATAGTTATAGTGTGTGTTTAGGTGTGATTTTTTGCAAGTAGTCTTATATTATTAATTTAAACATGATTATGAAAAAAAATTTCAAAAAAAATGGTTTTAAGCGAGGTACCTCCGGTACTCCGCAAAACTAGTGGTACTCATTTGAACCCATATATATATATATATATATATATATATATATATATATATATATATATATATATATATATATATATATATATATATATATATATATATATATATATATATAGTCAAGTTCAAAAAAGTCACTTTCGAAATTAAGTGCACCCGAAAATACCACTATTAAAAAAATATTAAAATTTTTTTCCATAACCATGTTTAAATTAATGTTATACACATGATATATGAATTTTACATACATTTACACTTTCGGTGTCGTTAAAACTTATGTGAATGTTGAATGGTTATCCATGTGAATGATCATTCACACCATTCATATGATACTTTTTACCATTTACAAGATTTATTATTTGAATTTTGATGTTGGTTCTTTTGAAAAACGTATTATAATGTTGTCTTATGCATATGTATGCAAAAAATATATATGTGAATGATCATTCACAACCAGGTACGCTGAGTATGCTGAAATCTCATTGGTATACCGATAAACCTGATTATATATATACAATTTCAAAGTTTCACTTTTCCATCTCTCTCTTTCAACGTGGACTTCACCACCACCCCCCTCCCCCCAACTTCAATCACCTCTTCTCATACATTCACCGTCATGTGCCATCGCAACTACCCGTTCACCGCCCTCTCTCTCCGATGTCTGCTGTCTATGGCATCGCTACAACAGTGGTTATTGGTGTCTCACGATTTGCTTTTTGGCGGTGTTTCGACAACGATATTGTAGTGATTGTGGTTCTCGATGGTTATCGTTTCCAGATTTTTGATCGATGGTGATTAGAGGGTCCGATGTTGTATTAATGCGGTTTTCCAATGATGATTCCTTCAAACCCAAATGATTCATTCTTTTCCAATGAAAGCGACAATTATGGTCCACTAGAATTTGGGTAAACATTTTTAATGGTTTTTTAGTGTGCTTATCCCTCAATTAAGAAAAAGAACAAGGAATTGAGAAAAAGTCAGGCGTAAATTGTGAGAAGAGAAAGAAAGTGGTTACGTTTGTAATTCTTCAAGGGTTTACAAGGATTGGTAAATTTACATTTCCAATTTTTTCAATTGTTTACCAATTTCATTATTTCTTTCAAATTATTGAACCGCTGTGTTTAGATTAGTGTATCAATAATTTGAAGTTAACCAACCAATGTTAGATACTATCAATTCAGTTTATATGAATCAATGTATTTTGAATCTAGTTTTATCATTGTATCTTGAATATTGTATTCGATTATTGTATCAAAATTAATGAATCAGTGTTTTTATGTGTTTGATTAGATATTTCTTTTTTGGTATTGTCACTGTGTTTTTTTTTGTTTGGTTAGATTCAAGTTTTTTACCCTTCTATTATTCTTATAAAAGATTATGTAGTTATGTTATTAGGATTTTACTGGATCGACATTGTTAATAATGTATCAGTGAATGACTGAATATTATAATGTACTAGAAGTCTTTTCAAAATTTCAAAAATATCATGGTGTCAATACTGTATTTTATTAAATGATCATTTGTAAAATATTGAATCATAGTGTTTGAGTATTATATTTAAATGATTCAATGAAAGTCATATGTCTTGAAATATAGTTGAATCGTCGTTCTATAGAATAATGTATCAATGTCTTTGAGTGTTGTATCAAACCTTTAAAAGATTGGATAAAATTTAAATAAAATATATTTTCAAATGTCATAGAATCTACATTTTATAAAATATTGAATCAATAATAAGACAGTCGATAATAAAGTTGTATCGGTTATATATGTGTTGAATGTGTTGAATCATCATCCCAAAAACATTGAACTTATGAAAAAAATAGAATCATTGGTAAAAAAGTGAATCAACTAAATACAATATTCATAACATATGGTTGTCTTTTTTATATATTTTAAAGAATGGTTTCTATAAATATTATATTTTATTAATCAAATTGAATACTTTCCAAATTTTAGAGAGAGAAGTAACTTTTAACATGACTGATTTACCCCTAATCAAGATTAGGAAAGGATAACACGTGGCGTGCTCTTATTGCTTCTCACATCTTCTCACCATAAGTTTTTCTCACGAGATCCATATCCTATATATATATATATATATATATATATATATATATATATATATATATATATATATATATATATATATATATATATATATATATATATATATATATATATATAGGGAGTTGATGAAATGAGGACTGACCTTAAAATAAAGCCGGTAAGAACTAATAAGTAGTCGCCACATAAGCAAAACACTTGCCACATTTTCAAGGGTATTATAGACATAACAACATTTCTAAATATGTTAACATTATTAATATTTTTAAAACAAAAAACTTAATTTATCAAATTCAAAATTAAAACACATAAGCAGCACCTCAATATCCGTAAATCGTAGGTTTAATTTCAACAATATTGGTCAACACATATCTTTTTCAAATATCCATCACTTTTTAATTTACATCTACATCTATTTTTCAAATATCCATCACTTTTTAATTTACATCCACATCTATTTTTAGTTCACATACCAATGAACCATGCGAACCATCAAATAACAACAATGAACAAGTGATAACAATCCAACTTATGTCAGTTAACCAGTGATCACAATCCAATTTATGCAACCACACTTGTGAATCACCAAACACCAATAATGAACCATCCAAAATCAACATTGCATTAAACAGATACAAAGAATGAACCATTGATCAAAAGTGTGCATTTATAACAACCACAGTCTCCGCCGTGAACCCCCCAAAATCAATAGTGAACCACCCCTTAAATCAGCGTGCATCGCCCCTCAATTGGAATTAAAACCCATAAATATTACCTTGAAATCGTCGTGAAACCTAAACCCTCTGTGAACCGCAAGCCGCCGTGGAACCCTGGTGAACCACCAGAACTCTACCAAAATGAACGACCCTGACTCAGGCCTCAATCCATCGTCACTCGCCTAAATCGTAAGTGGTGTGAATCGGCTCTACTGTGAATCGAATGTTTGGAGTGTTGGAATTGTGAATCGCCTTCGCCGTGGAAACCTCGAAGTGTGAATCGCCTGAATCACCAGTCGTGAAACCCCTTCACCGTGAACCACCAGTAGTGAATCGACTGTTCACCTGTTCACCGGTGAATCGCTGGCCTCCTCACTCTCGGTTTTTATATAAACCCCAAATGGCTTTAGAAGATCGTTGCTTTCCTCCTTAATAAGCGTATATTTGTTAAAAATATAGAAGGTGCACAACTTACAATTCTACCCTTGAAGGCATGTCCAACATGTACAAATGACCCTTTAATTAGAAAATTGATACCTTCAATTCTATTGGTTGATTCACATTTTCAAGTGATTTGATTGGTTCTTATTGAAATCATTTTAAGCACGGTTCTCATTTTATCATCACCTTATATATATATATATATATATATATATATATATATATATATATATATATATTATTTTTTCTTATTGAAATCATTTTAAGCACGGTTCTCAATTTATCATCACCCTATATATATATATATATATATATATATATATATATATATATATATATATATATATATATATATATATGGATTCAAGATCAATGAGCTACCATATTAGACTGGGGTACTAGAGTACCATATTGAATGAACATGTTCAATACAATAAAATGTTTAAATTAATGCAAAATTTCAATATACACATGTTCAAATGTATATTATTATTGACTAGTTCATATCATTTATATGTTTATTATAATAAAAATGTGCTATTTTTTGTAAAATAACAACATGCACATGTTCAAATGTGCAATATGTATGAATAAGTGCATCTTACACTTTTGCATGAAATTTAAAATTTTATCGTAATGAACATATTCATTTAATATGGTACTCCGATTCACCAATCTAAGATACTCAACTCAGGTTCAAAAAAGTAACTCTCGAAATCAAGTGCACCGAATGTACCAACCTTAAACAACTTTTTTTAAAATTGTTTTCATAATAATGTTTAAATTCACGTTATACACATGATATATGGATTTCACATACATCACACTTTCCGTGACTTTAAAATTTATGCGAATAATCATCCAAGTGAACAATCATTCACAAAAGTTATATGATTTTTTTACCATTCACAATATTTATGATGTTGATTCTGTTGATAAAAAGTTTTATAATGTTGTCTTATACATTTATATGCAAAAAATATATGTGAATAATCATTCACAACAGCATACACTGAAATCTCATGGACACCCTAATTAACCTGATTCGTTATAATATGTATATATTTGATAAATAATAATATAGTTTCTTTAATAAAACATTACTAATATCCATATATTTTAATATTGATTATATATATATATATATATATATATATATATATATATATATATATATATATATATATTATATAGGGGTGGCTTCAATGGAAAACCACTGTGCACCTGAAAACTATGGAAACCTACGCATACCGTCCGATTTGATGCATTTCATGAAAAACGCGGTGACATGATCGTAAATAAGGTGATGCATCACGCGGGATTTCGACGCATCACGCGGGAAATTTGATGCATCATGCGGGATTTTGATGCGTCACGCGGGGATTTTGATGCATTTATGGCGGTGCAGTGCGGTTTTCACAAGTTTTCAGGTGCATTGTGGTTTTCCATTGAACCCCCTCTGTATATATATATATATATATTTGATGTAGATATTCGTTTATAAATTATTTGTTGGTAAACTATTGTTTTAGATGTTCCTAAATAATTTGTATATTTATTTTATAGTTTTATTGGGGTAGCAAATAGCAAGCCAAAAATCAATTTCATCTGTGAAAGCCAAAAATCAAGTTTCTAAACCGTGGTATCTCCGAAGGGGTCTCTGTTCTCTCTTCTTCCATGGCTGCTCTACGGAGATCCAAACCAAATTCATCCTCACTGCTATTACTACTACTTCAATTTTGCTTTCTATCTCTTTTCTGTTGTTCTTCTCTCGCGATTGCAACTGGGTACGTTTATCTTCTGTTTCTAACGAGCCCTAGTTTCCTAATCACTGATCTTCTTGTTTCACATACATGATTTTTATGTAAGCCCTACTGCTTTAGTCCTTTATCTTTCTCAATAATTTGTTTATAGTAAGTGGTCAGCTTATGTTGATTAATCTTTAATTAAGGTTCGGAGTTTCCATGGAACTTCGGTCGTTGGCCATGATTGGGTTTTTGAAGTGTTTACTTGGTTGATTTCATATGCTATGTTGAATCGTTAATACGATTGTTCAATAACTAGATTGTTAAGCTAGTTGATGTTCATTCCTGTGGAAGATCTGATTATGTTTAATTGTATCTTCTTAAAATCACGAGAAAATTGTACGATAAATAAGCTTTACGGAATGCTGGTTGTAGTATCATATTCTTATGATATGGTAAAGGATCCTTTTAATATCCGGCCTCCATATATCTCCAATGGATGTTTTTCAGTTTTTCCAGCTATTCTTATATCGTTTGGTTCCCAGACTGGTCAAAATCTTTTTTTTTTTTTTTTTTTGATATAGTCCCCATCAGTCGTATTACTGTTGCTTCTTCTTGCATTTATCAGTTATTACCAGGCCTTTGTATTATGCAAGATTAATGCTCCCACAATTGCATTCCGGTTGCTCCTCGTTTAGCTGCACTGGAATATTGATAATAGAAATTACATATGGATTGAAAGTGCTAATCTAAAACATGCTGTGGATTCAGTTTTATATCTCAAATGTCAAATCTATCTGTCGTGTTATAAATTATTATATAAGTTATGAAGTAACGAATCCACAACAAAAACAAAGGAAAGTTCATTAAAAAAAGTTTTTGGATTAGTTAGCAATGGTGGTATGAAAAAACTGTTGAAGTTTGAAATCCATTTGTGAAAATCGTGATGGAGTAGAATAGCCCAAGGCTTGAGGCACGCCTAAGCCCTAAGGGCCTTGGTGCACCTCTTGAATGTGCCTTGCCTTACATGTAGAATAGCCCAAGCCTGTGAGCCTAGGCCTGCTTTTCACAATCACAACTATGCATGGAACTGTGGAAGGTATTAAGTAACAAATACACAGCAAAGTGAAAAAAATTACAAGAATGTGACATTAGCTAAGAATGGTGACATGATAAATTCTTAGAACTTTAATGTCTAAATATGAAATAATTTGATTTTAGCGGATGGTGCTTGTGAGATTTTATCTCATGCTAAAACCTGCATAGGTCATTAGGTCCAACTAGCAAGCAGACCTTGATGTGTGTAGGCATACTAATATTTCAGCCTTTCAAATATAGAAAATGTGTGTAGGCATAAGGCTTAAAACTGTTCATTGCAGTTCATTGGATTCCACCAGTTTGATAAAACTCACACACACGTATGGTTCTATACACCGACTTATATGAATTCTGTACATGAGCATCGATAAAGTTGGGACATCATAATTAATGACGTTTTTCTCTACATCTATTGTCTGAATATCGTCACTTTTTTGTGAATTGTGATTTGTGAGCATGTTATAAGATTGTAGCTCCTTATTGCTCGTTAATAAATACTTTGTTTGCACGTCTGTGTGGAATTGCATATTTTATTTTTGTCATGTCACAAATTTATAATTTGCTTTGTGAAAAAACACATTTACATCATGATATTTGCCATAAAGGCATAAACTATATCTTAATGAATGAGGTATTATGATCATAATTTGCTTGTGTGAAAACTTATTTACGTTGTAAATAGAAAATAAGTACTTAATTCTATTCTAGGTTTCAGTGATCTTCCTTTGTTATTAATTTTGGCAAATGTTATTTACAGGAATGGAGGTGGTTTTACCATTAATGGCCGAGTGAAACTTCCTGGTATGAAAATTCTCAGAATTGGTTTTCCATGTTTATGTTTGAAAACAGATCAAAGATCTTCATTTGTTACATATTAGTTGTTCATTGCCCTCAAAATTCTGCTTCCTGCACTTTTGATTATATGGTTTTTTATTCATCATGTACGTAATGAAGAGCTTAACTGTTTTTGTTCCTTAAGCAATGATTTTTTCTGTTAACAAGACTTTTATATACAAGTGTAACTTGAATTTGTTTTGCAGGCTTCGGTGCAAAAGGCTTTGGTCTGCCAGTGAAGGCTAACAATGCCAAAGTCATATTGAACAGTGGACAACAAGTTACCTTTCTAAAGCCTGATGGTTACTTCTCATTGTATCCTGCTGTTAAACATTTACAGTTTGTTTTCTGTGATATTTAGTTTGACAAGATTGTATTAGATGAATCGCAGCTCTTTATTGTGATTAGTAATTACTATAAAAAGTTAATTTGATTGCGCCACACAGAAACAAGTACAGTTTTGTCAAGATGATGGTGTAAATTGCAAGGTTCATGGAACTCAAATAGTTGTGTATATATGTCTATGCATCATTTATGAGCATGATAATGTATCTTATTTATCACTGCTGAAATTCCTTAATAACACACTCAAAAGCCATAATGTGCCTGCGGGAACACACCTTATTGAAGTTGATGCCATCGGTTATTTCTTTTCACCGGTAGTCTTTTCCCCCTTTCCCTTCTGTTTTAAAACTCGACCTACTTTCCGTAATATAATTTGTTGTTTTACTTATTTGAACCCAGGTAAGGGTTGATGTCAGTGCCAGAAACCCTGGTAAGGTCCAGGCAGCACTCACAGAGAACCGAAGAGGTCTAAATGAGCTGGTTTTGGAGCCTCTGAGAGAGGAACAATATTATGAGGTCAGTTGGGTGTACTAGTATTATCTACCATCTCAAAAATATAAGTATCTAGCATTCTGGTGTTGAATCTGATACTTTACCAATTGCAATACTGATATAAATTTCAATTCAAACTTATCACCAATAATTTTCATAGTTCCTCAGTCTCATGAAAATGCACGTACTTAAAAGATGCATTTGGCATATCCAAATGCCTTGAATACTTACTGTATAGAAATTAAATAGGGGGATCTTATGCACTCAAATCAAACCTAATATTTCTTTATAGTGTTGACAATGGACAAATAAATTAGTTTTTAACTTGATTTTTTTGGGACATAATAAAAATTGAAAGCATCCCGATTGCATGAACTGACGGAGTGCTCGTTTAACATCGACTTTACTTAAATGATGTCCAAAAACAATAATGTTTTTGCATCTACAAAGTACCAGATTTAACATCAATAAATATATATTTATATTTTGCATCTATAAGTTTATGAGTAATTTATTTCCCTTATATAGTTTTATGCATTAAGATTGTTTACGGTACAAACTGGTTGAATTTTTCTGCAATTTTATTTTGCCCATCTTTTGTGCTTGCAGATAAGGGAGCCTTTTAACATTATGTCAATTGTGAAAAGTCCAATGGGTCTCATGATCGGGTTTATGGTGGTGGTGGTGTTCTTGATGCCCAAACTAGTGGAAAACATGGGTAAGAATTCTATTTGCTAGAGTGTTCCGTTTCAACTATTTACTAAGATATCTACAACAAAAAAACATTCAGTATCATCAATCTGTTTGAAATATCTAATGGCCAAATATGTCTTATTAACTTGAAAACTTTCAAGAAGATAAAGAAATTGTTTCATGGAAAGTACAAACAGCGATGAAGTTGGATAACCTCTGCATACACACACAAACAAACATGTATATGAGTGGTTGAGAATTGAGATAACAGTTGAAGGTTTTTTTTTCTCATTTTTCATGTCTACTTTTCTAGAAAAAAGTTTATAAGTATATTATCTCTAGACAACTGTGAAAATTTTGGAGAACAGAATGGAAAACACATCTTTATGATATGTTGAGATTTTAGAAAAAAATATAACCTTGTTTTCTACAAATTGCCAAATTGTACTTGTGTTTTCGGAAACAGGGTTTTCCATTTTCTGGGTATTTTTTTATTGGAAAACACGATTTAAACATGTCCAAATATTGTTTTGGAAACATACCATTTTTCTATTCCTAAACAATATTATCAATGTTACCATCAAACTTATGCCAATTTTCATATGTATAGAAGAAGCATGTGGCATAGCATCAGAATTGTTCCTTCCTTTGTTGTTTTTCTTTAGGTGGTAAATTGCATTTTAATTTCCCTCTTTATTTGCATTGAAAACAGATCCTGAAGAAATTAGAAAAGCACAAGAAGAGATGAGGAGCCAAGGAGTTCCTTCAATTGCAAATTTGATGCCTGGAGGTGCAAGAAGCAATTAGAAGATATCAAGATATTCATCTGTCTGCTGTTGGGACTTCAGTTTGAGGATCTGAGGTTTATTTCAATCTTTTTTATCATGTGGGTCTGGTCTACGAGATTGGACTAGAACCCACAGACAGTATGTGGTTTGTAGCATCTTTTATGTAGCTTCATTTTAAAAATGTCACACATTTATCTTCCTCCATTTAGGTAGGACCCTTTTTGTACCTTTCCTCGTAACTCATCAATGACAAATTGACAATCATCATACGTTTTATCGTAAACATGTTACACGGAGTAGAAAACTTGGGCATTATGATATATCTCATAATCTCTATAGTTACGATGTTTATAACTAGGAAAGAGTCTGTCTGCATATATTTTTTGAGCATTGAACCATTGAAAAGAGTAATAGAGATGGTTCCAAACAATCTGTCGTATATGAAATTATGAGTGCAAGTCTTCAAATATGCACTACAAGAAAAACAGGCAAATCATATGAAGTGCATCATCAACAGATACAAGTTTTTACATTTTATAAGTCAGAACAGCAACCATGAGGAAAGTTCAAGGATATAATGCTTTCTTTTTGTGAACTTTTTAAATTTTAAGATGTTTCTATACTTGTCCTCCACTAACCTGTTAATGTTAATGTACTGAGCAAAATTCTCGGATAGGATAAAAAGGGAGGCAGCTGCATGTCGAAATTACCCGGGCCAAGAAACCAGTTCTCATCATATATCTAGAATACTGCTTGTTATTAAGAGCTTTTTCACAAGAGTTTTATGTATTATTGTCATTTTGGGTAACCAACTATTGAAATTGTCCATTTAATCCCTCAATGCAAATTTTGCTTGTTTGTCTGTCAACTTTTCCCCCCTATTGTTCTGATGTTATCATCCTGTCAACTACATAGGATCTTCAACATGAATATAAAATACCAAAGATGTACATCTTAGAATGGATATAGGACCTTAAATCTTCTTACCAAGATCAAGGTGAATATTGTTATCAACTTTTACATAAATCAGCATCCCAATTTTGAACAGTTGTAATGAAGAATAACTCGGCTTTGTTAGGCGATTCTTCATTAGTCTCCTCATGACCATCCTAGAGAATCATATAATCGGAAATTCATGCTACTACACTTAACTATCAAACTAAGATGTCTAGCCAATGGTCACTGGTTCAAGATTTGTTGCTAACATGGGGTGAGAGTTTTTGCCAGCTAGGCCTGGCCCTTAGAGAGGGTGACTTAGGCTACTGTACAGGACCCAAAATCCTTCGGACCCATTCTAAAAGAAAAAAGGAACTCTTATACATACAAATTCGAAACCCTAGGAGCAAGATAGTAATCAAAGAAGAAGAAAAGAAACAAGAAAGGCATCGTGAAATCATAACACTGCTTCAAGTAGGACAATGCAACCAGATTGGAATGGAGTTATCAAAACAACTTTGTTTGGAACACGATAGAACAAAAGGCGACATACTTGAAGATTTCACTACCCAACCACCCAGGTTACTAATCAACTTTAATATTTCTGAAATTATATGTTAAATCAAGCTTACGAGATCACAATTTGTAATTAATTTGTATTGTTTTAAGTATAGTCGTTTGTGTATTTTGTGCTATTGTGTGCTTTCGACATGTTATCATGTGGCGGTTACTTATATAGGTATGTTTTCTATAGCCAATGTTGTATAAAATAGAACACATGCTAACGAAAAACTAACTTACGTTTCATTACCTACTATCAACCTTGTTAAAGTCATTAATGATTTTGCATCTAGAAATGTTCGAAGAGACATAACTTCATGAATTTTATTTTTGTTATAACAAATCTAAGAAAATTTTGAAGACTTGAAATTAACAAGGGCGTTGCAAATTATAGTTTTCAATTTCAATTTTATACCATTTTCTAAGTTTTTGCTTCAAGCCCCAAAAATGATTGTGGCCATCTTGGTTTTTGCTATTTCAAAAAATAGTGTACATATCATTCCATGAAATATCATTACAATATTCTCTATACACTAGCGATACAACACGATTTGCTATATAGTAAACCGTTAACAAAACTAGTATGAATGTCAAGTTATAAACTTACTAGAGTTAAGAAACCCTTTGTTGTGTGATTTTTCCTCATCAATGTCTTGGTCCAAGCTATCACCACGATTAGGATTGAAATTTCGAAAACTTCTTTGTTAAGATTCGCGTTGTCCACTTAAACTTCATGACAAATATCAAGTCAAATGGAGAGTAATTATGTTGACAGCTACAAAAACAGAATACAACACAACTGGTGAAGAAAGATCATGAAAAAGTTTAAGTAAAAAGGAAAACCTCCGGCCAATAACAAATCGTATGACGATTCCTCTTTCTTCAAGCTTCTTTAATGAATCATCGATTAACAATAACTTATTTTAATAGATGGTACGTTTAGGTGTCCAAAATAACCAGATATACTATAGCAAAAAAAACCTCTTAAACGTGAAGAAGTGACTGTTACACGGAGAATAGGATAGAAAAATGATTTTACATACATACATACATACATATGTATATCGAGCCTAAACCTTACTTGAGCAAGAGCAGTGAAAGAAAACACCATTTTAGCACCATGTGATGGTGTTAATTAGAATCCTTGAATATTCCATCTGAAACTGAGATGATGGTGACAAATAAAATCTTGCAAATAACAACAAACTAGTATAGATGCCCAACATAACAAGAAACTTTTTTCTAGAAGCGACCCAAATTGCGTCAATTGGTATTTGAGAAAACGTTGACTCTTTGCTAGAGTTAAAATTATTCTCGAAAATGCTCTTATAGCATGGAATTAGAAAACTTGTGTGCAAAAAGCCATTCGACGGGATAAGTTTCCTAACTAATCCCTCTCATTTTAAAAAGATGGGGTGGTGCATATATGTATACAAAGAGTGTAGAAAATATGGGTTGCAAAAAATGCTCGGATAATCTGAGAGTCGTGAAACACTTTCAGATTGAAGTATTTCGACGGTACGATCGAAATCCCAATCGGATAAAACTCAGAGAAAAACGAACAAAGAATATGAAAATGTTTCTGATTTTCGTGTACCCTGCAATGACCAAAAACGACGGGTAATTAATCTTAAACAATATTAAACAAGTGTGCACTCCGCACCAACCCAACTTGTACATTATGTAATAAGATTATTTTGGTCAAACAAGTTCATCCCATTACACTTAAATAATATTGGTGATAAATCACCAACAAAGAGAGTTTTCCATCTGACCACTATTCCATATTCATAACCTCCTCAATCATAAACCCAATATGAAATTTGATTACTACTAATTCATTTTCTCTTAAAATCCTATGCTCCGATATACATGTGCAGATTTCGTTATCAGTAGATTAGGCAATAACTTTCTGTTCTCGACGTCTTGCCATAATGTGATAAATTCAAGACATGATAATTTCTCTATTTCATAATCATTCGATTGCCTCAGCTGTTGTACGGGTAAAACATAACATAACACCTATGTGAAGTCCTACCAAAATCATATATTTTAGCAGTTTTAGAATAATACATCTCATGTCCTTAAACTCCAAACTTTAGTAACCAAATTAAGTAGACACTTCTCTTGCATCAATTGTAAAATAACTATTGTTTATATAATCATTTATTATGTTTGTCTTTCATTTTAGAAGGTAAAGACAATAACTCATATGTCTTTTATGACGTTATAAGGATCTTTTTTGCTTGCTAAAACTTAGGGGTGAGCATGAGGCGGTTCGGTTCGGTTTTTGGCCGAAACCGAACCCAAACCGAAAATTCCGGTTTTTGAAATGAAGAAACCGTTCGGTTTCGGTTTTTCCCGGTTTCGGGTTTTCGGTTTTCCGGTTTGGATTACCGGTTTTCGGTTTACACCCGTGGGTTTTTTGGTTTTTCGAAAACGGTTTGGTTTTTAGGTTCAAACCCGAAAAATCATAGACACTTTTTTACTAAAATTGAATTTTTCTTTACTAAAGTTAAGCACTATTTGATAAATCACTAAAAAATAATTGTTTATGTTTGAATTTTTAATCGACAAATGTGTTAGTTTGATACTTCGAATTGATAAAATTGGATATTAAATATTAATTTAGTTGTTTTATACTCTAATTTATTAAATTTACTAACTTAGGCTTTGAATTAATTTAAGTAATTTTATCATGTAAAATATAATAATAATGTTTATACCAATTAATTAGCATTATCTACTTCACATATAATTAAAATAAGCATAACTATTAATAAGGTCAATTAATTAGCATTTTAACATCATAAATATCAATTGTATATATAATTGAAAAATGTTTTCTTTAATATAGGAGTAGAATCTAACATTAAATATGAGTGAAAGTAGAAATAACTCAATAAATATATATAAAATATTTATAAAAATTAAATTAATTTTAAAACCGGTTCGGTTCGGTTTTTTCGGTTCGGTTTTGAGAGGGAATCCGAAACCAAACCATTTATTCCGGTTTTTTTGGTTTTTCGGTTTCCCGGTTTTTTCGGTTTGGTTTTTCCGGATTTTTCGGTTTCTTGGTTTTCCGGTTCGGTTTTTGCTCACCCCTACTAAAACTCATCAAATTTATCCCACTCATCTACGCTTTAGCCATTGATAGATGGTAAACGTATGCAAAAAGATGCACCTTATCAACCATGACCACTAGAAGGTTATACATATACATCGGGATACAAGTTACAAGTTACAACCATGTTATTATTATTATTATTTTTGTATATAATCATTCTAAAGAAGTTACGACACACTTTATCTTCTTCTGTTAAAGTGAGAATTCTTTTTGCAACTTGTAACTCTTCGAGGGTCATTCCTTTAACCGTAAACATGGAGTAGAAAATCGTTGCTCACATGTTATGTTGCCAAAAGTGTGCTCATGGTTTTTGGACTCAAAAGTCAAATCATTATTTATCGCAAAACACACACACACACACCTATACATATATATTTTTATTTGAAATATATTTGAAACATGTATTTTAAATGTTGAAAAGCTGAAAGCTGATATATTTTTAAATTGTAACAATAACAAACTTCTTCTTCTTCTTTTTAATATTATATATTTTTAATAGAACGAAAACGCCACCCATCGTTACCTGAAAAACCTAGTCTCAAAGGAACACCACCGTTGAATTAAAGATGGTTAGCTCTAATTGTTAAGACATTAGACATTGACTGATTTATAAATTGTAACAATCAATCATTAACTAAATAAATTAGATAAAAGTTATTTAAAATAAATATTTTCATTTACTATATGACCACTTTTAAGAAATAATAACAAAGGTACTTGATATGATACTTTAAATTAAAGGATAAATTACAAATTTCGTCAAGTGATTTACTAGAAATTATGGAATACATTCTTTAACTTTAAAAGTTACATGTTTTGTTATGGATTTCATCTTTTGGTCATTTAAAATGATCATTTTACCCTTGCTTATTTAATAATAATTATTCTTAATGTTGTTGTTATAATTGTTATTTTTATTATTATAAAATAATAAAGTAATCGAAATTTAATATTTTACCCTAATAAATCTAGACAATTTATTTATTATATCTATTTTGACAACTAAATTAAATATTTTACGGAAAATAGAAAAGGTAGTTTCAAATTCAGCCCAAAAACAGATCTCCATAGTTGCCCACCATCTGGTTGTTTAGCAGTCAGTTCTTCCATAGAAGCAAGCTCCTAATTCTTTCTACACAGATTTGATTGTGTGTTCTTCTTCACTAATCCGATCGATTAAACAACCCAATTCTCGAAATCAATCATCGATATCCCCAGATTTCTCATCCTTCTTTTATAATTCAACTGAAAATTTTGAATCCCATTCACATAAAGAATACAAGGATTTGAAAGGAAATTATGGATAACGGCCCTCCATTCTACAAGGAGGGCTTGCCAACGACGATAGCTAAATCGGAAAAACAACGTTGGAGATCATCATCGAAAACTACTTCTTCTAGACCTTCAATCCTCTTGGCTTTCTTCTCTTGTCTCGCTTGGCTTTACATCGCCGGCAGGTATCCCCTCTGCTTTGTTTGTGATTTTGATTGATTTTACTTTTTGTGGGTAAAATTTACATTTGGTGATTCGATGAATAATAGTGAATGTATCAAAGTGTGTCTGTGTGTGCATTTTCGGTTTTACTTTTAGATTTTTTTTAATTATTTGTGTTTTGCTTATTTGAAACTATGAATTTTGCGACTTGCGATTTGTAGGTTTGTGGCTTTTGTTTAGTCCTAAGGTTTAAGATGATCATATTATTTATTTGACGTGTGTGTAGAACTTGTATAAAATTTTGATAATACAGAACGTGGTGTTTGGTGAATTACTTCTTGATAGTTGTGTTTTCCGTTATTTTGTTTTCCATCTTTAAAATCAAAGATTACCTTCGTGTGTGATTTGAGTTTGTTCAGGCTGACAGTTTTGAGATTTGAGTATCTGGAATTCTGCATCAATTTACTCCCTAGATTGTGTGTGGAAGTAACATGGTAATGCTATTTTTTCTGTCTCTAACCTCTAAAATTAAACAGATTTGTTAATTTTATGATTGTGAAAAGAGATCATGTTAATAACATGGTTGTAACTTGTCTCCCATGTATACGTGTAACCTTCTTTTTGGGGCAATAGTTGATAATATGTATCATTTTTTTGCACATGCTTACCATCTATCAGTGGCTAATGTGGTGATCATTGGGATTTAATAAGTAGGATAAACTTGGTGTAGGTTCAGTAGGCAAAAGATCCTTAGAACTTCATAAAAATACATTGGTTGTTTTTCCCTTCCAAAATGAAAGACAGACGTAATAAATAAATCGGTAAACAGTTATTTGATAATCTATACCGAAGAGTGCCTATTTGATTTGGTTACTAGAGTTCAGAATTTAAGGATATCGTGGCTGTATAACATGAGATGTGTGATTCCAAAACTACTAAAGTTTATGATTGCATTATGACTTCAGATTGGTGTCAAGTTATGTTTTTCCCATACAAAATTTGAGACATCAATTGGCTATTGATCTGAGAAATTGTCATGTCTTGTATTTACCAGATTATGGCAAGATGCAGAGAACAGAAAATTATTGTCTAATCTACTGATGACGAATTCTGCGCAGGTAAGATTCATAGGCTTGTAGCTAACGAGTTATGATTGTCTACACGTATTGGTTTCTTAATAACGATGGAATGTGGAAGATTTTATGACTGTTGCTTACTTAGGATGCTGTCACATCCATTAGATCATCTATGAAGTACATTGTACAAGTTTAGCCTAAATAGTAATTAAATTTTAGTAGCCAGCATGATCTAAGTTACAATAAAAGAATAGTGCTTGTAAATTGGAGACAATGTGAGTTTATGACAAAATGAATTAGTAGTTATCAACAATCATAGTGAGTTTATAATGGAGAAGGTTATAAAAATGGAATACTGGTCAGATGGAAAACTCTTTGTATGCATACACCAACACGTCCGATTGAAAAGAGAGGGATTAATAGGAAACTTATCCCTGAATGGCTTTTTGTACAAAAGTTTTCTACTTCCCTGGAATAAGAGCATTTTCTTCACTCTAGTCTATCCCATTACACTGATTCTTATCAGTGAAGTCTGAGTATTGCCATTTTCTTCTGCTGACTGATTTCCTTCTTTTATTTTGTGTAACAGAGACCAAAGGTTCTTACTGTTGAAGACAAGCTAATGGTTCTGGGATGCAAGTAATTTCTGGGTCTTACTATTTTACTTTCTAATCCCTTCTGTAGTTGCATATATATTATATCTTAATGTTAATTTGATGTGTTAACTGTCTTATTGGTGGACATATCTTTTCAGGGACTTAGAGAGAAGAATCGTGGAGACTGAGATGGAATTGACACTAGCAAAAAGTCAAGGTTTTCTCAAGAACCAATTGTCGCAGCCTGGGTCCTCTTCTAGCAAAAAGTTTCTTGCTGTGATTGGCATCTATACTGGATTCGGGAGTAAGTTAAAGAGAAATGCTTTCAGAGGAACTTGGATGCCTGGAGGTCAGTTTGTGATTGAATATACTAGAATTTTATTTCTGCTAACCCAATCATATAATGCTATAAATCTATAACAGTGTTTCTTTCACTGCCCTTGCTCAAGAAAGTTTAGGCTCCATAAATTTTTATCATTTTCCTATCTTATATTCCATGTGGCAAGTAATTGTGACCAATAATCACATCTCCATTTTTATGATCCTTGCATGTAATACACTCATATCAGTCATTTTAAGGGGTTATTTGCATGCTATATTTGGTACTTTTTATGGGCAACTAAAGGTACCATCTAGGAAGATAAGTTATTGATCCACTTGAGTTTGACAGGTGATTCTTTAAAGAAGCTAGAAGAAAGAGGAATAGTCATACGATTTGTCATTGGCCGGAGGTTTTCCTATTTACTTGAACTTTTTCATCTTTCTTTGCTAGTTGTGCTAGATTCTGTTTTGGTAGCTGTCGACATTATTGCTCTCCATTTGACTTGATATTTGTCATGAAGATTAAGTGGACAATTGCATATGTTAACCAAGAAGTTTTTGAAATTTCAGTCCTAATCGTGGTGATAGCTTGGATCGCAACATTGATGAGGAAAATCGCAAAACAAAGGATTTTTTAATTCTTGTAAGTTAATAAGCTTGATGTTCATACTAGTTCTGTAAAAGGTTTACTAAATTACTATGCACGGCTAACAGTGGTTGTACCGTATAGAGAATAATGTAATGATATTTCAAGGACTGATATGTACATTATTTTGAATACTTTCTGAAAGGCAAAGACTCTCACGCCTTGTTAGCGACAAATCTCGAACCAATGACCATTAGTTTAAGCACCATTGGGCAAATAATTGGTCCATGATTACTTAAATATAGGCGAAATACGTTACCTTTAGATGTGAGAATGTGGAGAGATGCTGTATCAACAGGCTTTAGTTTTAGTATCTAACTTTGAACAACATATATGTAAGGTCCAGTAGGTGGGACATATATTGGCCTTCTGTGTGATATCACTTCCATATGTGCTATCCTTATTACGGGTTCCACAAATGCTAACCCGTACCTCGCCCCATACACTGATACACAATTATCCCTCCTTAAACATCTAATTTTCTTTACAATTCCTAACATCTTAGTTGACAGTTAAAGTGTAGTAGCATGAATGTTTGAGTATATGATTGTCTAGGATGGTCATGAGGAGGCTGATGAAGAATCACCTAAGAAAGCCAAGTTCTTCTTCAGTACAGCTGTTCAAAATTGGGATGCTGAGTTTTATGTGAAAGTTGACAACAATATTCAGCTTGATCTTGGTAAGAAGTTTAAGTCCTATTTCCATTCTAAAATGTACATCTTTGTATATTATATGTATGTTGTAGATCCAATGTAGTGATTTGCTCCCTCTCCTTTCAGAGGGGTTAATTGAACTTCTCGAGAGCCGGCGCGGTCAAGATAGTGTTTATATTGGATGCATGAAATCTGGAGAAGTAGTTTCTGAAGTGTAAGCACGTTTATTCAACATATAACTTACATTAGAAAGCATGGACATATTAACTATTGTCATTGCTGGTTGTTTTTGTCCATCAACTATTATTTTTGTTCCGTTTTTGTGAAATTGTCATTTTCTTTAGCATTTCTTTTTGCATTTAATCCTAATATTGTAAATTGTAAATCCTGCAATAATGGAGCTAATGGTGAAAATAATATAACCAAATCATCTCATGTCGAATGGCAGCATAATTGAAACTTAAAAAGGAATACCAAAATTTAATAACCACACAACAATGAAAAATAAGATTTACGGACAAAAACAAGCAAATTTTGGGGACTAAATGGACAATTTTGATAGTTGGTTAAGCAAAATAACAAGACTATTTTTGAGTTGTGGAGACTGAGTGGTTGCCGAAGACTTATTGGCTGCTACGAAATCTTAGTTGTTTGATCCCAGGTAATTGTAACTCTGATCTAAAATCAATAGAAAGACTCGCTAGTGCGGCCGTGATGTAGGTCATTATTAGGCCGAACCACATAAATCTTTGTGTTTTTCTTTGCATCATTATGGTTTGTTGTTCTTAACCCTATCAGTATTAACTCTAAGCCATAATTTTTTGTGACAAATGATCTTAATAACGAGCAGTATTCGACATATTGTCGAAAGGTATATGCAATAAGAACCATTGTACTATGTATTAACTAAGAACTATGGTGAGCTTTTTGTATACAAGCTCATATACAGCATTGCATTTATTTTTGGTAAAGCACCACTGTGTGGCATGTGTCAATTTTATTGAAAAGGTTCCCCTGCTCTTCCATATCAAGAATTTTATTTGAAGAAATAACAATAATTCATTCAGTTATGCACAAAAGCACATTTACTGAAATTTGTCCACATAATTTAACCTTTCAAGTGTGTATGTCAATTTTCAGGGGAAAGCAGTGGTATGAACCTGAGTGGTGGAAGTTCGGTGATGAGAAATCGTAAGTAACTTTCTCGTATTTTAAACATGTGAACTACCCTATAAATGTAGTCACCGTTGTGGCCTGGCATATATATTCAATACATATAACACACATGCACATCCATACATGCGTAGATACAGTCATACATACTGCATACATCCATTTGGTCTTGAGACTTAAGAAGTTCACATGTTGGCCTTTTTGGGTATATTAATTCCCTTAAAGTGTAGCCCCTAAGCATCCACTTAGGTGGCGTTTGGTTCACTAGAATCCGAGGGAATTAGAGGGAAAAGGAATCCAATTCCAGTCAATTCATATGTTTGGTTCAACTATAAAAAGGAATTGGATTCCATCAAAATAGAAAATTTTCAATGAATGATGGAAAATAACATTCCTTCACACTATGGATGGAATTCAATTCCTTTGAAAAACAGAATGTGGTTGATTACAAAAATACCCCCTTACGTGTAACACACTACACTACACCATGCCCTGCCTGACCTACCCACCCACCCACCCTACCCCTACCCTACCTATGTTATCCAACCTACTACCCACCATACCTAACCCTACCCCACCTACCCATCTCTCATCCTGACCTCCAATTCCATTTTTTAGCCAACCAAACATGGTTGGATTCCAATTCCTTTTAAAACATTCTACGAACCAAACGCCACCTTACTTTATCATATGTTGGTGTCTTAGAGTCAAGGTGCTTATGGTTTTTCATAGCACCCGAAAGACATAGCCTTTAGCTTTTGTTTAAAGATATGACAATAATATATTGACTTGACGTAGTTATGTCTTGTGAAAGAACAATCCACGATATTATTATATGATGAAAATGGTTTCCTGGCCCAGGTACTTTCGGCATGCAGCTAGCTCACTTATGATCTTATCCAGAAATTTTGCTCAGTACATTAACATCAACAGGTTGGTGGTGGACAAATATAGAAGCATCTTATGATTCAAGAAGTTTACAAAAAGAAAACATTATATCCTGTATTTCCCTCATGTTTGCTTTTCTAACTTATAAAAGCTTGTACCGGTTGATGATGCACTTCATGTGATTTGCCTTTTTCTTGTAGTGCATCTTTGAAGACTTACGCTCATGAAGATACGTCAGTTGGTTCATGGATGATGGGTTTACAAGCGACCTATATAGATGATAATCGTGTGTGCTGCAGCAGTTCTCGACAGGGTAAACATGCTTTTCATACCACCTTTTTACTTTTTGCATTGGTTTCTGTCACTTCTAAGATGCAAATTGATCTGGACCTTTTGAGGTGATATACTATCCATTCAAATTTTATATCATTCTTGATCGTTACCTTTATCTTTTAGCAGTTTCCCCCTGTTTCTTCATAAACCTAACTTGTAAATTGACTTGAATATGACTAAAAAGTGAAATTGTTAACTCTCTGGTAATATGACTATTCTATTCATCTTGACATATGTAAAATCACGAATTACTCTGTTTGTCTTTGAAAGGAGTCCACTTTTTTTTGCTTTTAGAGTTTCAAACCTAGTACTTCCCAAATTCAAATATGACAGATTGTTTGGAAGTGTCTCTATAACTTTTTCTAATGAGCTCAATGCTCAAAAAATAAATGCAGACATACTCTTTCCTACAATGATTATGAGATGTATCATATTATGACCGAACTTTGCATATTAACCTTGGCAATTCTTGGTTTACCAGATAAAGTTTGCTCTTTGGCTTGATATAAGAGGAGCTGACGTCCAACATTGTTGCGGGCTTAACGAATATTGCTTCACGAACTTGGTAATATCCGTATGTCTTTTACATAGTTAGATGTAAAGAGAAGCTTAGCGAATCAATTTTTAGATGGAGGGGTTACCAACATTTTTCCAGAAAGAAAGGTTTTTTCTTTTCATCTGGCATACGTTATAAAATATCTTCAGCTTTTGGTGCAAGATTCAAGATGATAAGAAACTCATATATATTGCAATGGCTTATTGATCTTTCTCTTCAAAAGTTTATTCATTTGCTTATTCTTGTCTCTCTGAAGTTACAATCGTAGTGACTCGTGAAGCTGGTAGAAATGATCGAAAACACTGGTTACACTTGTTTTTAGCTCAAGGACCAGTTATTCCTGTTTGAACAAGCCGATCCTACTATGCATCTAGTTCATGGGTAAGTATCATGCTATCTGATAAAAACATACGGACTATCCCCATAAAATTATTCTAATCTTCTTGTACACTTTTCATCCCTCGAGAAACAAGAACGGAACATCTATCCTTAGTCCATTGTGTCTTCCTTGGTGCCGGTGTAGTGTGTTTAGAGTCTTTCACATGTTTCAACTATATGATAAATAAACTTAGGACCAGTATGTAAGACTATATCTATAGGCTATAGTGCTATACAAATTTATAATCATACATGTTTCAACTATATGCAAGCTGGAATTTGTATGTTAGGTATATGAACAAATACAATGGAGAAAGGATCAACGATTATCGGGCTTGAGAGGTTTCCTTCTATCGGATCTAGTGAAGGGATGATCCCCGTAGAATTTACAGATAATTCTTTTCCGTTTAGTAGTACTATCTGACTATTCAATTCCCCATCTTTTGCTGTTAGATGATACTCTTTTCTTGTGAACTCACGCTCACCGAAGGAGGATTTTGCTCCTCGTGTTTGTTTCGGTTGTTGCGTTGATGCCATTATAATCGTTACGTTTTCAACTGATAAACCAACCTCAGCCCTTGTAATACCGTCGAGGTTGATCAATAGCAAAGTAATTCCATCCTGCCAATATAAGCCACCGAGAGTCCTCTTTTATACTTCTGTGATTTTCGTTTGTACTACTCTAATCATATCGTAAGATTATATACTGTGTGTTTGGGTCTGTACTCTAAGAGGAAACATACACTTACCGAATGTTTAGAGCAATGAGCGTAAGAACGAATCTTCTTTGTGCCATCAAAACGTGTTGCTAGAACACGTCTTCCCATGAGCCGATGCCAAAGAAGTGCACTATCAAGTTTAAAAGTAGAATCCGCGAATCAGTCATTCGGTCAATTAAACTGAATATGGTTATTATTTTCGCAACCAAACTACCTGTAGTAATCGGGATTTGGGACAAATGTAGCGGTGTTAAGAAGTCCGTAGTTTCCTCCTATCAACGTTTGCCTACAATACGTTTTAGTATCGTATGAAGATGCCATTCCAAGTTGATCCAAGTACCTGTACGAAAAGTTCGTACCCATACAACGTTATTTAGACCAAATTTAAATGACAACAGAAACCTAAGGGGGCGTTTGGTTCGCGGATTTCTTAGGATTCACTGGGATTTGCATTTAAAATCCTGTATTTGGGTTCACAGATTTCAGTAAGGATTTAAAATCTCAGGATTTCATAAATCCCTTCATTCTTTGTAATTTGAAAACCCAGCCTTCCCCCTAGGATTTTAAATCCCAGTTACCTTGCATTCTTCAGATTAGCAAATTTTTTCTATAAGATAATGCAGATTTTTTGACAAAATCCTGACAAATGCAAATGCTGCATAATGCAAATCCTAGAGAAAAAAATCTGCGAACCAAACGTCCCCTAAAAGGTGAAACTCATAAGTTATGTAGTGAAAGGATTTACTAAACATGTGTACCAGAAGCTAAACACGAAAGCATTGGTGACATGATCACGACCGCTGTTATAAGCACCACCGGCTTCACCCACCCAAGCCACCGTTGAAGTTGTTGATTTCTTCAGAATGTCCTGAAGATCTCGATAGGGTTGTGATCCTCCATCCAAATACGACGGGTTCAATATTTTCTCGACCAAGTGTTTATCGTCTCCTAATAGATATCAACAAATACTATACTTCAGTACTAGAATCTTATTCCATCGATATAACTTTGTACGTAGACGTAGTGATAATACCTGGACCAAGATTATAGATATGTTGGGTAATCGCTTGAAGTGAACCGTTTGCTTTGGTTACATACTCAGCAAACCAGTTTCGATCAAAGAATCCTCCTGGTCCAAGTACAATCGGTTTAACGGGAGAAGTGTCGTAGATTTTTTGCACCAAGTTGTGGAGTGAAATTGTGTCTGCTGCATACTGATCAGCTGTGATTCTTGCTCCGATTCCGTTCCCACTTAATTCGTTTCCTGTAGTTAGACCGGGAGAATGGCATCATCGGTTTCATTCGTTTTAACGACATAGAAAGAATGCGAATCGAAAGGTCGATCTTACCGAGTTCCCAACCATGAATGGTGAAACCCTTATGAAGGGTGTATTTCATAAGATGTTGAGCATTGGTAGAGTTCCATGGTCCTATGACATTACCATCCATGTTTATCTTTCTATGACTTATTGCATTCAACCCAAATATAACCTTGGCTCTTTCAAAATTAACAACAAAAAAATAAATAAATAAACTTGTTACAAAAAAGGGGTTTATTATGAAATAAACCAACATGTTTTCACGTTTTTTTTTTTTTTTGTGTTTTCGTTCCTCAATGTTTTTTTTTTGGGTTTAATATAAAAAAAATCAACATGTTTTCATGTTTTTTGTGATTTAGTCCCTCCGTGTTATTGTTTCCTAAGAAAGTCCTCAAGTAATTGTTTTCAATCCGGTTTTCGGAAAAGTTTTGTTTTTTTCATGATCAACCTTGACTTTTTCCACAAAAAATCAACATCTTTTCACAATTTTTCTCCGAAAAGTCCACAAACTTGATGACTTTTTTGAAAAAATAAAGAAAAATTTCAAAAATCAAAAACAAATATATAACTTAAGGATTTTATTGGTAAAAAATAACACGGAGGGACTAAACTGCAAAAATGTGAAAAATATGTTGGGTTTTTTCATATTAAACCTTTTTTTTCATAAAAGTCATCGAGTTAAAAATTTTTTTTTTTTTGGTTTAGTGAAAAATGAATATTAGAACCCGGGTTTTCAGTCTCTAAAAACCCCGGTTTAATAATTAAAATCAGGATCTAATAGTCAAATTTCACAAAACTAAAAAAATAACATTGAGGGACGAAAACGCAAAAACCATGAAAACATGTTGGTTTTTTCGTAATGAACCCTAAAAAAACGTCAATATCGTAACATGATAATTAACACATAAAATAAAAATGATTCGAGAAATTAAGATTACAAGATTTTATGAGGTTTTACGGGTTTTAGAATCCAATTCAATTTCCTTTCAACCTAACATTTGGTTTAAATTAACGAGAGATTTTTTTAACAAATATGAGATTGTAAATTTCTTCAAAAATCCATACGATTTCAAAATCCTTTTAAACACGGATTTTAAAGGGTAATCTACAAATTTCAATCTTTGTGGTTAAGTTTTGTTATGGATTTCATTATTTAATCATTTAAAATAACCATCTTTAATAATTATTAGAGTAATTACAGAAATGGTCCATGAGGTTTGCTTAAAATTATGAAACGGTCCTCAACTTTTAAACTTACAGTGGCGGACCCTCAAACCACTTTTTACTTACAGAATTGGTCCTTTGGTTTCTAAAATTTTTAAAAATGACGATCTTGTCCTTCTCATAATTACAAGTTTGGTAATTTCAATTTTGGACATTTTTCTTAATTTTTTATTTTTGGTTTTAAATTTGAAATATTAATTTAATACAATATGATTTGAGTCATTATTAAATACATTATTATCATTAGTCTCATTATTATTACTATTAATTATATCTATTTATTTTGTAAAATAAATCTATATTTATACACTAAAAATTATTTTTATTTATATACTTAATTAGTTAATTTATGCATCTTTTTATGTATTCAATTTATGTATTAAAGTTTTATTTATTTATATTTTTTTGGTTAAACTATTTGTATAATTATTATTATTTATACTTTTCCATTAAACTATTTCAATACGTTAATAAATTTTGAATTTACGTAAATTTTGATTTAAATTTACTAATTCACTACTTTTTGATTTAAGTTTATTAATTTATTATTATTTTTATTTAAATATTTTGTAATGCTAAGATGTTTTTATTTAAATTCATTATTTTCTTTGTTAGGATTTAAATATTTTGTTATGTCAATACGTTTTGATTTCAATATATTATTTTATTTGTTTTGATTTAAAGTTTTGCTACGTTAATACTTAGGTGAAAATTAATAAAGTAAGTGAAAACGAATAAAATATATTAATGTACAAACTTGTAAATCAAAAGATTAAAATACTATATTGAAATCAAAACGTATTGGCATAACAAAATATTAAAATTAAAAAAAATAAAGTACTAATTTAAATAAAAAACGTATTAATGTAACAAAATATATTATTTTTTAAAAAAATAAACTCAAAATAAATGTAATTCATTATTTCTAATATCTATAAAATTTAATAAATATAAAATATAAATAAAATATATTATTTCTTACATATTTAAATATTAATAAATAGATAAGATTTAAAGCTACGTCCAAATTATATCTTATATATATACTTATCTAGATTCAGGTTCAAATAAGTAACTCTCGAAATCAAGTGCACCCGAAGGTACCGACCTTAAAAAACTTTTTAAATTTTTTTTTCCACATAACCATGTTTAATTTAATGTTATACGCATGATAAATGAATTTCACATAGATTCACACTTTCTGTGTCCTTAAAAATTATGTGAATGCTCAATGCATGTTTATGTGAATGGTCATTCATGTGAATGATCATTTCATACCATGTAAATGGTGTGAATGACCATTCACATGATCTTTTTTTTTTACCATTCACAAGATTTATGATGTTACTCCTTTTGAAAAAAAATCTTAAAATTTGTCTTATACATGTCTATTAAAAAATATGTGTGAATGATCATTCACATTAGGGCACGCTGGAATCTCATAGGTACGCTGATAAACCTAATTCTACTTATCTATATATCTAATTAAAAAAGATTATTTATTTATTTAATAAAATTATTAATATATATTAGAAATAAATACAAATCATATAAAAATATTAAATATTAAAAAAGTTGAACATAATACGATATTAATAATATTATATTTCATAAAATTTTATTTTGTATAAAATATATATAAACATTATGTTTTACGTAAAATTATAGTTTCAAATTATATCAATTGAATATATATACATTTATTAAAATTTTATAAAATATTTAAAAAATAAACTGAAAGATAAATATAATTCATTATTTCTAACATCAATAAAGATTAATAGGTATAAAAGATAAATATAATATATTATTTCTTACATATTTAAATATTAACAAATAGATGAGATTTGAATTTACATCCAAACTATATCTTATATATACTTATCTATATATCTAAATAAAACTATAAAATATATATAAACATTATGTTTTACATAAAATTAAAATTTCAAATTATATCGATTAAATATATATAAATTTAGAAATAAAAAGTTTAAAAAAATGTTAAAAAAACAACTGTTGTTCATGACTATTTAAAAAGATGGATAAATAATATATATGACAGATAACGGTACTTTTATTTTATTTTTTCATAAGAATAAATATTAAATTATTTAATTTAAGTTTACATACATTTCATTTAACCATTTATTAAAAGTTATTCACGTAATACGTGGGTTCATAAACTAGTTCTTTATTAGATAAATCGAATACATAAAAAATGCGTAAATTTATTAATTAAGTATATATATAAATGTTAATAAGTAAATATAAATTTATTTTTAAAAATAATAAGGTATATATAATAATATTCATATTAATATATAATAAAGATTTAAATAATAATTTGTTAAATTAATTTCAAATTTAAAAATAAAAGATAAAAATTTAAGAAAAAGAGTAAAAGTGAAATTAAATTAAATTTAATAATTGAGGTGTAATTAAAAAATGGGTAAAATCGTCATTTTTAAAAAGTTCAGAAACAGAGGGACTGTTTTTGCAAATAAAAAGTGATGTGAGGGACCACCACTGTAATTTTATTAAGTACTCATTTTTAAATTAAATGATTTTTAGTGAAAACTAAAACTTTTATAGAAACATATAAATTGTTATTCGCATCATTCTGGTAATTACAAATTAAAAATAAAATAATTTTTTAACTTTAGTTTTTCTTTTTAATTTTTTAGAAAAGATTAAACGATTTTTTGAACAATAAACTAAATTTAAGCCTTTTAAACTTTTTTGATATTTTTCTAGAACTTCATTAAAAACATTTAAGAAAATTTACTTACAAGTTTTAAAGCGTTTAAAATTTTTCTTAAATTTCTTTTATAAACCTTTAAAAAAGTTTAAACTTTTCAAAAGAATTAACGTTTCAAATATTAAATTTTTTTAAATATTTTTTTTTAAAAATGTTTAAACCATATTAAATCCTTTCTTTTGGAGACACAGATTTTGAATCCTGCCAAGTTTTAAATTTTATAAAATAAAAGTATATATGAAGCTATGAATAAAATTTATACCTTGAATTTTGAAAGAAAATGTTGAGTTGATCCCATCTAGACATGGGTAAGCAACCTTGGGTGAATCCTAGCAACATACTTTGATTTATTGTGAATTGGGTACATTCATCCCCTTCCCTTTGGAACATCACCTTGTTTTGAAGGGTGCCTCCCAATCTAATTTTCAATGGTGAAAAGGCTGCAAAGTAATTAAAATCATACAATACTAATTTAGAATACTATTTTATCTTAGGCCATAATAATTATGTCAACTCTTTCAAAACCAAATCCAAATCATCACTTAAAGATTTATACAAAAGGTTTTTTATAATATAAATGAAATTTGTTTCTATCACTTATATGAAGGGTGTTTTTATCAGGGTTAAAGTCGTACAAATACAACATATTTTTCTCAATTTACCTAAATGACTAATTAAATTTTTTTTGACCGGATGGTAGTTGTACTCCAAAATAACTTGTCAATATGGTACGTGTAACCAGTGACTATGTTGATATAACAGTTTTTGCTGCTTCAAATGACAACGTGACAGGTTTTTAATGACAAGATGCTTATGTGGATTTACCATATCAACATAGTTACTGGTTACACGTACCATATCAACAAGTTATTTTAGAGTACAACGTGGATTTACATGGATTTTGATATATATAAATAATTTAGAAAATTCACATAAGCATATAGATCCTTTCCATACTTCTAAAAACACAAATATAAGATCATTACCGGTAGAACCAGTAATCAAAAGTATCATCTCAACAATAAATTTTAAGTACAATTACCAATGGGATAAAGAAATAACTAGATTAGTCATTTGAGTAATTTCAGTAAAGTAACATACATTTATATGAATTTAACCCCCTTTTTTATTATAAAAGTAGTATGGATAACTGTAACAAACAATAAGCTTGTTTAGTTAACATGTTTTCGTCGAAAACAAAATTCTGGAAAACGCGTTCAAATCTATTGTTTTTTTTATGTTTTCAATTTTTAGCTTTTAAAATTATAAAATGCAGGATAAACAAAATGTTTAATTTTGGGCATGTTTGTTTCTTTTATTCGCTTTTCATCATTTTTTAGTGTAAAATGCAGACATGATAGCCTGTATTTCCTTCTTTTTTTTTCAATATGTTTTAGTATGCATTTCATGTATGTAAACAGTTTATTTATATATGTAAGAACATATGTAAGTTCATGAGCATGGCTTTCTTAAAACTCACCTTTGATTGCATTTAACAAGATTTTGTTGTTTAGATCCTGTCACAGAGTTTCAAAATCAAACAAGATTGTTGTCGATATAAAAATATTGAAACTACAAGGTAAATTGTGAAAGAGTTTATGTTTATTTCGAATTAAACTAATTGGTAATGGTTTTGACTGATTAAGTTTAATAAATAGGCATGAGTTGTATTTTTGTTGCAAAAAGATCAGATAAATAAAAATTAAAAATTAAAACATTTCATGGATCAAAAATCATCCTTGAAAAATATTTAAATGGATATATCTAATTAAACTGTTCTATCAAAAGTAGGTTTGACAATCAAATCGTGTTTCAGGTTGTCAGGTTCGTGTTGATAGGATTTCATGTCAAAAACGTGTCGACCCATTTATTTTCGTGTTGGGTTCGAGTTGTGTCCACTTCGTTCTTTTCAACTCGTGTTTTTACCCATTTTGATTTTTTTAATTTTCTAAAATTGAGTTTTGTTTTTGAATTGTTGTTCATTATTTCAGATTCTATTTTCAGTTTTTAAACGAATATTTGATTTTTAGTTCAATTGGAATATTTAAAAATATAGATTTGAATTATAAGACTCAAATAACAATAAAATTGATCTGTTTGACCTATAATAAATTAAAAAATATCAATTGTTCAACATAATTTTAATGATTTTATTTTACTTTTGGTTTTTTTAGTTTTTAAAAATCTCAATGGGTTTATCGGGTTGATTTTGGGTAATCCAGTTTTGATCCTAACGGACCTAACCCAACTCAAAATTTTCGTGTCGATTCAATTTCAACCCGCCTCAGTTTGTATCATTTTTATCGTATTAATACGGGATATTTCTAAAAGTTTTTAGAAATGGACAAAGAAAATTGGCGGTCAACCAACCAAACCCCACATGACCCTTTTTGATAGAATAAACCTTACCTTTTAACCCACACACGATAGCCCATTTAGAGGTGTGGAAAAATATACAATAAAACAAAAAACTTTTAACAAGTTGGATTGAACCAAAAGTGGACAACGATTTCCTTTTAGTTTCTTCTAACTTTACGATTAACACAACATAAAATTAGACCCGAACCGACCCATCACATCAAATTAGTATCACAAATTCAAAATTATAATCAAGAATTAGATTATTTGATACCAATATATATACAAATTTGGTTTAATATGATCTTTTGTTTTCACGGTTCAGTCCTAACTTTTAGGTAAGACTTACATCCAATATAAATGGGGCGTACACCTATAGCTTAAATTTAAATTCTAGGCTAATATTTTATTTTATTTTTTTATTCTCATTTAATAAAGTAAATAGATGTTTTGCTTTGATTTTATTAATTTTAATCTAGCTACAATTTCATATGGTTATTGAAGCTTGGAAAAAGGCCTTAATTAGGTTAACTTTTTATATTCTATTGGAAAAATTTCACAAAAACCCATCAAACTACAAGTTTTTTTCGATTAAGTCCCTCAATCAATTTTTTTGTATGATAAGTCCCTTAACTAAATAAAAATCACGAATTTGGTGTTTTTTTTTTAAGAAAAGTTACCGGTGACCTATTGAGCGGGTTGCAATTGTTGACGTTGATTTTTTAAATCTATGATTTTTTCGATTAAGTCCCCCAACTAAATTATTTTGTCTTATAAATCCCTTAACTAAATTATTTTGTCTTATAAATCTCTCAACTAATTTGTTTTTGCCACATAAATCCACTATCTTGATAAAACTCATGTTATTTGTTGTTTTATCAATTTAAGTGATTGTTCAATTGACACTCACGTCACACATAATGCAAAAAAATCAAACAAAATGATAAATTAAAACGATCGTTTTTATTGTTTAAAGTTTAGTCGGGATGAACTATTAAATATATTTAAAAATTGTGGTCTAGACAAACATAGGATCGAAATAATCATCATTTATGTTTTTATATCAAACCAACTTATGTTATCCGGAATAACGGACTTTTAAAAAAAATTATTATTTTCAAACAACCATCGTCGTTTAGAAAAAAATATTATTTTCAAACAACCATCGTCGTTTAGAAAAAATATTATTTTCAAACCAAACTATTTTGGTCTAGACAAACATGACATGCTCTGTCATCGGAATAAACATCGTTGTTTTTAAAAGTTTAAAAAATTTTTGTTTTATTTTATTAAAAACTTGAAAGGTTTAAGTAGTTCGGGAACTTATCAGGAAAAAAAATGAAATGGGGACTTAATCGAAAAAATTTTATACTTTGATGGTTTTTGCAAAATAGGTTTAAACATGTTAACCTGTTATAACAGGTTAACGGACCAATTAAAAAGGTTTAAGTAGTTTGGAGACTTATTAGAAATAAAAAATGAAAATGGGGACTTAATCAAAAAAATTTTGTACTTTGATGGTTTTTTGCATAATTTTTCCTATTCTAAATAATAGTTAAAATAGTACAATTGGTCACATATATATAATCTAATATTTGGTTAGAGAACTATGTATTGATTCTATTCTAGGTGTCGATCTAAAAATAGATAAATAATAAAGTTAAAAGAAATATTAAATAATAAGATGTGAGTGAAATAAAAAAATGAAAATCTAATTGGATAATTAACAAAATAAAAAAAATCATTATTGTGGCTTATATTGACGAGTGGCTGAAGCTAGTAGTAATTAATGTCATCATGTTAAGTATTTGCATGTCTATCAGAAAAATTAATGCATGTACAGATTATTCATAGAAACAAAGTATAAAGTTAGTGTATTTAGATATTTTTGGATTAAAAAAATAATTATAATACTATAAGTACAATACTAATAATACTTCAATAAGTATATATAATAATAATAATAATAAAGAATATATAAATTAAATGTCCAAATTTGCCTTTTCTTTTCTCGTGATAAGTTACTTTTATTAAAAAAAAAAAAAAATTTCTATTTTTCTGTTTTATAACACTTTTAGTTAACGCACAATTTGTTTTTAAAGGCTGTACACACTTAATAAATCTTACTCTTAAATCTAGACACAATCTTTATGTAGCCAAAATGAGACTAGTTTTATGATGATGTATTACTTGGTTTTAATTTTATTGACTTTCGATTCCTCAATTGTTGTTGCAAATTTAATTTATTTGGTGGTTAATATGCGACTGGATGAGAATTTGAAGATTAAAGTGATGATTTGTGTTTTAGTTGTAGTTTATGGATTGGAATTTTTTATTTTAATTATTAACATGAAAATAATTTCTTAAATTTGTGAAATACAAAAATATGAGAGATTTTTAATGTGAATTTATTTGATTTTATAAAGAAACTATGTTTAGGGCTTATATCGGGAAAAAATAATATTGTTTAGTGTTTCTTTTATGATTATTGGAGATGACATATTGTAGATCTCAAGCATCAACCATTAGGTTTTAAACTTAGAATGAGCGTTTGTTTGGTGAGTTTTTAAGGTATGAAATGAATTTAGGTTTCATAAACGTTGTTACGTTGCTTGTTTGATAAATGATTACCAAATATGTGGAAATGATTACCAAAAACTCAAATACATCTACACTCATGGGTTTCCTCATTCCTCATTGATTCATTCTCTTTTTTTTTTTTTTTTTTTTCAAACTCATACCTATACAGTATACACATACCCATTTCAAACCCTCAACAAACCAAACCCCTCTCAATAATAAATTCATAGATTTCGTTTAACCTTATTTGGTTTTGGTAAAATATTAAAATAAAAACTTAAAAAGCAAGTCAACTCTCATGTCAATAGAAAAGGTTAAATAAGCGATTTTCCTTAAGTGGCGGGCACAAGATTGTGGGTCTATTTGTGGTAACTCCATTTCTATTCATTGTTTCACTTTCACCAAATGGAAATAATAATAATAATAATAATAATAATAATAATAATAATAATAATAATAATAATCATCATCATCAAATTAATCTAATCATGGTATTATTTGAACCAACCGAACAAACGATAAAAAATGACTCATGGTAAAAAAAATAATTTATAACATAGTTTTTTATACAAAATAAAATTCTAAAAAATGATGTATTAAACAAATTGTTTTTAGAAAAACTTTTCAAAATTATGTTAAAATTTTTTCTTTTGATTATCGACTCGTTTATTTGAATGAACCAAAATTGACAACCCTATACATCAAACAAAAAACTAGGCTCCGAGAGAGCCCCAATGAAATAAGAAAAGATTGTTTTATTTAATTGTTGGTAAAAACTTTTCTTCAAATAACCAAAAATAAATAAATAAAATTTATATATACCTTTCCAAGTGGTGAGAGAATCTTTTTCTTTCTAAATAAATCCCATAGAATATTAAAATATAACTTTGAGGACATGGATTTACACATCTTCGTATATAATAATAAAAATATATATTTTAGGAAAAAAAAAAACTATAAAAGTATTTAAACATAAATCTTATACTCGTAAACGAATGAATTAGTAATTAATAAAATAATGGGTTTATTACGAAAAAAACCAACAATATTTTCACGTTTTTTGCGACTTCGTCTCATTATTTTTTTTAGTTTTACAAAATTTGACTATTAGACCCCGATTTTAATTATTAAACCGGGCTTTTAGAGACTGAAAAACCGATTTCTAATATTCATTTTTCACTAAACCAAAAATAATTGAATTGAAAAAAAAAATAAAAAAATAATCGAGGGTGGATAGATTAGAAACGTACTGACCAAGTTGAGAAGAGAAGTATTTCCCCAGCTACAACTTCCATAATCACATTTTTGAATTGGCCACCAATCCAAAGTCGCACAAATGAAGTCTTCATCGATCAAACCAATTGAAACTGTTCCGTTTACATATACATTTCCCACTGCAAAACCAATCTTCTCTGAAACCACACTTGTTACGCCGTGGGTGATCAACACCACCATCACCATCACCATCACCACCACACACAACCCCATTATCTCCATCGCCACCACCTTCCGCCGCCTTCTGTCACCGCCCATCTTTCCTGAACCTGCTCTCTATAAGTAATTTGGTTTCGATCAAAGTTGAGAGGGAGGGAGAGAGAGAGTTTTTCTTCTTCTTCTTCTTCTTTTTTGGGTGGATGGATCATTGAACAAAGGTTTATATAGATGGTCGTCATTTTACTTGGTATATATCAATGGATTGAATTTTATATAATTTTAATTAGATTTACTCGGGATATATATATATATATATATTAAATACGAACGACCCATTTAATTAAATATACCGAAGCCTAAAAGTATACCAACGACCCATTTAATCTCTCTCTCTCTCTCTCTCTCTCTCTCTCTCTCTCTCTCTCTCTATATATATATATATATATATATATATATATATATATATATATATATATATATATATATATAAACCCTTAGAAAAACTTTTTTAAAATTTTTTTTTCATAAATTTGTTTTAAATAAATTATGAAGATAATATGTATTCACATACATTCACATATTCTAACTCCTAAAAAATGATGTGAACGTACACTTACATAATTTTGCATACATGTGAACTTGCATTTATGTGATTCATGATTTCATGCACTTAGAATATGTGTAAAATTATATATATCATCTGTGTATTAAAACATGTTTATGAAAAAAAATTTCAAAAAATTATTTTAAAGTGTGATACATTCTAGTACGTTGCATAATAATTGGTAATCACCTGGACCTATATATACACACACACACACACACATCTCTCAAGATTGGTACTTTCGGTATCCTAGATATTTGACATAAAAATATTTTATGTATGTTTAAGTTGATATTTTAGTGAGTGACTGTCTATTATGCAGCCGCACCAGAAGTTACCACTCGTAAAAATATTTATTATGAAATTTTTTTCATACACATGTTTTAATTAACATTACAAAGATAATATATATAAATTTCACGTCTATTCACATTTTAAGTGCCCGAAATCATGCATCCTATAAATGTACGTTCACATATATGTAAATATATGTAAATCTACGTTCACATAATTTTTAAAGAGTTAGAACATATGAATGTATGTGAAATTTACATATCATCTTTATAAACTAAAACATATTTATGAAAAAAATTTAGAAGTTTTTGTTAAAGGTGGCTTTTGGTGCACTAAATAAACACAATGTGTCACTCGACGCCGATAAATTTTCAAGATACTAACTTACGTATGTATAAAAATATTCGAGTGACACCCATGATTTTTTTTAATGACACACAAAAAACATATTAAAGTATTATGTATATACCTAAGTTATATTGTTGTTTTTATCATCAAAATTTATTGAAATATTATTGAGTTTTAATCATAAAATTTAAAAGAAAAAAAAAGCCCACTAGAAATTAAAAAGAAGAAGTAGATAATCAATCGAAAACATTAAAAAAAAAACCTAATTATGAAAATAAAATGTAGCCCAAAGCTTGTGGAAGAGACCGGTCTATTTTTGGAAAACCCTTTATCAACAATTACTTATCATTAGTTCTCAATTGACGAAGTTTGACGCTTCTATCTGCGACTCTGCTCGACGACAACGGCACCAAGCAGGCAATCATTGAATCTTTCTCTGTGACTATGCTCGATGGTCTATCTTTCTCTCCGTCGGCAATCATTGAATCTCATGGCTGACCGTCACCGAGTGACCGACTCTGTCTAGCAGTATAGGTATAAAATCCTCACTTCTCTTTATCAAATATCAACTTTATGTGTTTATATTATGTTTAGTTAAAAGTTTCTGATTTTTTTTATTTATTCTATTAATTTTATATTTTTTACTTTGTAATATAAAAATGTGATTATTTACTTATTATAATATTTTTTGTAATTAATAACGTGAAATAATCAAAATATGACTTATCGATACTTTATGGTTTTAAGTTTTAATGATACTTTTAATTAGAAATTTTTTGTTATTTATCAATTTTGTGTTAGCAACCTGTTTTGGTGTCTCGATCCGTCTTAGAAAAGAAAATTAAAAATCTAACTATTAAACTTATTTTTAAAAAATTGACATCGATGACAAAAGTTTCTGAATCCGCCACTAGGTAAACACAAACTGTAATATGACATAATCACGTTTCACTTAAGATAAATATATTTTATTTATAAAATAAAAGATAAATACAAGTTATTACTTTTAAAATTTATAAAAACTAATAAATAATTAATTGTATCTATTATTTGAAATCATCTTATGATTTGCAATCTTTGCATCATTGTTTTTTTTGACATTTGACGATTTATTAGCTAATCTAAAATTAAATTAAATTTTTTTATAAATACACTAAAATATATAAAAACTAATGCACATTATATAAAAGATATTAAATTTTAAAAAGTAAAACGTAATCGGTAAAAATACATTTTATAATATTTTATTTATTAAAATATATAAATTTATAAATGAAAGGTTTATAAGAATTATAAAAAAGTAATTACTCTTCGTATCATATTTGATGTATCTAATTAAGGAATATGGATTTGGCATCTGTTCCATTAATGTTTTTGATGTATCAAATTAAGGAATATGGATTTGGCTTCTCTTCCATTAATGTTTTTGATGTATTTACGATTATTGTTTGTATAAAAAACAAATATAAAATAAATGAATAATCTAGATTTGAAAAATTTCAGTTAACTAATAGTGTTAATTAAGAAATATACTGAATTAATATGATGTAGTGGAGATGTATGGTACAAAATTAAATGTGTGATCAAGATTGCTTATCACTCAATCTCTTTTCAAGATTATTTTCACCAAAACCAAATTATGTGTATCTATATACTATAATAAACGAGAACAATTTTTGTCAAATGTCATCCTCTTAATACAATACTTTTTATTTTTCCGCTCTTTTGCAAAAATAAAAGTTAACATTAATTTAAATAACAAAAATATCATTTAATTGATTTAATTTAAAATTTATGATTGAAACTTATTATTTTTGTTTCCTAAACTAATTGGAACTATAATTAATATTTATTAAAAGTATTCAAAATTAATAAGCTAAATAAAAGTTTTTAGAAAGTCAATAAAATAATAAATTTCAAGTTTAAATGTCCCAAAGAATAAATAATTTTAAAAAAAATTAGTAAATAGAAAATTTAAAATAGAAGTTTTTATGAGATAAATAAAATAACAAACTTAAAATTTAAATGTACGAAATAATAAATAATTTTATGAAATAATAATTATATATCTTAGTATACAATAAATTTGAAAAACTTTTTGTTATAAAATCTTTATATGTTAAGCATGAAATTTTGACACATTTTAAAAAAAATAATCATTCAAATTTTAAATGTATTTTCTTTAATAAAATTTTGTATTAATATTTTCTAAAACTTCAAAACTTAATGTTGCAAAATTTATATTTTAGAATAACTTAATTTAGAATAATCTTAAATATTTATTTATTTTTTAAGTTGACGTTGAAATTGTTGTATCATGTTTTAATCACTTAGGCAATTAATTTTTTATTATCAATTAAAATATCTTCAATAAGAAAACTTATATACAGTTTAATTTAATGTCTTTAACAAATTTATACAATTTAAATCAATATAGTTCATAAAAATTTAAATATAAAATAACTATTTTGTTGATATCTAACTATCTAAGGGATTGATGATAGCACAATAACAAATAAACGATTCAGGTTCAAAAAGGTACCTACCTCTCAAAATCAAGTGCACCCGAAGGTACCAACCTTAAAAAACTTTTTTTTTAATTTTTTTCTCATAACCATGTTTAAATTAATGTTATACACATGATATATGAATTTCATATACATTCACACTTTATGTGTCCTTAAAAATTATGTGAATGCTCAATGCATATTTATGTGAATGGTCATTTCACACAATGTGAATGGTGTGAATGACCATTCACATAATCTTTTTTAACCATTCACAAGATTTATGATGTTCCTCCTTTTGAAAAAAAGTTTTATAATGTTGTCTTATACATGTTTATTCAAAAAATATATATGTGAATGATCATTCACATTAGGGTACGCTGGGTACGCTGGAATCTCATAGGTACGTTGATGAACCTGATTCACAAATAAACCATCTTTTTTTATTTATGTAAACATTGACTTAGAGAAATCATTTTTTTTTACTATTGTGTCAATGATTTTGCATGTATGTCATTTTTTTATTGGTTTTTATTGTGTATCTTAATTTTAAAAAAAAATTAAAGGTTATTAAGGGATCCACCTCTTTATAAATATATTTAATTTATAACTAATTTTGTATATCATCCATGTAATACATGGGTATTAACCTAGTATATATATAATTGAGTTCATTAACGTATCTTAATAATCAGACGTACCGATAGTACTTCGTTGTTAATGATCATTCATAATTTTTTTACATAAACGTGTATAATAATGATTATAAATTTTTTATCAAAAGAATCATACTTTTATACAATTAATTTGGATTTCAAAAAATAAATCATGTGAATGATTATTCATTTCATAGAATTATATATAACAATTCAATTTTTAAGAACATAGGCTTAATAAATCTGAAATTTATATATCACGTGTGTTAAATTAATTTAATTATGATTATGAAAAAAATTATATTTTAAAAAAGGTTTTTAAAGACGATACCTTTAAATGTGCTCGATTTCAAGTGTTATTTTTTTGGACCTATTTGTGTGTGTGTTGATGGTTTGAGAGGAAGTGAGTGGGGGTTTTAGTGGTGTGAGCCGTCGTGGAAGTTACTCTTATCCTTTTGTGGTGACATATTTGTTTATTTATATGCGTTTTTTATGGTAATAATACGATGAAGAGTAAACTATTAAACTATGGAAATGGTGACTATGACTTGTCAAAATCACAAAATTATTCCATGCACACATTCTTTTATTCAAGTAAGGGCCGGGGTATACTATTACTAACCCCGATGGACCGGATGAGATCGATGCCACCTAGACATGGACATGACCCCTACACCAACACCACTCCTTTCCAAACTTCTCCCGGGATCCCCGGCACCCTCGTCCCGCACGATTCCCCTCTCTCTTTCTCTCTGTCTCTAATTATATAAATATATTAATTCGCATCTGTGTTCACATGACACAATCACAACCATTGAAAATTTTAAAAAGTAGAGGTTAGATCACAAAGTTATTGAAATTTTAAATATAGGAATAAGATCAAATTAATTGGAAAAAGTCATAAAATTATATATTAATTGATTATTTTTGAATTTGACACTATTTTGAGATAATAAACCTTGATTGTTTACGTTTAACAAACTTTGAGATAACATATATTATGGTTGATTACCATTATATAGATGCAAAAAAAAAAAAAAGTTATTTTTTATATATTTTTAATTATATTCCGAAAATTGGATAAACTGATGATAAGTACACTTTTCAATTTCTGCAATGTAATATTTTTATTATAATAAATAAATAATATATAATTTATGCTTGTTAACTATTTATACCATGTTTTTTTTTTGCGACGAATTTAAAAAAATTAATATCTTTTTATAAAATAAAATAGTAACTTAAAATCATCAAACAAAATATGACTACATTATTCATAAAAGAATAAACATTATTAACACATTATTTATGGTATGAAATAATGATTTTTTTTTCTCATAAATTTCAAGTCAATACTTGTAGACCTAAAACATAAGCACACACAATAATATGATAGTGAAATGATGTTTTATTCATCTTAGACAATGTAGTTTTTTAATAAGAAATAATATATAATTAATGATTGCTAAAATTAGAAAATTACTTTGGAAACAAAAATATCACAAGCAACGCATGAGGACACTAGTTTAATGGGTTTTAGGAATATTGAGATAGAAATATGAGTATATCATTGATAGGAAAAAAAAAAGGTTATAAAGAAAGAAAATCTGTCATGACACTGACGTGACCAGAAAGATAGAATTTAAAAATGATGAATATACCTTTCACTCTTATCATTTTAATACCTATTTTTAATTTTTCATATTGGTTTTGATACATCATTCGTTAAATGTAATACCTCATTAGTTAAATTTAACATTATCATCATTTTATCCTTTTTAAAATTACATTTGGTTACCACGACTAAAAGAAAATAAAAATATGACAATTTATCAGACCATATATTATCAGATGATGTGATAAATTTTCAAACACAAACTGCCTAATACAAAAATTCAGAAGTATTGTAATGTAACTATGTGATACGTACCACAATAAAATTTATTTATTATGAATGTTTCAATTACACACGATATTTAGATATCAATACAAATAATCCAAAATTAAATCTAGACATATAAAGAGGCTGTTTAGATTTGTGTTTGAAAAAATATTGTAGCGTTTTAAAACTAATAATCATATAATAGTTGTAACAAAAAGTGCTACTGGAAATATAATGTTTGATTTAGCTTCTGTTGTTTGCTATCAATTGCACACATTTCTAAAAAGACAAACGTATAAATTTTTAGTTTTAATAAATTTATAACTAGCTAAAATAGATCGGTTGTCTTTCAATCCAACAAATCAACATTCCAACAATTTATTCATGGATTATCAGCTTGTCTCAATAAATCATTAAATAGAAAATTGATAATAGTGAATATCACTTCTAATGTGCATTGTTTTTTTTACTGGGAAACTCATCTACTCCTAATTTACCACTCTGCCGAAAGTGGAGACTTTAGAAGTTACATTTATCACTGAAATTCCAACTTGCTTCTGACAGGATCCGAATTCGTAACTTCACACTAATTACATATCATTCCTCGTACCAAATGAGTTAAACCTCATTGTTCTTATGCCACTCAAAGTAAGTAGTAATTATATATGTAAATAAGATGGACTACTGAATTTAATTAAACTTCATTTTGTGTTGTGATGTATAATTTTATTACAGTTAAAAATTTTAGATCATTATGTGTGTTATCTATGATATCTCATTGTTCACCACCTATCTCTTCCAACTCTCGTTCTCATCTCTTGTTGGCTATTGACATCTTGTTGATTTCCTCACCACTGCCACAAACTAGGGCCACCATCAACTAGTTTCTTCTCTAATATTTAGATTTCTAGGATTTCGAAGTGTAGGTTAAAAAAACAACAATTCAAGATCTCACGTTGAGTTTTGATACCAACGGTTCAAGGTTCGTAGATTTGTTTACGGCATTTGAAATCGATGGATCGATAATGCATTGATTTGTTTTCGAGATTTGATGTTGATTTCCAGTTTATATTTCTAGAAAACAAAGAATTCATAGAGTTATCTGGTTTATACATTACGTTGTGTTCCATAGAATGAGAAGGAAAAAAAAAAAAAAAGAATGAAAATGAATTAATAAACATTTCATCATTTTCTCTTCAGTATTGGAAGGAAGAAATATCACGCAAAAATCTATCAGATTTCCATTCTTTTCCTTCCTTAAATGAAGTTATGGAACACAAACATATCCATCACTTTCTCTTCAGTATTGTAAGGAAGAAACATCACGCAAAAATCTATCAGATTTCCATTCTTTTCCTTACTTAAATGAAGTTATGGAACACAACGAATTTTATATTTAATTCTGATTCCATTCATTTTTCTCGTTAAGTGAGGTTGTGGAACATAGTGTTAATGTGGAATTCTGATTTATCTTTAAGAAATGATGTGTGTCTATTTGTGATTTTTGATTTTTAGATCTGATTTTTTTTTTTGTTTGTAGATCTGATTCTAGATGTGTGTCAATGTCTAGTGTGTTTCATTTCTTGTTATGATTTTGATTATGGATCTTATGAATGAAAATAATTGAAGTTTTTGAATGAAGTTATTATTTCAAGAACAAGAAGAATGGTCATTGAGAGTGGAACTTAACCCAAGGTTTCATATCGATATTAATTTTTTTATGTTTACCGTTTCTATGAAGACACATAGGACACACGATATATGATTTGAGCCTTGGATTTGGATTTGGATTTGTATACGTTCAATATACTTTAAAGTTTAATTATGTTTGTTAGATTATTCCTAGAATTAGATTGAATACTATATGTTTTTTATTTTGTATTTAAATACAATCTTTTTTTAAAAGACAAGTAAACTCAATGAGTTAAAATTTATAAAAGTTAAACTTACAACTTCTTTTGAAGAATCCCAAAGCTCAATTTGAGAGAGATTTTTTATAATCTTTGAATGGTTAACAATTTGAAATTTGTGTGATCCTAGTAATGGTAGCAAATGGTGGTCTTCGCAGTAGTACTATAGAAATATTAAAGGGTAAATTACAATTTTCGTCCCTGTGGTTATACATAAATTATGGTTATCGTCCTTTTAATGATTAAATTACGATTACAATACCTATAGTTGGCAATTTATTATGCCTTTGGTCCCTTTGTCCAATATTTTTTTTAAAATGACGATTTTGCCCATTCATTATTATTTTAGTTTTGGTCTTTGATCAAATTATTTCTTTTTATTTAATTTACTAATAGCTTTTTTATTTTTTACTATTTATTTAATATATTTACTATTTGTTAAACAAAAAATATAGTTTAAAATCAACAAGATATGTAAACTTTACATATTTATATGTATAATTTAATTTAATTTTTTAACTTTATGAAATAATTATATATTTCATTAAGTTATAATTACAACAACTATGGGTTTCCTTAAGTTATATGTATAAGGTTTATCTGACCATTAACTTTATGGTATAACTAAATTAGAATAGAAAACACTTTAAATTATATATTTGGTTAAGATAAAAACAAAATAATTAAATTAATTTGAATAAAAAATTATTAAATATATAAGTATTTATATGAATGTAACATATAATAAAGACAATAGATAAATAAATTAAATGCATAAATAGTTTCAATTTTTATAAATGAAAAGTAATACATTTAGAAAAATAAATATATAAATAGTTCAACGTATATCTAAAATAAATATGTATGAACGATAATAATAGTATTTATAACAATAATTATCAAAAATACAACATATTAAATTAAGTCATATACAAGTTATTTTCATTGATTACTACTTAGTCATGTAAATACTTAAATCATAACAAAATAATAATATTAATACTACAAATAATAATATCAAATAAATAAATAAATAAAACATATTGAATAACCTTTTATTTCAATTGAATTTTAATAGTAATAACTAGACAATATAATAAAAAATAAAAAATATATTAAATAAATAGTAAAATAATAAAACTCTATTAATAAAATGAAATAAAAGAAATAATATAATCAAGGACCAAAACTGAAATAAAAATAAAAGGGCAAAATCGTCATTTTAAAAAAAATATTGGACAAAGGGACCAAAGGCATAATAAATTGCCAACTATAAGTACTGTAATCGTAATTTAATCATTAAAAGGACGATAACCATAATTTGTATACAACCACAGGGACCAAAATTGTAATTTACCCAATATTAAATTATAACACTAATAAAAACTAAAATGAAATTAAATTAAAATAATTAAAAGTTTGAATTTCTTGAAATCCATGTCGTATGACATGTATGAGACACATGTAAAATCTTGACAAAAAAATTAGCCACATAATGGCTTCAGGTTTAAAAGTCGATATGAAAAAAACAAGCTTGATTGGTATCGGAGTAGGTTCTACGAAAGCTTTACAAATGGCCACTCGATTGCACTATTGTTTGGGTTCTCTGCATTTCAATTATCTTGGAATTCCAATTGGTGGATCTTTTAACAGTGAATAGCTTATGGAAGCCTTTAATTGATAAGATATAATCAAGACTTGCTTCGTGGAAAGCTTCACTTCTTTCTAGTAGTGGTCACAAAGGATTTTGTAAGTCTGTCCTTGGCTCTCTTGGTATTTATTTAATTTTTTATATGAGGTTCCTATGTGTACTATAAAGCATTTTAAAACTATTAGGAACAACTTTTTTTTTATAGGAAGTTGCTCAAATTCTAGGAAAATTCACTGGATTGCTTAAAACATACTATTATTGCAAAGGATCATGGTGGGCTTGAAATTAACAATTTAAGAGCTTTAAATTTAGTCTTTCTCACGAAATGGTGGTGGAGGTTGAAGATTGATTCGAATGCATTATGGAAACAAGTTATTTTAGTGTTACATGGGTTATTCGTTAGGGGTGTTCATGGCTAAGTAACCTCTCTTGGAAGTTTCTTCTTAGTTTTTATTTTGTAGTTGTGATGTATCTTGTATTTATTAAGGATACTTTGTGTTTTCTTTGTCTTTAGCATTTTGCTTGAGATTGTTTTAATTCAAATGTTGCAGTTAAAAAAATAGTCACATAAGTAGTTTGACACCTTATTAGCGTAAAATGGTATTTGTCAAATTTAACAAATGAGATGTTATATTCAAATGAAATGGTAAAACTAAGGATCAAAATTGTAATAAATGAGTTGTAGGTACTAGTTTTGTAATTTTAACTATAGCACAAGGACCATTTTTGTAATTTACTATCAATTAAATTAATAATATAATATTATGTCAATACCCATGTATGGATTAATTTAAAAATATATAAAAAAATAAATATTTATAAATATATTGAAAATTAATAATAAGGAATTAAAGCTTATAGAGTTTTAGTGAATTAATTATTAAATTAGTTAAGTTAGATTTTAATATAATAAATTTGATTTGAAATTTGAATTGAATTGAATTATAAATTAGATTTTAACAAATTACGTGACAAATTGATGAGGCGACAAGCGACAAATTCAAAGAGAATGCGACAAGTGACAGTTTGTTACCTATTTGATATTATTTATAGATTGTAGATTTCAATAGATAGATACATATTATAGATAGATATAGTCATATAGATAGATATGTGTTAATTTTAAGGGAGAATTTCATATATACCCTTACAAAACTTCATAATATCATATATACCCAACCTAAAATTTTAATATCATATATATCCCTCCTAAACATCATAATATCATATATACCCAATTTTAATTAATAATATCACATATATCCCTCTTAAACATAACTAATATCATATATACCCAAATTCATTAATTTAATTATTTTTATATCATTTAAAACTCATAATTAATATTGTTTATTAATTAATGACCATTATACCCTTACTCATTTCTTCTTTCAACTAAACTTCAAAATATCATATTTATCCAACATAAATTAAAATATCATACTCCTTTTAATAATTTTATATAATTTATGTTTGTAAATTTTACTAAATAAAGTATTCAAACTAAAACAAATTAACATTAAAAATAGAACCAACATGTTTTTACGGTTTTGCGTTTTCATCCCTTAATGTTATTTTTTTAGTTTTGTGAAATCTGACTATTAAACCCTGGTTCTAATTATTAAACTGGATTTTTAAAGATTGAATAACCGGGTTTCAATATTCATTTTTCTTAAACCAAAAAGAAAAAATTAACTTGATGACTTTTATGAAAAAAAATAACGTGGAGGGACGAAAACGCAATAAACGTGAAAACATGTTGGATTATTTCATAATAAACCCTAATTATTTTGTTCTTCAAAAAAAAGTGATTTTATATTCTTAAAGTTTTATGTTTATCATCGTGGTTAAATTGAAAATTCTATAAAATACTTCATACAAAAAAAAGTAGCATATATTCAAGATTGATATTACACGATATGGTTTATTACATAAAATAAAAACTTAATATTTTTTGAACTCCTGTAATCTACTTTTTATTTCATTTTCGATACATATTTATTTAAAAATAAAAACATGACACAATTTTTTTTATTTTTATTTTTTATGTTAATTTGTTTTAGTTTGAATAATTTAGTTAGAAAAGTTTACAAAAATAAATTATATAAAAATATTAAAAGGGATATGATATTTTAATTTAAGTTGGATAAATATGATATTTTGAAGTTTAGTTGAAAGAAGAAATGAGTAAGGGTATAATAGTCATTAATTAATAAACAATATTAATTATGAGTTTTAAATGCTATAAAGATAATTAAATTAATGAATTTGGGTATATATGATATTAATAATGTTTAAGAGGGATATATGTGATATTAATAATTAAAATTGGGTATATATGATATTATGATGTTTAGGAGGGATATATATGATATTAAAATTTTAGGTTGGGTATATATGATATTGTGAAGTTTTGGAAGGGTATATATGAAATTCTCCCTAATTTTAATCACTGCTATTTCATCCTTGTTTTAGTTATACATAGTTTAAATAGAATATCCATTAGTTGTTTCTGAAGTACTTGACCATTTTAAAACCACTAGTTATATTTGTGGTTGTAATTTTTAAATCCCATTATTATTAATTTAATTATAAAGAAATCAATAATTTGGGCTAGTCAAATTATAGAATATTAAAAGTCAAAAGTCAATTTTCAATAGTCTAGAGTTTACAAATTCCCATAAAAGGAACTAGGATTCAAATAACCCTCCTCAAATACATTTCTTTTTTAACATGCTTAAAATGTCCACATCTATAAATAGATAGACATAACTTATATGATTTTAGTTAAACCTTTAATTTGGTTCATAAAAAATTAAAAATTTAAAAGTATGTAATAATTAAGGACAAAACTGTCATTTTGTTAATAAAAAAACTATTTGTTTTAATTGAGTTGATCTATTTTGAGACAAAAAGAGCTAGAAAACAACAATTTAGAAAACATGGTCTTAGAAAAGAGAGAAGGTGTATGCTAGAAGTAGGGATGCGTGGAATGACCAAATAACCGAACCGATTTGAATTAATTTGAATTATTTGGTTCAGTTAACGATTCATATATATCAATATTCTGGTATCGGTCCCGCGGGTATCGGGTTTTTCTGTCTAGGAACCGAAAATTTAAAAAGCCCATGCAAACCTTGAAACGACTCCTCATTGGAGAGTCCACAAACAAACCTATTTAATTTCAACGGCCTCTTCGTCTCCTACGTTTCTCACATCTGTTTAATTATATTAGTGATAATTAATATTAGGGCTAATTGCTAAAAATAGCAACAACTGTGTTTTTTCGACCTTTGTATCAACATTATTTATTTTTTTATCATTAATAACATTAACTTTTATATCTTTAATCATTTATAGCAAAAAGTTGAAAAAGTTGTTATAAATGATAATAAAATACAAAAGTTTATGCTATTAATTATGAAAAATACAAAAGTCGATGTTATTAATAATAAAAAATAAATAATATTGCTACAAGTGATATAAAAGATAAAAACTTCTTGCTATTTTTAGCAGTTAGTTAAATGTTAATTGTATAATAAACAAAAATGGTCGGTTTAATATAACTGAATAATGATTATTTAAATACAATCAAATAATTAATACATAACGACACAACCTGACAGAAATAATCGGGTTGGGGAGATGAAAGGAACCGGGTTGGGGAGATGTAATTAAGGAACCGGGTTGGGTTATAACCGGGTATAAACCGGGTAATAGTAAAAAACGGATCCGCCACGTAGGAAAAACCGGGTAAAGAATCAAAACGGGTTGACACGTCATTTAAAAATGGTCCACGTAGGCGTTGCAACCGGATGAAACCGGTTACCAGGTCGACCAACTACCAAAATGGAACAAAATTGAAACTTTGACTACCAAATGTGCACAAAAAAAAGTTTAGTACATAAATCGATACAAAGTCAAAACTTCACAGCTATTACATGCCATTTTCCCTAGTTATAATTATTATACATGTTTAGGTTAATTTGATAATTTATTGTATATTTCATTCACTAATTGTAATACCCATGAGATGAACTTACTTAAAAATTAAGTTTACCTTTTTTTTTTGGGTATAAATTTCGGTTCTAATTGGTTTTGTACCCGAAATACCGTATCATAACTGAACCGGAAACGGAACCGGATTACAATTATTGGTTTAGTAATCGGTTCCTGCAATCTTCGGTGTCGGTTAAATCAGTTCTGAGTTCAATTGCGGAGCCGTTTACATCCCTACTTAGAAGTAATCAATTAAGTCAATGAAGATGAACGAACTCGTTGCAACTTGTTTTATCAATGGAGCAAGTTATTTTTTTATCTATTTATTTATTTTTTGTTGTTTTTGTTTTTGGGTGATATACATTCACTACAAGAAAAGTGTTATTTAGTGACACACGTTTTTAGTGACACAAAAATAAGTGTCACTATATCTTACTTTTAGTGACACTTATGAAAAAGTGTAGGTATAGATCAATCTTTTACCCACACATTTTCAAAATTAGTGACACAAACACATACATTTTTAGTCACTATATATCTATACTCACTCCACTTTTACCCACTCTTTTTGTTGTCAAAAAAGTGTCACTATAGGTATCAAAATCTTTTACCTACACAACAAAAAGAGTGGGTAAAAGTGGAGTGGGTATAGATATATAGTGACTAAAAATGTATGTTGGTATAGATCTCAAGCATTTTGTGACAAAAACTTTGTGTCACTAATTTAGAAAAAGTGTGGGTAAAAGTTTACTCTATACCTACACTTTTCATAAGTGTCACTAAAAGTAAGATATAGTGACACTTTTTTTTGTGTCACTAAAAGCGTGTGTCACTGAACGACACTTTTCTTGTATTTATACTCCTGTTATTATTTAATTAAAACTTTACGGAAAATATAATGTGTCCTTATAGTTTTTAACTTTTTTTATGAAATAAAATATATTTTATATATATTATAAACAGACATCGCAAAATAATAAATTTATTGAAAAATCAAGAATAAACATACTCTTGGTCACCCATCAAATTAATCTTCTTTTTATTTTGTTTTAACTACTTTTATTCTCTTGTTATTAATTATTTAAGAAGTTGTATTATTATTATTATATTAATTCAAACATATATATGTATATATACACATTTTTTTTAAATACAATTATTTTTATTATATTTTATTTATAAAAGTGTCACTGTTTATATATTAAATCTATTTTTATATATTACTTTAAGTAAGAGGGTACGTGTTTGGTTTTGCATTATAATTGAGATTGTTAGATTATTACTTACAATAACATAAATAATTGGTTTCAAGTTTTTGGTTTGCATTCATTGATAAGTGATTATTTACGTTTAGAATTAATCTTACCATATTTTTTCATAAGTTTACAAATGTAGCTTATTTGCTTAATAAGTTATTATTTGATCATTTTACAAGTTAAAACGCAAATCCAAATACTTTAAGAACTGATCATTTGATAATTGTGATAGCAAACAGTAGAAGCTAAATCAAACACTAAATTCTGGCAGCACTTTTTGTTATAACTATTATTTGATTATTAGTTTTCAAAACGCTACAATACTTTTTAAACGCAAATCCAAACACCCTCTAAATATTTATATGCTTATTCAAATCTTACATAATTTTTATCACTTTTCATTTATAAAAATTATATCTATTTTATATCCAATTATTTATCTTCTATCTCCACTATATATTATTTCGTGTAAATACTTATATATGCATGCATGTGTCACACACACATGGAGTTAATAATTTTTTAACCAAATATAAACTTAATCCACAATTTTTGGTTTAATGAAATAGATTTAATATCTTGATTAATTAAAACTAATCCGAACATATTATACGTTGAAATCTCTATGTGTGTATGCATACAAGCAAAAATTTTAAGGTTAGATATATAAATAATTACATAAAGCAATATATAATAGAGATGAAAAAATAAATTCAACATATAAACAATTTTATTTTTTATAAATGAAATTTAACATAAGATAGTTTGAGAAAATAAATGTGTGTGTGTATAAAGTTAATATAATAACAATAACAATAATATAATAAGAAGTAAATAAAAATAAGATAAAAAAAGATATTAATTTGATGAGATACAAAAAATAGAACAAGCTAAAAGGATAAAGTGATTGTTTTAAAAAAATAACCGATCAAATGACGAAATACGTAGCAAAATCTCAACCACGAGAACAATCAGTGTAAGAGACTAAATCGTTAATTTTTCAAGTGGGTCTATAAAATCTATTGTGGATCACACTTGAGGAATATATAAAGTCTATAACTCATACATTAGCACAAGCCGACCTAGAAAGTTTTTCTATGGGTATCAACTTATCAACGTCTATATAACTATATACATCTTAATAAATAAAAATATCAACTTGCATGTTTTGCTTTCTCAACTTACCAAGTTTTCGTTTTCTCATCAAAATTTCTCAATTCAACAAGCTCATTCAATTTAATCAGCTAATTAAAAAGTAAAGTTAATGATCAAGGCACTTTTAGTCTAGCGTTACCAAAATGTTTACCTGGATTATATATCAGGAGTTTGATTCTCATAATAAACAAAATGTATAGATATAGGACTAGAATTTTATAAAGTATTTAAATTACTTCCCAATTTAACTCCTTATTTTTACCTACAATAGTCACGACTTGGAGTTGTGATCATGACCCCACCCACGATTTACCATTTAATCATGACATTGTTCACGACGAGGCCAAACTGACTTTCACGAGATGTGACCAGTATCCATGATCATCTTCAACCTCTAGAAAATTGCAGGTTTGATCGACCAACTTCAAAGTTTAACCTCCAATTTGTTTCCACTCAACCTTCTAACATGAATTCAATATAATAACACTTATAAACTAATTTCTAACTCATAATATAACTTTGTAATCAATTTTAATATAACCAATCACCTATAAATTATAAAATTTACATTAAGTTTCAAGATGATGATTTATAACACCCTTGAAGTAACTTAAAATGTCAGTCACGATAAACTTAAAATGTCAAAAACTAATGAATCAATGTAAAAAATAAATGAATTGTTGGTTTATTTAATCTGAAATTTATGATTCAATGGTCAATAAATATGTAAAAAAATAATCACAGTGCTTCTCAAAGTTCTCAAGATATATTTAGTTTCTCATTTGATTATATATATGTGTGTGTATGTGTATGTATATGTATATTTATAAAATGGTCAATCAATATGTAAAAAAATAGTCACAGTGCTTCTCACATTTCTCAAGATATATTTAGTTTCTCATTTTATTATATATATGTGTGTCTGTGTGTATGTATATGTATATGTATATTTATAAAATGGTCAATCAATATGTAAAAAAAATAATCACAGTGCTTCTCACATTTCTCAAGATATATTTAGTTTCTCATTTGATTATATATATGTGTGTGTGTGTGTGTGTGTATGTATATGTATATGTATATTTATAAAATGGTCAATCAATATGTAAAAAAATAATCACAGTGCCTCTCACATTTCTCAAGATATATTTAGTTTCTCATTTGATTATATATATGTGTGTGTGTGTGTGTGTATGTATATGTATATGTATATTTATAAAATGGTCAATCAATATGTAAAAAAATAATCACAGTGCTTCTCACATTTCTCAAGATATATTTAGTTTCTCATTTGATTATATATATGTGTGTGTATGTGTATGTATATGTATGTATAAAACGAACTGCATTTCGTTATATTTAAAACTAGTTTATTACCCGCGTATTACGCGGATATTTTTAATATATATAATATATAATAAATAAAAAGATAAAGATATAAATATTATTTATAAACAAAAGTATATAAGATGATATTATTAATTATTATGACCTATTAATTTTGTATATTTCTAAATATATATGAAGAGTAATTATTTTCTTATATATTTTTTAAAGTTTTATTATATTATCTTTATAATTAATAAGTTAGTAGATTATTAGATTTTGTTTGATTTGATTTGATTTGAATTTAAAAGTGGATTATATTAGATTTGGATAGGTTTAATTAATAAGTTAGTAAAGTATTAGATTTTGTTTGATTTGAATTTAAAAGTGGATTATATTAGATTTGGATAGATTTGATTTAAATTTTTTTTATTCTTTTTAAAATCTATAACTGCCACGTGTCAATTCATGGTGACGACACGTGGCTTCACCAGAAATGAGTATAGTTACTCTTTTAATAGTATAGATAGATTAGGCAAATTTGGGTTTTAAACCATAGTTTGGAGAGTCGTAGATCTGGAGCAACTTGTGACGTTCCCTTGGAGCATGCCGCCCTTATCACAAGTTTTTCTTGTATCGATTGCTACATGGGTATCTCGAGTGACACCAAAGTTCACTTGAACACGCCGTGTTCCTCTTGAACGAGCCGTGTAACCCCTAAACGCACCGCATTTATCTAGACAAAGCGGTTTTTTCCATCGTGGTTTCATTTTAATTGTTCGCTTATATAGGCACAATATGAATATGATACATGTTATAAATGATATATTGGGATATTTTTTGAGACATGTTGTAATTCCTTTTTTTTTGTTTTGGATCTTTCGAGTAGTGGGCTATTTTATTATAGAGTAGTTTATTGATCCATGTAACACACGTGTATGTTTAATAAATAATTATAGAATACATTCCTGGGAGAAAGCCTTCCCGTATTGGGCACTAATATCTTTTTAACGTCTAATTAGAGCGGGTAATCATCACAAAATGTTATACAAAATATGAAATTAGTTTTATTATATTTTAATTACAACAAATATATAGTCAAGAAAAAACATGTTTAATTGGGGTTAAACAAAGTATCTACTCGTATTATTTTTTCTAAAGCTTTGATTAGAATCAGAGTCGATTATATAAAATTATTGAGGTCGAATATATATATATATATATATATATATATATATATATATATATATATATATATATATATATATATATATATATATATATATATATATATATAGAGAGAGAGAGAGAGAGAGAGAGAGGGGGTTCAATGGAAAACCAACATGCATCGGGAAACTGTGGAAAACCTCCATGCACCACCACAAATGCATCACAATTCCCGCGTGATGCACCAAATTTCCCGCGTGATGCACCAAATTCTCGCGTGATGCACCAAATTCCCCGCGTGATGCATCGACTTTCTGCGCCATGCATCACATGATCCAATGGCTATAAAGTGGTTCCCGGGTTTTCCAATGCATATAGGTTTTCCATTGAACTCACCCATATATATATATATATATATATATATATATATATATATATATATATTATTATTATTATTATTATTATTATATGGACATTATGTAAAATATGTATTGGTCTTGTTTGACCCACTCGTTACTCTTCGGCCTGTTGTGTATTTTGACTCATTAATGGGCTTTGTTTTGCAAATAACACCTGACTTACCCTTTACGCCCTGTTGGACCATACATCCATCCACAACTTAACTTGACGTGTTGGAAATTATCTTTTAATAATTATTAATTATTCATATAATTAACCTATTAATGCATTATATTTTTGTACAATACGTATTGTTGACTAATTTATAGATAATATTTATCATCTTATACTTACCATATAAGACTCCATAGTATTCAAGTCATGATGTGAGACTTTAATTCTTTAAAGATAGAGATTAAGAAAACTGTTCCTAGTATAATTAGAAGTTGATTTCTGCATTAACCTTTTATATAAATAAAAGGCTTAGTTTACCCCATAAACAAATATCAAACTCATTAATTGATCAATCATTATTGGGAGATAATTAATTATAAGATCAATATTCAATTGAGAGGTCAAATCAAAGAAGGATCCATGACATCATTTTCTCTCGATTCAAGTAATTAGTATTCCGGTTCACATCGAATGTATTGGTACATGACATTCATAGTTGTTTAACATGATTACAAGATTCTTGGCATAATTATATAAAAAACCTGACTTACTGACCAACGTTTTATTATTTATTATTACTAAATAATATATAAAAACAACTTTTTTAAGTCATTTTATATTTAATAAATCAAATCCAAACATATAAATATGGGTTATTTGCTAATTGAATTTGGAAACAGTTGAGAAACCACACCCAAGAAAAGCCAAAACCTCCTATACCGGTGTAATTCATTAGGCGAGTGGTTTAGCTATGAAAAAGATGATTATACCCATAAAAAGTTAAAGTTCCATATGAGTTTAAAAAATAGACAATCAACTTTCTTTAATTATAAAAATGAAAGCCAAAAAATCACATTTTCCCTCCTCATTTGCTCACCATGAGCAAAGCAACCTATATTTTGCTACAATTTCTTACTAACAAGATCAACCATACCCTTCTTGATCTACCACAAATTATGCATGGTTCATATAGAAAATCTTGTATGCTACTTTGAGATTTATGTCCTCAAAGGGAAATAAATAGCAAACCTTGAGCTTAAGTGACTTTCGTAGCCAATAGAAGCCCCATCATGCACCAAAAAATTAAGAAATCCACATTTTGCTTCTTTTACTTCCAGTAGCAAAAGAACACAGTTAAAACAGCAAAGAAACCTGCAAAATATAGCAAAATGAATTTAGGAGTTAATGGATTCTATAGGAAAGTAGGAAACACAATAGTATCACAGACTAAATGAATAATTTGCCATATAAAGAAGGAGAATTTCTTAGCTGCTCGGGAAATTATAGTTAACAATTTATCAACATCAAACAGATCAGAAATGGTTTTTATTGTCATCAAAGGCAAGAGAAAAGTCAAAAAGTCATAACGGTCGGGGGTTAATCGGTTATGTGCAGCAAAAAAAAAGGCAAAGGATTCCAACTATTTATGTGAATGGCACGTGACGTGATCCCTTGGCTGAGTTATGAACAAACAAGAACAGGAGACACTGGAAACCACACCCAAGCAACGAAGTTACAGGGTGAATCCAACAATGGGTATTTTGTAAATTCACTTTGGAAATGTAATATTTGGTTAGCTAGTATTTCACTATAAATAAGAGTGATTAGGGGCAATTGTGAATGTGCAAGTCAAAATGTAGTCCCTAAGCCATTTCTAGAGAGAGTTCCTGATTATGATTTCGATAATTACATTTCAAGATTTTCATTCGTTTTATCTCAATTTATTTATGATTTGGGATTTGAACAACATAAAGGTTTGAATTGGACATAAACCCTTTTAATGAAGGTTTCAATCAACTTTAAATTGATGGCAATGGCTAGGCATTGATGATAAAAATTACAAAAGAACTAAGGAATATGAAGTTAAAGGCTGGAAGATAACAGGAAATTACAGAATATAGATCAGTCTTCAGCTGAAACAAGCATGCTGCACTTCAATATAAATAGGCAACTACTACTAATAGGCCTAATGCAATTACTGGTAAAAAACAATAGGGGATCACCCTTCAATCTTGATTATATTGTATTTATACAGAAAGCAAAAAATTTGAGATTAAGGATTACCTATAGTATTTGATAACCACATAATGCCCAAGTAATGAGTAAATCACACGGTGTTCTCTGTCATCAATCTCAGGAACTACCAAAAATAATCATAGAAATTTCAGAAATGCTCCATGAGGGAATGTAATTTTGAAATTCGACGCCGAAACAGTGGTTCAAGCCGAAATGATGGAACACCAGTCTGCCACCGTTTTGTATCAAACATCTCGTTCCATGCCTGAACTACTTCATTAATTTTGAAACTAAGACCTGCAGCAATACAATTTTGGAACAAAACTATAAGGTATGCTTAAGATATAATCAGAAATGATGTGACATATCTAAATTACCTTCTAAAGCAGTTCCATTGGAGCAGTGGTTCTTTATAATTACAGTTATATCAGTTCGAGATGCTCCCGCAAGTTCAAACTTTTCAATGGAAACTTCCAAACATTCTTCCCACGATGGCAAACTTAACTTAAATTCCATAACAGATCGCTCATATAGCAATGTACCCCATAAGATATATATCTGAGATCGTATATTTACAGCTTGTTCTGCAGCTTCATCGGCAGATACATCATTAATAATCCCTTCCAACCCGACATTGACCAATTCAGCTTTATGTTTATCAGATATGCTCAATCCATTTAGTCGCCGTTCTTCCAACTCTTCCCACATCTGCATTCCCTTTTCCATGCTATCCTCTGCCTTATTATATAGATCCAAGACTTGCGCATAAGGTCCTTCCTCAAGATCGGTTTCGGTTCCAAGGGCATAGTACCACGAGAGCTTCGCCTGTTCAAACTGCTGTTGTCCAAGCGCAAGATGCCCTTCATAAAAATCTGGCTTAACTTTTAGTGCTTCTTCATATCTTTTCCCAGCTTTCATGTACTCTTTTTGGGCCCATTCGTATCCAACTTTCAGCTGTTCGGCTACAGATTCATTGGTTCCATCTTCGGCAATGACCACCAATTTCCTGGCTTTGTTCATGTGGATATTCCCCCAGTTAAACAAAGCTAAAGCAGTCATCTCTTGGAATTTGGAACCAGCAATATCGAAAAGGTTTTGGGAGCTTTCGTTTGTTACAGTATCTTCCATTGCTTCTGAATAAAGTTCCATTCCCAGCTCATGAAGATCCAAGTACGGATTAGAATCGAATCCCACATGGTTCTTGAAAAGCCTTGAAAACTGAACAATCCATTCCTCTATACACGACGTGCGCTCCTCCATTCCCTCGTTTTTCCTCACAGAGACATTCTCAGAAACATTAGATACAATGTTATTGGCGTTGGAAAGTTGTTCACTTTTCAAGCCCTCGTAAAATGGCTCTTTATCTGGACTAACTTCTACTAGGTGCAGCCTAAAAAAACCTTGAGGGTCACTTGAAGCCTCTGCTAATCTCAGCTCTGCAGTAGTTAAAATGGTGATTAAATCCCCTTCTCTATCTTTATACTTGATAAGCACACCATCGAGGCCAGGAAATCTGTCCCGAACTACATCCCTCACCAATCCAATCTTACAATCAACAGGTAGCTGTGCCCACCTTATATCATCTCCAAGCACCAGTTTCACCGTCCTCGTGACAACTTTTTCTTCTTTAACACTCGTCTTATCCTCCACAACCACCTTCTCATCGGTTCTCTTGTCTTTAACTCTCTTCATCTTGCTCTCCTTATTGATATCTTCACCCTTCTTAATCTCAAAACTATTGTTCTTCTTCTTTTTCACCTTTTCTTTCAATTTAACTGCCTTTAATGAATTAGGCTCGATATTTTCATATGGCAAACCAACATCAACAGCGTCTTCAACTTTCTCACCCTTCCGCTCAATTGCCTTCCTCACTGAATCCTCAATCTCCAGTGCGGTTAAATTATTCGGTTCCATACTCAACACATTCTTAACATCTCTCAAAGCTAAATCAATCTTATTAAGCGCCTCGTAACACTTGGCTCTCTTCAACAACGCCTTGCTATACTTGGGAGCAACTTTAAGAGCCAAATTACATTCATGTATGGCTCTTGGATACTCTCCAAGTCCTAACTGCATATAACAAGCAGCCATTTTGCTACGTAAATACGCAACATCTACATGATTCGTAGGTAACAATTTAAGAGCCTTTTCATACTTCAACATCGCTGCTTCACTATCATGTTTTTGAAACAGTTTGTTTCCTTCTTCCTTCAATTCCTGAGACATTTGAATGAAGACAGCAGTGTCTTCATCAGTTTGTTTCGAAATTCGATCAGATGACACTGTTTTGTTCTGTTTGACAGATTTTTCAACCCCAGCCTGTAATTTCTTCCTACCAGAAGGTTTCCCCATTTCTACACCAAATAATTAGCTCCAAATCTGAAAAGCTTAATCTGTCTCTTCCAAAACTGAATCAATTCTAATGTTTCGTTCTACAATAATCTTACCTCAAACATGTAAATTCAACTAATAATATCAAACTCAAGCCAAAGTCTTATCAAATATAAAAATTTGAATAATAAACAAGAAAAGGAGTAAGATCAATAATGAACCTGAAGCAGTTTCCCTCCCAATCGTTATATATGTTGAAGAGTAGCGCGAAACCCTGAATCGAATTAGAGGAGGCGGGTTTTGGGGAAGAATGTTTGGATAGAATAAAACAGGGGAAGGTTTTTGGCGGAAAATTTGATTGTTTTATAAATGATTATATGATTGTTGCATGCAGATGAAACAGATTCAAATTAAAAAATGGAAAGAAGGAAAGCAATGATTCATCAATGGAGGAAAATGCGAATGCCAGCGATGATGATATTCTTGATTGAAAACGTCATTCCGCACCTCAAATTCGAGCTGTAAATGAGCCACTTCTCACTTGCGGTCGCCCAACATATAAAAATATTCAAAGTTTTTATATAATATATGTTTATATGCATTTAATTATTATAAGCATTTGGCCGATTGCTAAAATAGAAATAATTTTATGATTTTTTACATTATTAATTTTTATCATTAATAGCATTTATTACCTTTTATATTTTTTTTATCCTTTATAGCAAAATTTAAAAAAGTTGTTACCATAAATGATAAAAGAATATATGTTATTAAGGATACAAAATACAAAAGTTGATGTTATTCATATGAAAAATATAAAAGTTGATATTATCAGTGATAAAAAATAAATAATGTTACTATAATAAAAAAAAACCAAAATTTTGTTATTATTTTTAGTAATCGAGTCTGTATAATAACTACCCAATATACAACCAACAAATCATTTGAATCATGTCACCGGCCAAGAAATCAAATTTTGATTAACACAACACTCGAACAAACTTTAGTTATCGTTATTTTTCGTGCTGTTTTTTTTTTTTTTTTAATCTTTTCTTCGTGTTGTGATGGTTCGTCTTGATTGCATGTTGCAGTCGGTGGGCTCGTTTAATGAAAAAGGACCAGGAGGTTTTTGGTTTTCTCTAGGTTTTATGAAATTGTATTTACATTAGTTTTCAAAAATCAATTGAAAATTCTGAAAACGCGTTCATATAGTAATTTTAGGTTTTCAGTTTTGATATTCATGAAAATCCAAAAATATGTTCTCTTGTCATTGTTTTCTATCATATTACTTTTTAAATTTAGAGTGGAATTCATTTACGTTTGCAAAGAAATGACATGAATACATATAGGGGTGGCAATCATGATCCAACGGGGTAAACAGGCCGAAGAGTTCAGGGCCGGCCCTGAGGGTGTGCAGTAAGTGCGACTGCTCAGGGCCCCAAGTTTAATAGGGCCTCATCATTGACCGGTGATCGGAAAATGGTAACAAGCTAAAGTCTGCATAAGTTTAGTTACCGTGTCTCACGTTATTAACAAAAAAACATGTGAGTGTGGGGATGTATGATTAGTAAAAATAAGTGTCTAGTGCAGTAAGTGTGACTGCTTAGGGCCCCAAGTTTGATAGGGGCCTCATCATTGACCGGTGATCGGAAAAAATGATGACAAACTAAAATCTGCTTAAGTTTAGTTACTATGTCTCATGTTATTAACAAAAAAATATGTGAGTGTGGGAATGTATAAAAGTAAAAATAAGCGTCTAGCAATGCCCTTTCAGATAATTATAATTTTGAAACTAATTGTTTTGTTCAAGTTATATGAACATGTCTTAATATCATTGTTTTAAATGTTCTTTTATTTATATAGCAATTGCTAGACTACTAAGAACTATTAATTTTTATATAAATTTCAAAATTTTCACATTTTAAGAGCCTACTATGTAATTATCGTACAGGGCCACCAAAATTCACGGGACGACCCTGAAAGAGTTAAATGGTCTCATTGTAAAAAAACTAAAATAGAACTTAACTTTTTTTAATGAAAATTTATATATTATATATTAAAACAATTGTTCTTTGAAAAAATTTTAATATTATGTAAAATTTATGACTTTTGATCGTCAACCTGTTTGACTCATTTGCTTGAATGAGCTCAAATTGTCACCCTAAATACATACATAAATAGTAAATAAACACACAATCTCAACTTTGCAATTCTGGCTCTGGAAATAGTAATTACCAATTAAAAGAGCAAGGGAAAAAGGGAAATCGTGTTTAATGCATATGAGCTGGCCATTAACCCATCCTAATTGGAAATTTTGGAAATCAAATGAAAGTTTGATGAAAATGAAACTCAAAAACAAGAATATGTGCTGGCCATCAAACTCTTGTTTTCGTAAAAGACGAAACTCAAAAACACTTCAGTTTTCGTCAACTAAACGCACTCTTAGGTTGTAGTTGATATATAATCGATAAAAATATGAAGACAAATTATTAGTTAAACTCGAATTATATACATAATTCTCTATAAATTTCAAGTTGTATTAATATATAGCTTAATGTTCAATTCTCAATTTCACTAGAAAAATGGAGAATTAAATAGAAGCTAAGATTAGGAGAGCAGAAGCGTACAACCATAAAGTTATTGTATTTTCAAGTTTCACAATTTAAAAAACCAAAGATTTTATTATCATTTCTTATCTCTTCAATTCATTATGCCAACGGAAACTAAAAAGCTTTTGACAAACCATAAAGAAATCGAAGTAAAGTCTTGAAGATCGAACAAAACATGTTTTATGCATGAAGACAGAGTCAGGGTCGTCACAATCATTTTTAGGGGTTCCGAACAAAAAACTTATAAAAGGACCCTATACATACACCTCGTGATGTACTCCGCCCATAAGTATACAAAAAGATTTAACTATTTTTTATCTTTTTGTTGAGACCCTAATGTGACGTTTGGTTCAGGAATGGAATTCGAAAAAATTTAAATTTAAATTTTAGTTATTAATGTGGTTGATGGCGAAGGTTAAAGATGATTTTTAATATTGGTTAGAGATGTAGGTCGGTATTTGATTCATGTATAGGTTGAAATTTAATCATGTATGAGTCAGAATGAATGTCAAATTCCTATAAACAATGGAATTTGATTGAAAATACATAAATTTAACCATTTACATCAGTTATCAAAAACCTAAACAAGCTAAATTTAAATTTTAATTCCATTGAACTTCGTTGCACGAACCAAACGCTAACTAAGAATATCTGGTGTATGAATTTGGGGCTCTGAACAATTGCCTTTTTATATGTTCTTCAAGGTCGGAGTGCGAGGATGAGGGGTAACTTATTATGTTAGATTATTAGGTATCTCAACATATATAAAAAAGCTAAAATAGGAAAATATCCTAACGAGAGAATAAATTTATGAAAACATAGAACACAATAAATCTATCTATCTATATATTATAATAAAATTAAGAACAATTCATGCCACGTGTCACCTTTTTAATAGCTCACTTTTTCATTTTCCCGCTCTTTTTCCAAAAATAAAAACTAACATTAATTTAAGTAACAATCTTATCATTTAATTGATTTAATTTGAAACTTATTATTTTTGTTACCTAAAATAATTCAAACTACAATTAATATTCATTAAAAGTTTTCAAGACTAACAAGCTAAAATAATTTTTTTAAAAAATCAATAAAATAATAAACTTCATGTTTTAATGTCCTAAAGAGTAAATAATTTAAAAAAATTCGATAAAATAAAAAATTTGGTTTTATAATAAAAAAATTTAAAACATTGACTTAGAGTTATCGTTTTTTACCATTAAATCAATAATTCAAATATTTTGAATCACATTTTAGTCGTCTTCTTTGACTTAAACATTGACTTAGAGTCATCACTTTTTACCATTGACTCAATGATTTTGTATGTTTGTCATCTTTTTTTTTTGTTTTTATTGTATCTTAATTTTAAAATTTTTTTTGAAGGTTTTTAAGGTATCCCACCTCTTTATTAATATTTAATTTATAACAAATCTTTTACACCAATCCATGTAATACACAAGAATAGTTAGGTCCGCGCGTTGCTGCGGGCGTAGTTGGTTAAGAATTTTTTTAACACATATCACTCATAGTAATATTAAAGTTAATATATTGCATAAGGTAACAAAATAATACCATCATGTGTACATGATTCAGGAGTTACTTTTAGATGTATGTGCTGGAGCCAAGCAAAAGAAATATACTTTAGTATTTACATGAAGTGTTGCTATCTTCCAAAATATTTTGAGCCGATTTTGCCAATCATTATGGTTGCTCCTGGTTTCATTCATGTACTTGTAGGAAACACAAAAAATCCCAAAAGAGTTCCCTGCAAAATGAAATCATGAGATGCATTGTTGTATGTGCTCGAGCCAAGCAAAAGAAATATACTTTAGTATTTACAGAATTGTTGCTATCTTCCAAAATACTTGAGCTGATTTTGCCAATTTTTCTGGTTGCTCCTGGTTTCATTCATTTACTATGTGTTTTTTTATTGATTTATTATATTAGATTGTTAGCAAGTCATACCATTATAATCGTTTTCCTTTCCCAATGAAGTTGTGTCAAATCGATCTCTTCTTCTTTGCATCTGAAGGTTCAGTTTCATCTGCTAATTATCAATTTGTTGTTAGTTATACATATATTAATTGTTAGTTTTACATACATACATATATACATACATACGTGTGTGTGTGCGCGTGTGTTGTTTGGACATTAAGTATTTTGAGATTTGAATAAGACTTACCGAAATTTTCAAATAGTAATCTCTTTGACGGCTTAGTTGTAGGTTCACATAGTTTTTCCATCTTGATTTGCATGAAATCTGGTGGTGTTGCTGACATGTCACTGCGTTGAATTTGAACTGGAGCTGTGGTACATGATTGAAGCACATTATATGTTAAGATTATCAAGTGTATGATAATTTTTTAACATGTAGCAACTATGAAAATATATATTTGACCTGACTGTTGGTGTGTTGCCTCCATCAGCAACAACGGTACTTCAGTTTCAGTTGAGATGCTTTTTGTTGTAACTGTTTCCCTTGTTGCACCTGTTATTGGTTCCAAGTAGTTGTTGGCGGATGTAACATCATCGAGAATACCATCTAAGATGAAATCAACCGATCCTTCTTTGCAGAGAGGGTTAAAATGGAACTGAAAGACATATTTCTTCCCTTTGATTGCTTGAATTGAAGCTGGAAGCTCATAAGGATCATCATGTCCAAGTTCATTTACCAACTTGTTGCAATCAATCTTTATGATGGCATCAGCAGAAGGTGTGAAGAATGTAAAAGGAGCCTTTTTTGAAACATCTGCTATGGTTGCTTTGATGCAGTATCTGGTATTTTAGATGTTGAGATTTATTATTCAGTATGAAATATATCATGTAATTTCAAGAGATCATATTACCTGTTGTCGGGGTTTTGTTGTGGACCATGATCACGACAGTCAAGTACAGAAGTGTCGTTCATCAACTTTTTGTGGCATATTGTACATGTCTTGTAGTACCAAGGTCTAGCTGTGTTGATTTCTAGTATCGTTCCTTCACATGTAAATCTGACCGACTACAATAAAAGAACAAAATGATTAATTTATTTTAACAGAATGTGATGGTTGGTTTTTTCTGTACTAACCTTGTATGTCTCTGGTTTCTGCCTCAGCAATACAGCCAAGGGAAATCTGTTTCTCATTATTTCTTTCTCTTTATCGTCGTATCTTTGCTTGTGAATTTCCAATGGTGGATTTAAATCAAATCTAGCCTTATACCTAATTTGGCAGTTGATAAATAACAATTTTGTTTTACATTAATATATCAGAAAAATGGCATAAATATGTTGTTTTATTTCTTTTTTACTTACTCAGCACACGATTGTTCCACCTCGTCAATGTTCGGATTCAAATAGTAAGAAGTGGCTGGTGTGGCAGATAGCTGCAATGCACCTGGAACACGTTATATATGGTTAAATGTCTAAAGGATGTCCTAAATATTTTTATGAATGAGTAATGAGACAAATATGTTGATAATAGGTATTGGTTTTCATTATTATAATTATTAGAAATAACATTTTTGGATAATATAAAAATATGAGACTTTATGTATTAAATATACATATTTAGGCATTTATCTAGTACAGATATTTTTATTAATGAATAATGAGACAAATATGTTGATGATACGTAATATGTTGATGATACGTAATGATTCCCACTATTATCATTATTATTAGAAATAACATTTTTGAATAATTTAAAAATATGAGACTTTATGTATTAAAAATACATATTTAGGCATGTTATCTAGTCTAAATATTTAGTAGTCTTATTCATGTCCTTTTAAGTTATACAATCATTTATTGCTTTTAGCACATTATTTATTTGGTTTACCTGAATAATGAAGTCTCTTATTTTTTTCAAGTGTTGTTATGTGTACATTGACATACATGTATGTGTGTGTGAGAGATAGTAATGTAAAATGTTTACCTTTGTATTCCGTAACTCGACATGAGCTGACAGCTATCATGACAGGTTTTTGCATCAACTGATATGCATCTTCGTCAAAGTTTTGTGCCATTTCATTCCACATTGTAAATTCAATGACATTGCCACTGGTTATGATAGTAACATGATTGTTATGAAGAAGAACAGTCTAAAATTTATTAAATTGTTGTGAAGGGGAAAATGTGTTGTGTAGTTTTAGAAGTCTTAAAATTAAAAAGTTGCATACTTGAGATTTTCTATGTCAAGGCTTCTTCTCACTGTTTGAAATCGATTTGGATTTCCCGACTCTTTTAGACCTCCAACAAATCGAATAGATCCTATGTAGTCTGTTAAGATAGCTTAAATCAACGACAATGTTACAACCCTAAAAGTACACACAATTGAACTGTTGTATTACCTGTGAGAAGAGAATTCTTTGCAAGTTTTGAACGCAGTTGATTGTAAGAAACAAATCTGAAATAATGATGTGGAAATCCATCACTCGGTATGCTTTCAAACTTGGTGAATCTTCCAAATCTGAGAGTAATTGGAGTAGGGAGAGTTTGTTGCCAAGGTCTGGTTTGTTCACAGCTGAAATGTGAGATTTTGTAAGCTGATCCTAGTTCCATGAGTTGGTCAAAATACTGCATGTCAGCGAAATCCATATTAGCCTGGATTGCTTGTCCCTGCATAAAAAATCAATGGTGTTATTAATGTTTCATATGACATCAATAATTAGTTTTGTTTTTGTATTTAGTCATCTTAGTCATACTCGTTTGTCCAGCAACATGCAAGAGTAACCTGTTGGTGTTGGATTTGGAGGATTTTTGTTGATCCACTTGCGGTAGACCTTAACTTCAATGGTCTTGTTTTTGTCCTTTGGGTTCAGATCACTGATATTGCTTTGTGCCATCCTGGTTACAATTTTAATTATGTTGTATACATTAACGTAAGATTAACCAATAATTTAAAATCAATAAATTATAAGGATGGATGCATATATGTTAATGAGTGAAACCTGAGTGCCTTGAATTTTTGTTAAGAAATCTTTATAAACAATGTTTTTCGTAGTATTTTGTGGTTGATCTTCTTGTTGTTTAATGAGTATTTTCAAACCATAAGGTGATGTTGCTCTAGACAACGCAACATATAATTGTCCATGTCCAAATATAGGCTCTGGCAAGTATATCCCTATTTTATTAAGAGACTGTCCCTGGCTTTTGTTTATAGTCATAGCATAGCAAACTTTGATCGGAAATTGCTTTCGCTTGAAAATGAATGGTAGCTTGGGGTCTTTGTTGAGCAGATTAATTCTCGGAATAAATACTTTTTCTCCAATTCTCGTTCCCGTGATAACTTGCGCCTCAATGACTCTTGTCAACAATTGTGTGACTATCATTCTTGTACCATTGCACAATCCACCAACCAAGTTGATATTCCTTAAAAGCATAATTGGTACGCCAATTTTCAGTTCAAGCCGATGAGGTGGCAAACCAGGAAAATTGAGTGTGTTTAAATACTCAATGGGATATAACAATTCTGTTTCCCCCCCATCGTTTCCAAAAGGAGTTGCTCCATCCGAACTAACATAAGTTGTGCTTTCACCTTGAAGCAACGACAAAACCTTCATGTTTATTAGATCTGCTGTTTCATTTTTTGGACAAACAATAACCTTTTGTTGTAATTGTTCCGCGGTTGGTCTTTGCAATGTTTCTTTGTCATAAATGAAGTTGATCAAATCTGATATTCCATTGCCATCATCTAGGATGTGATATCTATCCGGGATTTTGATCCATGATTCATTTTGAGAATCTGATGAATCAGGCTCACCAATTTTACCATCTCCGATGTCAAGAAGCCATGAAGAGAATGTTGATATGAGTTTTCTGTCTTCTTCATTAACACCCGATTGTAAAAGTCTCATATTTTCCTTGAGTGTGAAAAGCTTGAAATGTGACCATAGCTCAGATTCAACAATAGAAGCAGCTAATATCTCCATTTTTGAAGCTCCTTTAATTACTGGGAGGGTCTGGCGAAAATCTCCACCTAACATGATTGATTTTCCGCCGAACAAAATGTCTGGAGCATCAAGGACATCTCTCAAAGTACGATCTAATGTTTCAAAGCATCGACGATCATTCATTGGGGCTTCATCCCAAATTATAAGATCAGTTTGAGCTAACAAATCTGCCATGTGTGTGTTTTTCTTAACGTTGCACATTGATTCGTTTGTCAAATCAATCGGAAGCTTGAATCGAGAGTGTGCTGTCCGACCTGATGGAAGAAGCAATGATGCAATTCCAGAAGATGCGACTGCCAAAACAATTTTGCCTTCAGAGCGTAATGTGCTGATTATTGTTTTCCAAAGAAATGTTTTTCCAGTGCCTCCATGACCATATACAAATATCAACTCCTGTTGATCATTTCTGGAAGCATTTATAACCATGTCATATATCTGTTTTTGCTTCATATTCAATTTTGGTACACAGACTAATTGTTTTCTTATCAATGCATCTCGGTCATAGTTTCTTTCTTCCATTATCAACTTGTTGTTCAAGTCCTCTAGTAAATGTTCAGGAGGCAAGGGTAAACCAAAATCTTTGACGGATTTGGAATAACCATTTAGGATCACTTCCAATTCGTATAACACATAACCTTCTAACTCAGGACTATTGACATGCATGTTTTGGATGCGAAGCAATGCAGAGATTCTCCTAGGAATATCGTCGGCCATTTGCTTCCAATAATTTTTCCACAGAGTGAGTGGATCTGTTACTTCACAAAAAATAAGAATGTGAGCAAATAACGACCGTAATTCTGCTGACGTAGCTGAAAGTGTAGCTTCTTCTAAAGCAGTATCCCATTCTTTATCATCACCAAGTAAACCCAAAGCCTCACATGCAGCCCGATATGTTGGATGTATTTTGTTATCCACTATCTTTATATCTTGAAATGATTTGCAACCTTTTTGATGGCAAAGTAACATTCTAAGATAGAAGACCTCACCAGAACTTGGATGTATGTATGCCAATCGGCCAATGGATGGCTTATTTTTATTGGCTCTTGCTTTCCATCTCTTTCCCGTTGCATACCAGACATATTCTGATGGAAAATTCAAATATGTCAAGTGATGCCCCTCATTAGAGTCTGCGTTAAACTTTAACCACTCAGTAAGTGTTGTTTTTTTCCTTTCTGAATCCCTAACAATGGCATCTAACCGTTGTGTGGCCCTGAAACTAACTTGCTGCATATCTTTTAAATGAACTGCCAGAATCTGCACACTTGGTTCCCGACTATGTATATCAAAGTTAAAGATTCTCCAACAGGCTTCATGGGGGCATATATACCGAGCATCAACAAAATTCTTAATTTCATCCACTTCTAACCTTCTTTGACTGGTTGATGCAGAAACATCACCGACTTTTGTGGTAATTTGTGCAACAACACGATCTGTACCCTTTGAAATGTACTTAAATAAGTACTTAATCATCATGGACCAACCACAATACTCGACATTGATGTGAGCATTGAAGGTGAGACATAACAATCGATTATATGGAACGACATAACTGTTATCTAGCTTCATTTCTCGTCTTGTCGTATAGATGCCTGTGTTTCTCCGTCTATAGTGCACATATCCATCTTTGTCGAAAAACGTCTTGTCATTGTATTTTTTGGGAAAAATTTTCTTGCAAAGTCCATCTTGCATGCAAACTGCAGTTGGATTAGCTAACCCGCAAGGACCGTGCAACATCATCTCTGAGACTACTTTATACCCCTCTGGGTCAAGTGTCTGATCTGGTAACTCTGCAGAAATATGTTGATCAACGTCTTCTCCAGTTTGTATTCTTGCAGCTTCTGTAACCCATAATAACGTATGGCAATGTGGAAGTCCTCGCTTTTGAAACTCAATTGTGTACAACACTATAAAAAAGAGATAAATAATGTGAGTGATTGCATCAATTATGCAGTTAATATCAAATGATACTCTTATAATTAAGTGGGGCTGCATATAAACTGATTGTTCTTTATTTCACTTGGTTGGGGAAAATTTTTTTACAATGATTTATAAACCACTGATTCTAAATTTGTTTTACCGTTCACAATTGTTCATGGAATATCAGATTTAATTCGTTGATGGAACATCATATAAACAACATGACTATTCCACAAAAATCATTGTGATTATAATATATGAATTGTTAAATCATAATATTCTAAAACAATTTTTGCAACAGTTCAAATTCATATGCATTTATAATTAAAAAAACGACATGTATCTATAACAAAAAGAAGGCAACAAAATGAATGGTGCTGTCAAATTCGGTAAGTGGTCAAACATGTGTTTCTGATACGGTCTGCATTCAAAAGTAAGAAATATGGAGCTTTTATTAATGAATAATGAAAAAAACATGGTTACAAAGTTATATTGTTAAATAAGAATGTACATTTTTTGACAAAATGAAGTAGAAAATTTTCTATTTTAAATATACTTTGAGAATTTTGCAGTTACATAGATATGTTTAACCCATCCAATAAATATATGTTTATGCTAGGTGTGTATTTTATTCATCAGGCAAATTTAATAGAATAATAATAAAGAATTAGTTAAAGTGATTGATAGTAGTAACTGGATTGAGTTAGGTAAATGATGGTAATGGATTCTAGTCCAAAGTGGTGTTTTTATACTTGTCTAATGACCAATAACTATATATATCCAAAACAAACAATTTATTTACAAATAGATGCAATCAAAAAAAGTAAAAAGAATAATTTTATTGTAACAACTTTTTTCCTATAAAAATGATCTGAAACTTTTATGCATAAACAAACATTATAGTGACTTACAAAAGCTAACATATTTTGCCCATCAAAATATTTTTCTTTTTAAAATGTTTCATTTTATTTTAGTATTTTAAATTGTTACGAATGATACATAGGCCAAATCAATCGATTGGTAGGTAAATGGTCTAAAATGATATATGTAGTACACGTAAGGCTAAAAGAATGAATGTAAATAAGACAAAGATTTAACAAAAAGGAAAACATCATACCTGCTGTAACGTGTCCAAATGGTTTTTTATCCTTGAGAAACTTGACAAAAGCTTGAACTTTCATTTGAAAAACTCGATCTACTATATCAGCCCTATCTGTTGGTGTTAATTCTGGAAATCTGTCCATGTGCCTCTTAATCTCTGGCCATTTAACATTACATGTAAATGTAATGAAAAATTGAGGATTCCCATGGACACGACAAATAGCCAAAGCATCCAAGTAATGACTGTACATATATCGCGGACTCCCTGTGAATGAGGCGGGCAAAATCGTCCTTGTTCCAACATCAGAGCCATTGTTATCTCCCCTCATAATTGCATCATATAACCCTGATAAATACTCATTTCGAATATCATGTTGGTTGTTTCTGATATAGTCCAACCTATTTAATTCTATACAACAATAAGCAGTAACCACGTATTGTTGGAACAACCTACCTGCTCTTGGTAGCAAACCATAAATGTTAAACCGATCATGTAGTACGTAAGCATAGTACATGTTCATTGTCAACCTTCTAGCTCTCTCAGATTCATTGCCATTCAGGTTCTTTAATTTAAGTGATGCATGAAAACCTGATTGGCCATAGATAAGAGGGAACTGAAGCGACATATACAAATGATGCAACTTGTTAATTCTTTGAGGTATCCCGTCCTTTACCTCAATAATTACATCAAAATCTGTTTCACTTTTTTTCCCACTCTCAAACACTATGGCTCCAAGTGTATCAGAAGTCGGCAGGTCATATTGTCGATTTCCAACCACACTATATAATCTAATTTTAAATTCAGGTACGACCGTTTCTTCATATTTATCTCGGGCCATCCTGAACAACCTCACTACTTTATTATGTTCATTTAAGAAACTGATCAATCCTTGGACAATTTCAGGGCTTAAAACACCAGAATCTTCTCCACCAAAATGATGCATTCTATTAGCCACCTCATTCTGTGTATCATGTATATAATATAATTGTAAAAACCGTGGTGGATCTCCTTCCCTTGGGCATAACGTTCCTATCCAATGATAAACTTGGCCTGAAATCTTAAAAACATAGGGAGCTTTTCCATCATTTACAGATTCGTCAACATGGGCCCCATATGAAGTCATACTAAACATGTTATTATACGCCCTTATATTGTCTAAGAAGTGTTTGTTTTTGTACAATTCTTTGATGTATGTAGGTGGCTCTCGTTCTACCGGCAAAACAACCTTTCCTCCTCCACAACAACGATTGTATCGTACCTTTCGATCATTAAAATATGTTTTTAGTCGTTCCTCATACCAAAAAGTTGCTTTGCAATGCTCGCATACTTGATCACAATCGCCAAGGTCAATATAAAAAGGCAACACACCTACATACAATAATTGAGAAAAAGCAAGAGAAAAGAAAAAAAAATTAGACTTATATAAAAGAAGTAAAAAAAACTATAAAGCTGAGAAATGTTGTTATGATAGAAGATGACCTGAAGATTCTTGATGACTTTCATATGCAATCTGACTTGATTCTCCAGGTTCCATTCTACCATGGATTGCGGCATTCACATTAAATGATCCTAGACCATTATACAACTTACTTCTTTTTCTATCCTGTCTCATAGATGTAAAAGTGTCCTCAAAGGCCCTTTCATCGGTACCATTGACTTGGTCCGTTTTTTTGCGCCACTTCATTTTATATTAATAAGTACAAAAGTAAACTGTGTATTTGGATTATGCATTTTCAATTTATAGATGGTTATTATTTGTAAAGCAACAATTTAAATAGCCACAATTAATCATGAAACATAAGATAAATAAGAGATAAATTATTGGAACAATTAAAAAAAAAAAGGAAACCTTACTACTAAAACCAATAAATTACCTAGCAACCAAGTATGAAGCCACACACCAGGTTAATCAAAAGAGGTCCTGTTAAATTAATGGATAATGTCCAAAAGTAAGAACATATTCAAAATGCTAGAATATCAAGAAAGAGAGTATTTATGTCATCAAATAACTTAAAAAATCTGTTAGTATGGTAAAAGGCAAATGACATGTATGAAAGAAAAGTGATTTATGTCATTATTTACAAATGCGACTATAAGGAAAAGATGAGTCATTAATAACTCCAAATGCCCTGATAATATATCAAAGACATGGCCAAAGCAAAGAAATAAAGATTCAATAATATTTTTATTTGCTTCTGAAATTGAGTGTTGAAGATGCAAATGGAAAACTTCAGACAGAAAGAGAGTATTTATGTCATCAAATAACTTAAAAAATCTGTTAGTATGGTAAAAGGCAAATGACATGTATGAAAGAAAAGTGATTTATGTCATTATTTACAAATGCGACTATAAGGAATAGATGAGTCATTAATAACTCCAAATGCCCTTATAATATATCAAAGACATGGTCAAAGCAAAGAAATAAACATTCAATAATATTTTATTTGCTCCTGAAATTGAGTGATGAAGATGCAAATGGAAAATTTCAGACAGACAATATTGGAAATATTAGCTGAATTCTGAAACATACAAAAATGATTGATGAAAATATGAAGCAGGCATATATAATGTATATCTATGGCAAAACGAAAATTTCCAAACGGGGAAAATTGCAAATAGTAGCTCAACTTTCAGAAGGTTAACAAAAGAAACAAAGGCATGAAAAAAGTAACCCGAAAGAACAATATGAGCTTAAAACCAAAAATATTAAACCAAGATATAAAAAAAAAAAAAAAAACAATGAAAAAGTACATCAGGTTCATTAAAAGAAAAATACAAAATGCAACTAAAGAAATAGATTTTATTCCTATATCAAGCATTTAAGAATGAAAAAAACATAAGAACCAAATGATGAAATAGTCATAAATGCTATAATCAAATCTAATAACAACAATAATGGAAAACTACTTTTATTCTTCAAGACAAATAGGAAACTCAAAGTACGTAACTTGAAATGGGTGTTTGTTGAATCTATGGGTATGAAGAAATATACATTAAGAGTGAATGAAAACGAATGTTACAGAATACCAATGAGACTGAGACTGATAAAATAGTCACAAAGACTACTATTAAATACCAAAGAGAATGAACAAACCTTTCTTCTTCACTCTAAAGGGAAGCACAAATGAAGTAAGTTCAAGTGGATAAGTGGTGATTTTGGAGATAATCAGAAACCTGCAGTAACTTAAATAAAAAGCTGTTAGAAAAGATAACATCATGACAGTAGCTGGATTGTAAAAAAAGACATTTTTACCCTCTTAAAATATCCAGTCTTATGTGTTTAAAATAAAGGATTAAGAAAAAAAAAATCTTCAAACAAATAATTTTTTACTCCTAAACCACCCTGCATGGTGTAGCAATTGAACACGTGACCTTCCTAACCTACAATCACCACATCCAACTATCAAACGTAGATACATTAAACGTCTATACATTATTCATGATAACCGAAAGATGAATTTACTTTGGCTAGACAACATCCTAACAACGGACCATTGACTGATTCAATAATGAAAGGCAGGTAACTCTGTTTTTCATTCAGGCATTTCATCAAACACATGGTGGACAACTTGAGGAAACTGATTTGGGAAACACAGACAGGATGTTTCAAAGAGGAAAATGTTTAATTAGAGCAGGATGTTGAAGTAGAGGAAGATGGAATGAGAAGCGCAAGCAAACAAAAAAAAAAGAGCACCCTTACCGGTGTAATTCGGTTCTAATTAGAGTAGGATGTTGAAGTGAAGGAAATTGTTGAGCAATTCTTTTTTGTTGATCGGTTTATGGACATGGCGGAGGTGCTACAGCCGCTCCAAGGCCTGGAGTTGCAATCGGAGATTACGTTCTCGATCTCTCAGCGTTGAGCAATTCTTTTTTGTTGATCGGTTTATGGACATGGCGGAGGTGCTACAGCCGCTCCAAGGCCTGGAGTTGCAATCGGAGATTACGTTCTCGATCTCTCAGCCACTCATTCTGCCGGTTTATTTGACGGTCCATTACTTTCGAATTCCGAGACCACACACAGACAGAGGAGAGTCGGGTCACATTCTGCTTGAGCAAGCCGCAAATGGCAGAGGGCAATGGAGAGTCGTCGTTTTACTTCCGTCGGCACCCTCTGGTTGAGCAAGCCGCCGATGGCAGAGGGCCTGGTAGGTCTCATCGTCTTTACTTCCGTCGGCACCCTCACCAAGCCGCCGATGGCAGATGCTTGAAGGTTCGTCGGCACCCTCACCAAGCTGCAGATGGGAAAGTTGAAGCCTCTGCTTGAGCAAGGCGCATTATAAAAAACCCCTAAAACCCAACAAAAGCAAAGTGCGCACGATAGCAAATCTCAGTTATGAACGGTATTTTTTTTGTGGTTAATGTATAAATGGTTAATTGGTATTAATCTAGTTTATAAATATAAATTATGAAAAGTCAAACATTTAAATTATTTACAAAAGAGTAGAAGGGTTTGTGTTTTTTTTATCATTAAAATATTCATAATGGATATAAATATAAATTATGAGAGGTAAGTTCTGTGACTTGATTTAAAAAAATTATTTCTCTAATTAAACACAAAAATTAAAAGTTGAATACATAAATAACTAAATAAGTAATAAAAATTAAAATATAATAATTTTTGCCCAAGTTAAAACCAAAGCCTAATAATATTTGAGACTTGAAAGTTTGTATTTAGTTAGGTTACTTTAAAATGTTTTTTATTAATCGTAGGTTTTATAATATCTATCGATAAATAAATTTTTCAGTGGTAGTAACGAAAGTCAATATTCAAGTGTTAGATTAAACGATTCTAACGAATCCAATAAATCACACAAACACAAACACAATCATTACCTTCGAATCCTTCAATTCCTTTAACGACGGTTACAATTGATATGAACGATCTTCATTGGATCTTTCCGAGAGACCACGAATTTTAAATTATCAAGCTAACCAAAACTAATTTTGCATTATATGTTATATTTTAAATTATATATATTTTTGTTTTCCTGGCCCGACCCATATAATCATTTAAAATTTCAAACCGTGAACGTAAAGAAATTTTGTGCAACGAGTCCTTTCGGTGGCTAAGTCCGCAACTAAACAAAGCATACAAAATATTTCTGTTGTATGCATGAGTGTTTGAACCACAAAGATAAAGTCCTATCAATTCATCCACAACAACATTACAAATAATCAAGAAAGACACCTTCTGCTTCAACTTCAAGCCCTTCTAGGATAGGGATAGGGACCCATGACTTCTGTGTACCACTACTGCCACAAAGGCTTTTGGTCTTATTGGCGCATACCACGGTGGGGTCTTCGACTGGGTTATTTTTTGAAAGCTATATGTAACTACAGTTCTGTATGGGCAAGAGAAATCTCCAAATTTACATGAGAGGAAGATAGAGTTAATATTTAGCTAAGTAAAATATTAAGTGATATTTTAGTAAGCTAAAATGGACATTTTAAATACTTTAATGGTCAAAACTAACACAGACTTTGTACACATGTCTAGGAGTTACCATAATACTAAAAAAATCAAATTGAAACCGAATTAACCGACACCATGCTACAATCAATGGTTTCATTTTTGAATTTCGATTAACCAATTATAATGATTCAGTTTCGGTTTCTACAAATAACCGTCTCATTATTAATCAAATCGTCTCATCTTAAACTAGTTATAGTTTTTATATTGTTTTTAAATTATAGTTTTAAAGTCTTGCATTATTATTTTTATTTATTTAATTATTTTTCTTATGTTTTAAAGCTTGCAATATATAATTATAACTTTGCTACATATATTAACTTTTTTATTTTAAAATGATAATTACATCTACGATTTTTTATGTTTGAGCTTTTTGGCGTTGTTTTAGATTATTTTTAAAGCGAAAAATGATAAGAACATATTAGACATTTCAGCCATTAATGACACGTGGGTTTAGACTTTAGATCCATTTGCGGTTAAACAATAAGTTAACCATTGCAATAACATGTAACCCTTAACTGATATCAAATTAACCAAAACCAAACGGTTAAAAAATTTAACTAACCAGTTGATTCAATGATAGTTCGGTTTTAGATACTAACCACCTAATGCTCACCCCTACACATGTCATCTATGTCACCAGCGTCATTTACATTAGCACTGTAACAAATTTGATTGGTTAATACTAACCAAAATACGATTATCAAATGTTTAATGACCAAAATTAAAGGAAAAAATGGAGATTTTGGATCGTTAAGTGGTCAAAATAGATATAAATCTTCTACATAAGAATATACGAATTTTACATATAGCTTACGTAATATATTTTCAAACACAAATGTGACTAGTTAAAGCCCAAGTTATCATGGATCCATTAAAATTCTAAAACCTACAAGGCTAAAACATGCACAAGTGTTGCGGCCACACGACGGATCTATCCTGGATGTTATGTACTCATCGTCAACACACCGACCACCTACAAGTTTGATTTTGTACCCATAGTCGCACCCGCAAATAATATTTTAAAAGGGTTACCTATCATTACCATTTGTGTCACACTCATTACAATCCATGTTAAAGGTCCAAAATAACATTGTATTATATGCCAATTGCAATACTCTTTTCTTTTTGACATTTTGTCGTTGTTCATTCATCGACTCCAAGTATGCTTGAACTTTCATTTCTTTGATTATTATATGTTCGAATCGTTGTGCTTCTTTTATTTCTTCGAGTCTTCGCCTGTGTCGTTTCTTGTCTTCAACATCATCAAGGTGAGAAGTTGTAAAAAGATCGAATTGTTTGAATGCGTCTTACCCACTTAATAATGATGCCACTTTTTTTCCTTTTTTAAGTGGTGGTTCTGGCTCTTCATAATATTCTTTATATGGAATACCTAAGAATGTCGCATTCGACGTCAGTGTTTCGATATTAATTGACTCTGGTGACGTTTTTTATCTTTTACGTTGGGGTTAGACAAACTTATTCAAGCCTAGAACATTGTTCCAATTTAGATGTTGGCGAAACACATTCAATGTTGAGTCGTATGGAAACGGTCTATTTTTGTTGGATTCTGTAATTGTTCTTACGTCTTCCTTAGAATGTTGTATTCAGTATTCACTCTTGTCGTACCGTCGATTGTTCCAGTTGTTCTTGAACAAACCGTTGAGCTTTCTGAATTTTTTTTTCATATCCTTCCATTTTGAGTTCAATTGATGGGCGTCGCAGGACATTTCAGGTAATCGTCTTCCAAAAATCTCCACAGCTCGCGCCCAAAATTTGTCACATTTTTATTGGTCTCGCTTGTTGGATCCTCGGAAGTATCAATTCATATTTCCACAAACAGTTTTTCTTCTAAGAACATCCACTTCGTCGATTTTGCAAGACCTATTTTTTGAAACCGACAATGGTGTCAATTTATCGTCGGCATCATCATATTCTTCTTTTGTCTCGAGAATGGTTGCGTCGTTGTCGTCGTCAGATTGTTGTTCACGATAACCATCTAGAAATTGGTTGAAATCTTCTTTTAAATTTTTAACTAGAAAGGGTTGAAAAAATTTTTGTGACAATTTTTGTGAAGATTGTTGTTTTTGTAGTACGCATGAATTTTGTTGTTAAGATTGTGAATTTTGTTGAATGAGTGATGAAAATGGTTGTTGAAACGAATGTTGGAAATATGGTACATTACGAAAGTTGTTGAGAAAAAATCGATTAAAAATTTTGTTGTTGCGGTGACAAAATAGAGAAGTAGTGCGAGGATTGATATTGTCGCGTCGACGGCTTGAGACAGGTTATATGTCGGTATTTCGATTCATTTTTAGATATAATATGATTTTGGTTTTGATGTGTTAACAGATTTTGGAACGAATTGAAAGATGAGATATTAGTTTGGTGTGAATTGAAAGAACGTAAAAGAAAAAAAATATTTATTTATTTATTTTAAAAGGTCACATGACTATTTTCTATTAAAAAAAAAAGTAAGAGGTTGTTGGGGAGGGTTCACCGGGGTGGGGTGGGGTGGGGTGGGGTGGGGGGAATTGTTGGGAGGGCAGAGTCACTTGGGGGCGGTTTTCCCGTCGACTAGGGATATGGTGGCAAGTAGGTGTGTTCTTTTCCGGATTATCCGAATTTCGGATAATCGGATACATAAATTTTAATATGTGAATTCGTATTCTTTTTTCAGATCATCCGAATATCGGATTATCCGAAAATTCAATTTTTTTAATTAAACTTTAAATTATAAAATAAATTCAAATATATAAAATGCAAATCCATATACTTATTAACATATAAAAAAGTAAATATCATATTTTTTAAACTTAAAACAACAAAAAAAATGTCAAAATATATTAAAATGCATTTAAACAAGTTATAAATATGTTAAAGCTATATTATACATTTAAAATTAAAAAAATATAAGTATTGTTAGTTAAATAATGTTTGACAAAAAAACTTAGGAAAATAAAAAAAATTGAAAAAATATTGGAATTTCGAGTTTTCAGATAATCCAATATGTAAAATCCGTATCCAAATCCAAAATTTCAAATAATCTTAGATCAGATTTTCGAGTTTTTATATCAGACCTTCATGTTCGAAGATTTATGAATACCCCCGGTGGCTTGGCAAATTTCCCATACTCCACACACTAAGTCATGGGAATGAGTAAGAGATTAGATGTGGAGACTAGAGTATTGAGATCAATTGTACCAACATTGTAATAATCAGACGTATAAAAGAAATTTTATAACCTAAGAAGAGGATAATTTTAATACTTTATAAAATAGAGAAATAGATGGATAAAATCATGAGAAGAGATACATGTTACTCCAATGAAGCAGGACTCACAGGAGGATGACGATTGTCATTTGACTCTACTGGATAGAGGTGTGTGGTCCATCATTCCAATTGGTCCTTCATTTGGTTTTAGCTTGTTGTTTTTTTTTTTTAACAATATTTTTATTGGTGTTTGTTGCATGTAGTTAAGTAGTTTCAACCAATATGCTTACTTTAGGTAATTAGCTTGTTTTTTTTTTTTTTTTTTTTTTTTTCCTTAAGTTATGGCAATTTTCTCCCTTGCTTTTCATCTAATTTTAATCATTTTGCTTTGTTTATAAGTTGGGCCAAACTCAAATAAATTGTTACTTTGGTTTAGAAGCAATTAAAAATACCCAAATTCATATGAAATTAAAGATGTAAATAATCTGGTTTAAGAAAGGTTAAATACTATTTTGACCATCGAACTTTCAAATTTGTCTCATTTAACAGCTAATAAACTATTTTTTGTAATGATCTAATCATTAAACTTTTGTTTAATGTGCTATTTTCAGGAAAAAAACTAATGGTTAAACCGATGTAAAATATTATAAGTTTAATGACCAAATCAGGACAACTATCAATCGTTAAATCAAAAAAGTTAGATGTTCAAAATATGAATTAAATTCTTATGACCAACATTAAACTATGGTGGATCCCACCAATTCCCATTATAAAATAGTTAATAAAACAGCTAAACATTAAATTTTATATTTATTGGTATATTCATTAGGAGAGTCTAAATGGATCTCAATGATCTCAATAGACCCTCTATTTTCTTTTTTTAAATATAATCATTACACAATGATTCTATGATTGTTTTAATGATGAATGACTTTTTTAATGATTCACACTACTTTTAAACATAATTATTATGTAAACGGTGTGAAAAATGTAGAACTCGTTCATTATTTTAGTACATTGTATTTATATTTTATGTGAAATTTGAAGTCAATTTTTTCTTTTCTTTTTTTAATTTTGGAAGGCCATTAATATCAATTACTATATTGGTTGTAGCCACTAGCCACCATCTTTCCAGTTAGGTATTGGGTGTCTTTAGCGTGTGAATGAATGATCGATCGATCCCAAGTCCCAACTGTTTTAACTTCTCCATAAAGGCAAATACAGTTCAAAAATATTTTCAACATTCCCCGCGTAAAGGTCAAAAACTTCTAATCGCATCCATATGAATACCTCCTTATTCCTGTTTTGTGAACCATAAAATGATTATCACATAATATTCAAAATAAAAATAAAATTAAATCAAATAAAAAGTACATCTTACCATACACACGAAAGGTATATGCCGCCAAACGAGCCACGATACAATGTTTCTCGAAATTAACGGCGTCCAAGACGGTGACCGTGATCACTAACGGAACGGTAATCAACTTAACGGAACATAACACGGATTGACGCACGGCACGGCACGGCACTGAACGGAACGGAACGGGACGGGATGGGATGGGACGTAACACGGAATCTGATGCTGCGAAAACGAATGGATCAATCAAACGATTCAACACAAATCAACGGAACACACGAAAAGCTTATCAGATTTGTGGTTTTGATGGTTTGTAAATTATTAAGGAATTAATTAAGATTTGAAGTTGTTTAGAAGCGTTTAGTTTGTGAAATGGAAGGGAAAGTTCAATCGAAAATGTCCTTCAATTTTGCAATCACAATGGCTGCAAGCATATACTATCATCTATGTACAAAGGATGATCCTTTTTGTTCTGTTTCGTTTCCATTCGATAATTGGATAAGCTTCATCCTTGTGTCAAAATTTAAGGAATGGTTTCATGTCGCCGAATTACAAAAACTTCTATCTTCGCCTGAATCCAAACACCAGCGAGGGGATATCTGAAATAGAAAAGGTTAGGAATAAAATCGCCAAACCTGTAACCGCACAACCATTTTTGAAATAACTCTTATAAGTCGTCGGCTTTAGACATGACTGATAGACGGCTTGGTCTCGGCTCAAATGCCGATCTACGCCTCTGTTGATGCGATGACGGTCGGATCAAGGCAGCTAGAGCTCTCTTAACCAGATCTCCTCCTTCGACGGTACCGATTCGCACGAGTGAGTTCGTCATCGCAGATCTACGAGCATTCAACCTATTCGGAGAGTAAGACATCGGTTGGCTGTTGTAATTCTTATGCAGACTACACCGGAACGATCCTGGATGCGTCGTCGGAGAACACATACACATCTTCCTCGGCAAATTCTTCAGCGGATTCCCAGCGTTTTGCTTTCGTACAACCTGATCTCGAGGATTCATCGCCATCGACCGATTAGGAGATCCCGATCTGCTAGACAACGAGAACCTCACCGACGATGACGTCACCGGAGCTAGTCCATGAAGGTTCACTCGCGTCGGAGATGATGAACGACTGTAAACATGACTCGCAGATGGAGACGAATAAAAGCTGGAACTTGTTGATGACGCAAAAGGCGATGTGACCTCAGCAGCGAACGCCGATGAATGGTTACCGAATCGACCTGACGGAGAACTCGAACGGTGGAACGGCGAAGTCAGCGGCATGACCGGCGCATTTGATTTTCTAGAAGATGTCGCCATAATTTTCTGTTGGAGAGAGAGAAAGCTAGTACGTGTTCTTGGTGTTTGTGTGTGAGAGAGAGAGAGAAAAAGGTTGAAACTGAAAAGGGGGAAAGAAGGAAGAGGAGGGTAATTTTACTGAAGGGCCCTTGGCTCTTCAGTTGGGCAAACCTAGCTCTGGTCCGAGGCTGAATTTATAGGAAAGGAGTAGGCGTGGCATCGATTGTAATTAATCGGAACTTTAGGACCTAATATGCGGGATAACGTAATGGTTTTGGATGGTTAACCTAACCCTAAAAGAGGTGGGAGATTTAACCATGGTTAAGTTAGGGTTTCCGTTTTAATTGCCTCGGAGATTGATCCGACGGTTCTAAAACAACGGGCAGAAGTTAGGGTTTCCGTTTTGCTTGCCTTGGAGATTGATCCGACGGTTCTAAAACAACGGGCACCGTACCATATCAGTGCCCGATCAATTATGTGGGGACTCAATAACAACGATTCCGAAAGGCATTGCAATAGAAAAATTAGAATTGAAATTTTGAAATTCTTCAAGGCCCAAGCGACCAATTCCTTATTTGAATATTTGAACCGCAAGATTAAATTAATTAAATCTATAATAAAATAATAAATATCCATCTAATTTTTATTTAAAAATAAATTAAATTGTACGTTTTCTTATTATATTACGTAGGTGGTTACTTATTTGAGACAATTTTAATAGGAAGATGGATGTTTAAATTGGATTGAATGAAATGATATTTATAAATAGATATAGATTTATAACGGTGTTCATAATTATTCGATTAATTACTCACCTAAGGATGGCAATGGGGCGGGTTCAGGACGGGGAATGAAAATCTCGTCCCCGTTTAAAATAACTGCGGGTATTAAATGGGGATCCCAATCGGGTTCGCGGGGAAACCCGCGAGGAATCGGGTAACCCGTTTATAAATCAATGATATGACTTTTAATCACATGGTTCATAATTTAAACTTAAAACATCCATGTATGTTAAAATTACAGTACTAATATTAAATTAAATTTGTATCTCTATCAAATGATAAAGAAAAATACATTATTTCAATAAATTACGTGTAAATAAATAACTTTTCTAAATTATACATAATAATTTTTTATGTATAATATATAAACTTGATAAAAATATTCATTTTGTATATATAATATATATGTATACAATATAAATAGTATGTTGCAATTAAAAACAATCGGGGATTTTAACGGGTTATGTATTCGGGTATATGGGGCGGATATTATCAATATCATACCCGTCCCATCCCCCGTTTAACTTTATCGGGTTCGGAGAAACCCGTCCCGTTTATATCGGTTTTCGGTTTTCCCAGTCTGGTTCAGTTTTTTTTTTCCCATCCATGTCTCACCTATTACATCAATATACCTACTCATGTATCATTCATCGTAACAAATTAAGGTATGTTTGGTTGGAAGTAACAAAATTACAAATGAATGAAATGAAAAATGCAATGCAATGGACGGCGTAATTGAATGAATCATACCATTCCATTTCATGTTTTCTTGTCCATAGGAATGACATAAATCATTACTATTTATCGTTTGATGGACATAATAAGAATGAAATGAAATAAATATTTAATGACATAAATACCCATATAATAAAAGAGGTATACATTCACTAATTTTAACATTGTTTAAAAAATATTTTGTAGTTGCAATAAAATATTTATCTATACTATATAAAATAAGAAAACCATTTGAAGTTTCTGGGCCATTAGATAGAAAGAAATCAATGGTCCAAATTAATTACAATTCATAATTATTTATGAAATGTCTTTTATACCCTTAATTAAAATCAATAATTATACCTATGCCATTTTCCTAATTCATTTTTCAAATTTACTACATTAAGTTAATTACATTAAAATTTGATTTTAATTTTTTCATTAATGAGTTAATATTAAATTAATATTTACCTAAAATAAATATGTGTCATTATTATCTTTAATGATCATAGTTAAATTCAAATGTAAAAATTTGGATTCAAATGTAGAAGTGTAGTAAATAATATTAAAAAGTTTTGTTTAAAATTTTGCTAATAAGACTTAAAATTTAATTGATAAAACTTCAATTGTGAATATGATAAATTTTGATTGTTGATTTACAGATATTCCATTTTTATATTTTATCATTTTCAAAATATATACACATTCACATAATTGAAGTTTTTTGTTTCTTACATTGATATTTCATATTTGAAGTTTATAAAAATTAAAATAAACATTTTTTGCAAACACATATTATCTGTTTTTAATAATACAATATAATATATTATAATAAAACAAAACAATTCATGTCATATGTCACTTCTACAATACAAGAAAATTTTATTTTTCCACCTCTTTTTTCAAATTTAACACCTTAACTTAATTGCATAAAATTTTGACTTTATTTTTTTCATTAATTAAGTAATAAATTAGATTTTGTAACATTTAAAATTAATGTTTACCTAAATGAATATCTATCATTATTATCCATAATAATCATAATTAGATCCAAATGTAAAAATTTGAATTAGTTGTGGAAATTATTGTTATTATGTATAATAAAGGAAAACATCAAATGTCACGTGTCACCTCTACGTTCACCAAAACGATAATTACAACTTATAAAAGATAAAAGATAAATACAATTTAATATTTTTAAAAAATATAAAATATACTCTATTATTTAATCTGTAAATAATAAAAGATAAACATAATTATTATTTTTGTATGTTTTTATTTTTACTCATATACATTTTTATATAAGTAAATTTAATTAAAAATATCCATGTAATACGTGGGTTATAAACTATTGTTATATTATAAATCAACTATTGAATCGTCATTCAAAAAAATTAGAATTAGTAAAAACGCTAAAATTATGCACGAAACAAAATTTATCATTAAAAAATTGAAATTATCAATGTGTTTAATAATAAAACACTAAATTGTGCACACGTATAATATGAAATTTATCTAAACAAATTTATGAAATTAATAAATGTTATACATCGCATTGATAATTGTTTTAAAAAGTTGCAAAGTAATACAATTAAACATTACCATCAAGAAAGTTGTTACCTTGTAATTCCCCAACCGTTGAAAAAACATAAAATCATCATCAAATGAAAGTATACATGTAACCTTATTACCCTAACAAATGATGGTACATTCATACTATCCTAAGGCAACAATGTTCAATATAATTTTTTATTCAAGTATTGTTGTTGATATTCATTTTGTTGGTTATATTTGACATACAACTTTTAAAAGATTTTTGACGTATAATTTATGGATTTAGAAGCTAAAGCTAAAAGTTTTTTTTTTTACAAACTATTTTATGAAGTGTTTTTTTAAAATATAAGCTTCAAAATGAGAAGCTACTTAAGGATTTAGCTTGAGCTTGTGGTTGAATAAATAATAAAATTATCCTTAAAGTACCCAATTTATTTTTTAATTACTTGTCTATTTACACATATCAGTTTCAGTTCGTTGCCAAACACACACACATATTAATAAAAAGTTCCAGCTACAAACTAATTGAGCTAACATATTTAATGTATTAGTGGATATTTGAAAAAAACTATTATTTAATAACATGTATATAAATTTAAATTTAAAATATAAAGTAAATTACAAAAATGGTCCCTGTGGGTTTCATAAAACTTTGGATTCAGTCCCTTTGGTTTCAACTTTGCATAAATGTTCCTTATTTATATTGTTTACTTGCAGAAATTGTCTCTCTGTCTCATTCTTTTTCCTAAATGACAATTATACTCTTTTCATTGATAATAAATTTGGTTCCTTTTTCTTTTTTTAAACTTTGCTTTTTGTTTTTTTGTTTATAATTTTAAATCTTAATTTAATAAATGATGCTTTAATTAATTTATTGTTGTTATTATTATTATTTAAGATGTATTTATTTTTATTAAATTTATACTTTTACAATTTAATTAATTTATTTAATGTTTCTATATTTATTTATTTATTACATATTTATTAATATTAGATTTCATTATTATAATATTTATATGTTTTTTTTTTGTATTTTTATGTTAATCATCTATTTATTTAATTGCGTTAATATATTTTGATTTCATTATAATTTTTAATGGAAATATATAAATTTAAAATTTAATTCGTTTAGATTTACATATTTGCTACATTATTATTTCGGTTTAAATTTGATATTTTATTTGTTTTGATTTAAATATTTTGTTATATTAAAACATTTAAGTCAAAACAAATACAAATGTTAGATTTATTGTGAAATATAATTAAACCAAAATATATTAATATTACAAAATATTTATGTCATTACGAATAAAATGGTGTATTTATATATTTTACTTGAAAGTTATAACCAAATTAAAACGTATTAACCTAACAAAAAATTTAAAATCAAAATAAAGCAATTGCTAAGTTTATATATATTTTTTCTTAACAGTTATGATTAATTCGAATTGTATTAGTTTAACAATATAATCATATTAAAAATAATAAATGAACGTAAGATAAATAAAACTTTATTTAAACCGTAACATGTTACTATAATAAATTATTTAACTTTTTTGTTAGGTTAATACGTTTTAAGTTGGTTATAACTTTTCTAGGTAAAATATATAAACATACCATTTTATTTATGGTGACATAAATATACTGTAATATTAATATGTTTTGGTTTAATTATAATTTACGATAAACCTAACTTATATATTTGTTTTTGACTTAAATGTTTTAACGTAACAAGTTATTTAAATCAAAACAAATAGAATATTAAATTTAAACCGAAATAATAAATAACGAATTAAATTCTAAGTTTATATATTTTCTTAAAAAAATGTATAATGTAATCAAAATATATTAACGCAATGAAATAAATAGATGATTAACATACAAAATACAAAAAAAAACATATAAATATTATAATAATGAAATCTAATATGATAAAATTGTAATAAATAATTTAAATACATAATAAAAACGTTAAATAAATTAATTAAATAGATAAATGAATAAATTTAATAAAAATAAATAAATCTTAAATAATAATAGTAATAATAACAATAAATTAATTAAACCGTCATTTATTAAATTAAGATTTAAAAGTTAAAAATAAAAAATAAAAAACAAAATCCATTAAAAGAAATGGACCAAAATTGTTATTAATGAAAAGGGTATAATTGTCATCTATGAAAAAGAAGGAGATAGAAAGACTATTTCTACAACTATACAATACAAATAAGGATCATTTATGTAAAATTAAAACCACAATAACTGAATTCAAAGTTTTTATGCAAACTACATGGACCATTAATGTAATTTACTCTAAAATATATGAATATTATTTTTGTTTCTAAATGTTTTACAACTAACTTTAAAACGCATTCGTTCAAAAACTTTAAAAATCAAATTTTATCTCCAATAATTATTATTATACATAATATTTAGATTTGACATTTTATTTACATTAGATTTTATTATATTTAGTTTAATTTGTGTTTTTTTTCTAATAAATCGATAAATGTCAAAATGATAACAACGATAAATAAAGTTCTTTATTTATTACTGTTTATAGATATTAGAAACGATTTACATTAGATTTTATGATATTTAGTTTAATATTTTTATTTTATTTTAAATTTAAAAAATAATGAGTTATATTTATCTTTTTATTTTAAATTTTTTTTATCAACATATGAATATGTCTTAAGATTATATCAATATAAATTTGTTCTCAATCATTCTTAATAAGATAAGATTTAAGTTTTTAATTTGGATATTGATAAATTAAATAATAAATTGACAACGACATGACATGACATAATGAAGATGCGACATGTGGCAATAAGGGTTCTCATATATGATAAAAGGAACATAAATTGTCACATGACATCATCACATTTCACCTAAAATATAATTGATTTTCTTATTTCTTAAATTAAATAAAATATAAATATAATTCATTATTTTTTAATATCAATAAAACTTAATGAATATAAATAATATATTAATTTAGATTTTATATAAATAGTTTTTGTTAAAAATATCCATGTAACAAAATCTTAAATCATGTAAATTAAAATAGTATAAATATATGATAAAAATTTAGAATAAAATATTAAATAAATAAAATTATATTTGAAAGAAAAATACAATACTAATAAAGAACACCAAAGAAAATAAATAACTTTTATTATTTTTAATATAGAAACAAAGCTTATAATGAAGCATGCTTTCATTTTTTTTCGTTTTCGTCCCTGCATATATTTTTTTTTCATAAAAGTCCTCAACTTACTTTTTTATATATGATTTAGTGAAATTCGGTTATAAGAACTTGATTTTTCATTTTTTTTTAAACTTGATTATACTAATTATAACCAAACTCTAATAATCAAATTTCACAACATTAGAAAAAAAATTAATTTGAGGACTATTCTGTAAAAAAGAATAATATTGAGAGACAAACAAAAAAAAAATCGTAAAAACATGTTTTTTCATAATAAACCCTAAAAACGGATACACACAAGTTTTTATTTTATATATCAATAAACATTAATAAATAATTAAATGTATTCACTATTTTACATTATATAATAATGTTCTTTCTAATCATTGTCTATTTTTGTTAATTGTTAGCTATATTAAAACTAAGTTTAAAAAACTCTTAAATAATATAAAAACCTCAAATAATATTTAGAAAAATAAAAATCTTAAATTATATCAAATAAAATTATATAAATATAAAATAAAAATAATAAATTAAATAAGATTATATTAGAAAATAAAATAATATGATATGAATAATATTTTTCGTTTGTTGTAATAAAATATATAAGACTAGATTATGAACCCACATATTACGTGGATAATTTTAAAAAATAATTATATAATATGTTTATAAACTTAAAATTAGCCCATTTAAATATATAATTGTTAACTAGTTTATTACCCGCGTATTACGCGGATGTTTTAATATATAGTTGTTTATATTAAATACATACAAACCAAAAACTAAAATATAAAAATATCAAATTTATTACAAAAAATAAGAAAATTATATTTATTATTTGACATAAATTATAATTTTTCTAAACTTCTAAATAAATATGAATGATAATAAGTTTTTGTTATTATCTTTAAACTTTCTATTATATTGTAGTTATAAATTATTGAAATATGAATATTTGATTTAAATTTATTTCAAACATATTAGATGTAAATTTAATTAGAAAGATATGATTTAGACACATGACATCACGACAAATAAGTAAATTTATTCATTTATTATTATTCATAAATTATAAATTAGGATTAGGATTAAAACATGTAACATTTAATTTAAAGTTTAAAAAATAAGAAAAATTATTCATAAATCAATTATATAATTCTAGATAAAACATTTTAGGTAAATCAGATGTTAAATAGGAAGCATTTAAAATCATTTTATTATGTTAGTAATTTTTTTGTTTCTTTAAAAATCAATTATATAAATTAATTGTAGGGGTGAGCGACGGGTACCATTTCCCCAACCCGAACCGGTACCGGTACCGGTACCGACCGGTACCGAATTAATATATTCGGTTTGGTATTCGGTTTTTAAATTAGCTAAAATTCGGTATTCGGTACTCTCGGTTCGGTATTCGGTTTTTAAATTAGCTAAAATTCGGTATTCGGGACCGAAATGGCACCATATAAAATTATACGGTTCGGTATTCGGTTCTTTCAAAACTAATAATTCGGTTTCGGTATTTTCGGGATCGGTACCGGTTCGGTTCGGTCCGGTACCGAGCTCACCCCTAATTAATTGAGAGGGTTATATTAGGCAAAATGAGCAGAAAAACAAAAAACAAAATAGCTAAGGGAGTGACACGTGTCACGAATGATTTTGCTTTATTAATAGATATAGATAGATGTTAATTAGTTTTTCTATGAAGAATTTACATAGTAAAGTTTACAAAAATAAATTATTTAAAATTATTTAAAAGGATATGATATTTTAATTTAATTTGGATATATATATATTTTGAAAGTTTAATTGAAAGAAGAAATAAGTAATGATATAATGGTCAACAATTAATAATCAATATTAAATATGAGTTTTAAATGTTCTAAAAATAATAAATTAATGAATTTGGGTATATATGATATTAATGATGTTTAAGAGGGATATATGTGATATTAATTAATAAAACTGGGTATATATATGATATGTGATGCAACATCCTTGAAATTAAATTACTGTAATTAAGGATAATTAGTTTAAACTTTGAATTTAAGGTAATCAAGTTGGATTATAAATGATAATTATGTATTTCGAAAATTGAAAAGTTGGTTGCTATTTTAAGTAATTAAGGAATTTTAGGATTTCAAATTATTAATAAGTATGATGATATTTAACAATGTTAGTGATGATAAAATAAAGATGAAAATTTATTTAAAGAAATCAGAAAAGTGGAGGGGTCACTTATGTCATTTACCAAAAGTTGTGAATAAAAGACTATTTGTCTTCATTTTAATCATTTCATCAACGGGTGAGCTCGGTACCGGACCGTACCGAACCGGTACCGAAACCGAATTATTAGTTTTGAAAGAACCGAATACCGAACCGTATAATTTTATATGGTGTCGTTTCGATTCCGGTTCTGGGACCGGGTTTTCGGTGTTAGTCATGTATTGGGACTGAATAAGAAAAATATATCAAATACCAAACATACATCACCAAACATTGCACCCGAATACCGAATTCCTAATACCGAAAACCGAATATCAAATACCGAATATCGAACAAAGTTTAACGTTTTAAAGTTACAAATACCGAATTTAGCTAATTTATATATTCGGTTCGAAATAGGGATATTCGGGATAAATATGGTACCGAAACCGAGAGTGTCGAATACCGAATTTTAGCTAATTTAAAAACCGAGTACCGGACCGAATATATTAATTCGGTATCGGTCGGTACCGATTCGGGAAATGATACCCGTCGCTCACCCCTAATTTCATCTTCTCACCTTCAAAGCTCTCAAGCTCTCTCTCTAAATTACCTACTGGAATTCAAAATTTGTGGAGTAAATTCGTGGATTTAAGCTGATTATTAACAAGATTCAAGTGGAATTAAGATAAGAAATTAAAATTCTAAGTTTAAGGCTTTATTTTGAGAGTTGAAAATACAAAATTTGGTTTTTTAATTTGAAGAAATGTTGTTGCATGTTTGTTATATTAGTTGGAAATATCAATTGAAGTTCATAGAAGTCACGGAAACAAGAAACGCCCACTGAATCGTCCAAAAAGATAAGAAATCTGAGATTTTAAAAGTTTTTGTGTTCTTAAGAAAAATCCTCATTTTTGGTTCAATCTGGACAAATTAACATATTATAGATGAGGAAAATGGTGTAGAAACACCCCATATATGTTTATATAACATTTTTTATAGATTGCATGTGATTAAAAATGTGTTTGACGAATTTTTTGTTGAAAACTCGTAGCTGCGACCTGCACTTCTGCAAGTCGACTCGGCGAGTCGCCAACAACACCAAGAACATCGTTAAAAATTGCTAAGTGTTGAGAACCGAATTCGGAGGGGACCCGAACTTGGATGGAACCCGAATTTTGGATGGGTCATATTTTGGGTCAAGTATTTTGGATTAAATCTCGGGTGCAATCGAAATCCGGCAAAGGATCCGAAATCCGGACCTCGACTCGGCGAGTCGGCCCCAGTGAATGCGAATTTCGGTTCTGTTTTAAGGGACCCCAATTTCTGGTTTAATAATCAAACTTATGGGATAAATTTGGTATTATATTAAAGTATATAATGGTGGGTTCTTTGGACATAATAACAAACCAATAAAATGGTTTTAAATATGAATTTCGGATGTAAAATCCGAAGAGTCAACGCTTTGACTTCTGAAACTTAACGTGAATGATTATTAAATAGTCATTAGTAATATTGTCCTATGGAAATGTAACAGGTCTCTTGTGGTGTTGTTTAACACACAGTGGGGGTACTTTGTGAATCCAGTTGAAATTCTGAAGAGAGATAATATACTTTGAAGTTAATTAACGCACCCACTGTGAGTACTTATGATATCACATGTTTAGATTTGTTTTATGTTAGTTGTTGCCTGCTGAGGCATGTTGTTTCTATTCGTTTGGCACTTTACTAACTTGCGTATATGTTGATGCACATTGTTGCTTGTTGCATGTCCGTATTCTTTGTTGTGCATCTTTTGATGGGCTTGCGGGCCGCTTCTGTTAATCTGGTGTTACCAAGGCTATATGACATGGAGCAGATCACTCCGAGGTCCCGAAGAGCATCGTTACATCCCCGATAATATTTCGCCTCAGATGGTTGGTTTATGCCGAGCGTTGTCTCGAAGGAGCTACGACTCAGTTCCGTACTTCGTGTACGAAGAGAGTATACGACATGTGTCGCCGGCGTTACTCTTGTGTGGCTTCATAAAGACTTGTAGAATCTGTAAATCTCTGTACTCACTAAGCATTGCTTACCCTCGGTTGTTTACTTTTTCAGGAAAAGGAAAATCCACTGCCGAACCTTCTAGCTAGGTCGTTTATTGTAGTTTTAGAGGACCACTACTACTCAATTGGTAATTGAAATATGTGGACAATGTTGTAATATTTGTAACGGTTGTAATAATTATTGAGTTTGTAGATATTAGACCGGAACCCTTGTAGCATCACCGTAGGGTGTTTGACTTGATATTTTATTTTAATTTTCTGTATTGTACTAAGTATTTCAGATCATTAATGTATTAAGTGTTGAGTTTAATCCTAGGTGATGTAATGATGGATACTGTGACAATGGTATCACATATGATGTTTAGAAAAGATATATCTGATATTAAAATTTTAAGTTGGGTATATATGATATTATGAAGTTTTGGAGGGGTATATATAAAATTTAAGAAAAGTATAGTTATTTGTCAATAATATTATATATATCTTTTTAAATATATATGAATAGTAGTTATTTTTTAACATTTGAAAAAAAAAATTATTTCTAAATTTATGTGTGATTGTATAATCAATATTAATTTAGATTTTCTAAATATAGGATAAGATAAGAAGATGTGTGACAAGTGTGATAATTTTGATGGGTGAGTAGATTGGTGAATAGAATAAGGTGGTTGGAGGTATGGGTGGATTAAAATAGGAAGATAGTGGTAAGTTTATTGAGATGGATAAATTGGAAAGAGTAGGATAAACGGGATAAGTTAGGGTATGAGTGGGTTGGTGAGGTGGGATGTAATGGGATGAGGTAGGATAGGAAAAGATGTGGTGGATAGGGAATCAAAAGTCCCCTTAGTGGAGGGGATGTTTTGTTTGAAAGTGAATTGTCATTCCATGAAATTTGACAGCTGAACATGTCATGACAATTGAATATTATTTCGTTTTTCATCATACTCATTCGTTATATAGTGAACTGAACGCCTCTTTAGATAATTTAAACTTATGTTTCTGTTTTTTCACCATATGTGTGATAGAGATCAGTCTCACCCCACATCGTTCAACTTCACCCGACATGGATATAGGGTTGCACATTCCCTAAAGCGACACCTTTACATCGAATAATTGTGATCTGATACAATAATTCGACGAGAATTGAAAGCATTATTATGTCCTACAGCACACCGTCCATGTTCAACGTCATTAATAAAAATATATAAATTTTTTTTTATAAATAATAATAGTCATGTTCATTGAAAGGAAAAGTCGTAAATATGGAAGGCTAACAAATGGACAAGCCATGTAGTACGGTCCATTCTTTTTTCCTAATGTCCCTTTGAGATGGTCCGATTGTCTTAGAGGGTGTTTGGATTTGCGTTTGAAAAAGTGCTGTAGCGTTTTGGAAACTAATAATCAGATAATTGCTGTAACAAAAAGTGCTGCAGGAAATGTAGTGTTTGGTTTAGCTTCTGCTGTTTGATATCATAATTATCAAATAATCAGTTTTTAAAGTGTTTGGATTTGCGTTTGTACTTGTAAAATGACCAAATAATCACTTATTAAGCAAATAAGCTACAATTTTTAACTTATGAAAAAGTGTGGTAGGACAAACGCTAAACGCAAATAATCACTTATTAACGTATGCAATCCAAACACTTTAAACCAATTATTTACGTTATTGTAACGTGATAAGCTAATAATCACCTTTATAACGCAAAACCAAACACCCTCTTAAAGGGTGTTTGGATTTGCGTTTGAAAAAGTGCTGTAGCGTTTTGGAAACTAATAATCAGATAATAGCTGTAACAAAAAGTGTTGCAGGAAATGTAGTGTTTGGTTTAGCTTCTGCTGTTTGCTATCATAATTATCAAATAATCAGTTTTTAAAGTGTTTGGATTTGCGTTTTTACTTGTAAAATGACCAAATAATCACTTATTAAGCAAATAAGCTACATTTTTTAACTTATGAAAAAGTGTGGTAAGATTAACGCTAAACGCAAATAATCACTTATTAACGTATGCAATCCAAACACTTTAAACTAATTATTTGCGTTATTGTAACGTAATAAGCTAATAATCTAGTTCATAACGCAAAACCAAACACCCTCTTAATAGCTTTTAGCTTCAAAAGAATATGTCAAAGCTACCTTCGTGTCCTCAATCGTTACCATTTCCAATTTACAAAAATATTTTATAACTTAAATTAAGTATAAATTTCTTGTTCTTATGTCACCTTGTTTTTGAAAGTCGTACAGTAGTTCTAAAGATATTCTAATTAAAATTTTTTTTTTTGAAAATTGCTAATTAATATATATTGAATAATCAACCTCTATTTAAATTATATCATATTTTTAAAGATTAAATGATAAAGATATTGAATAATCATAATAGCAAAGTTATGCAATAATTGATTCAATTGTTGTTTATTTATTTTTTAATAGAATCATTCATAAGTATTCGAAAGGTAAAATAGTGTTTTAATGATATCATTAAAAGATAAATAAAAAAGACAATTGACTAATTACCTTGTTAACATGTCATAATTGAACACATAAAATTACTAAAAGAATATAAATAGATTACTAAGTTTTTTAAAAAACATTATCAAGTTGGTATCATATTAGTTTACCTGTTTTTGGTGAAAAATTTCGTCAAAATCAAAGGTTTCCAGAAAACTCGTTTAACTTCATTGTTTTTCTGATGTTTTCACTTTTAAAATTTCAAGTCAACTTAAAAACTTTTTTTTTTTTTGAAGTTTTCGACTTTTGTTTTCAATCTAGTCATCTCAGGTTGTGTTTGTTATTTTAAAAGTCAAATGTATGAAGTCTGAAAATCACGTCTGAACTTAAGACCTAAAGTCTGAAAACTACGTCTGAAATTAAGATATGACACGTCTGAAATTAAGAGCTGGCATTAAATGTTTTAATTAATTAAATTGATACTGATATTTTAGTTAAATAAAATATCAATTTACATACACCTCTTAAATAAAACTTTAGACTTCAGATGGAAGTCCACAACTTAATTTCAGATGTGTTTTTCAGACATTCTAAACTCTTAAATCTGAGATGTAACAAACAGTCTATTTAGAATTAAGATCTTAAGTCCACTTAAGTCTGAAATGTAGCAAACAATATATTTTCAATTAAGATATGAAATTAAGACTTTAGAGGTTTTTAGAGCAAAGGGAGTACTCCGCTTCCCGAAATCCATCTTTCTGTACACGTCAGCGTCACATCAGCTTTTCTCTCTCCACATTTCCCCACCTTTCTCCATCTTTCTAACTAGGAAATATCCATCTTTCTATACCTTTCCATCTTTCTTAATTTTTTTAAATTAAATTCATTTTAATTAACAAAACAATTAAAACTAAAATAAATAATTTAATAAATATTTAAAAACTAGTACATAACTTAAAATTACCAAATTACCAAATAAAAAATAAAAAATACATAGCAATAAATAAAAACTAAAATTACGAATGATCATTAAAAAATACAAACTAACCGTTTAAATTTGATATTTGGGCAAGTGCAATATGTTTCACGAGATCTGATTGAAGGTTATTGTGTGTTTCCCGATTACGAAAGTAAAATACGAAACTGTACGAACGAAACAATTACGAAACTAAAACAAAAAAATTCATACATTTACGAAACTATAATAAGAAACAAAAAATAAAAATAAAAAATTATAAAACTAAAATTATATATATATATATATATATATATATATATATATATATATATATATATATATATATATATATATATATATATATATATTGAGGTTCTATGGGGCACCATATGCATCGGGAACCGAATGGGAACCAAAAATGCATTGCTTGTTTACAAAGGGTGCATTAAGGACATTTTGGGATTGCTTAATAATATATTGTTAAATTATAAAATTTAATTTGATATTTATCATTTATTTAGGAAACTAAATAAAATGATCAACCACCTTCCCATAAATCCACGTTTAAATGTCGAAATGCATCACGATTTTGGTGATGCATAATGATGGAACAAAAACGAGGATGAATATGGCCGAAATGCATCACGATTTTGGTGATGCATAATGATGGAACAAAGACGAGGATGAATATGGTCGAAATGCATCATGTTTGAAATTGAATTGGATGAAGATGCATCGTGTTTGAAGACGAATCCAATAAACTGGATGAAGATGCATCATGTTTGTTTAGATTCGGATAGAATATTTTCTGAATTAAAGCATCTTCCGATTTTGCCCTTCCGCGCGCGAGAAGTTATGCACCCGTGCATCCATTTTCAAGTTAATTACCCTTTTGCCAATACAATCTGAACCATTAAAATTCAAGATCTAACGGTGCATACAGGTTCCCAAAGTGTACAATGCATACAGGTGCCCCATAGAACCTGACCCTATATATATATATATATATATATATATATATATATATATATATATATATATATATATATATATATATATATGTATATGTATATATATACGTGTGTGTTTTGACCTTAAACAAAAAAAAAAGTGTGCTGTGTGTGGTTTGAGCAGGAAACAAAGGAAGAGTGAGAGAGCGGGGTCGCACGGGGATAGGAAGCCGGGGAGGGGTCGGAATCGGGCGGGGCCGGCCACCGTGGTGGTGTTCCCGGCGGCTCCAGGCTGAGGTGGCAAGGCTGCGCCACAGCGGGGTGACCACTCCTTTTGCCCTTAAGAGGCAAATAAGTCCAAACAAACACACCCTCAATCTCATCTTTATAATGTGATAAGTGCAAAAATAAAAATGCAAAAACTATTTATAACACATTCTCATCTTTAAAATATGTAATTCTTAAAAACCATCATGTTTTCAATTTTATTAAAAGCTTCGATTTTGATTTTTTTTTATTTGGTTTAGAATAGCCTGGGAGTTAACTCTACTTAATTATTATATAACTCTTTTCATATACCACCCTTACCAGTAGTTCTTTCTCTCTGGTAAACTCCTTTCGATCGACTCCACGCAAATCATCCAAACTCTTGATCACCATGTCACACCTTCTGTCCAGACGTCGATCAATACCAACTACTCTTTCATTGTTGTATTTTTATAAAAATTTAAACAATTATTGTAGACAATTTTAATAACAAAACTTCATGTCTATATATATATATAGGGTCCGGATCAATGGGGTATAATGTTAGACTGGGGAATCGGAGTCCACCCATGTTTGGTTATAAGTTTAAAATGGTAATATAGTCAATTAGATTTATATTAAATAATAGATGACAATTAATAATATAATAGTTTCCTTAATTATATGGATTTACTTCCATAAAATATATATAATAAATTTCAAAATGAGTTTTAATGAACATGTTCAATCGGATTCGACAATGGGTTTTATTGAACATGTTCAATCGGATTTGACAATGGGTTTTAGTGCACATGTTCAATTGGATTCGACAATGTGTTTTAATGAACAACTAAACATGTTCAGCTGGATGTGTCAAATAAAGGTATTTATTATTTTCTTCAAACCGTTCATGAAAGTTCAATTTCATTTACACGTTATTGAATATGTGCAGTCGGAGTTTATTGCGTTTTTTGTCGCTGTTATCCGTTTTGATGATAAAACAATATTGACGGTATTGAACATGTTCAATCGTAGTTTATGGAGTGTTATCATTGCACATGTTCAGTATGAGTGTAATAAATGATATTAACTAAAATGGAGATCTTCATGAGATGCACAGGATCTTTGATTATAATTTTAATTTTTTAATACCATTTTTACCCCCCAATATTAATTAATGTGGGAAAGAATTTTAAACAAAATTTATATTATATTTTAATGATTTAAATGATAAATGATTGGCTATAAATGGTTCCCCGGTACCCCAGTCTAATATGTTACCGCATTGATCTATAATATATATATATATATATATATATATATATATATATATATATATATATATATGTTGAGTTCCGGTAAGAACCCTCGTTACCGTGAGAACGTGAGAACCACTCCAAAATGCACAAATTTGTACATCAAATGCACAAATTTAAAAATTAAAAGTTGTAGGTCCCAAAAGGTTCCCAAAGTATATAGTTATAAGCTGTAGAGGGGGGGTGAATACAGCACTTTAAAAACTACACTCTCTTTTTCTCAATGTTTGTATGTATTATCAACAATTGTTAATTACAAACAAGCTTGAATGCGGAATAGTTCAAGCTGAGATGACAGAATACAACAGTATGCTTACTAGTCTAAGACAGACTCAAACTAGATTACAATGAACACACTCACTAAGATGTACTCACTGTGTTTTACAAGACTCAAGGAACAGCTTAGGTAAATCAGCTTAGACACACAGATGCTGGTTTACAGAAGACTTGCATGCATGAAAATCACACTTGCACGTTCACTCTTGGTTTAAGCACTTAGTTTTCTTCACACTTCTTTCTGACCTTGGAAGCTTCCTTTTATACTCACTTAGAGGATCTAAGAGAAACATCTTCATTGGACGGAATGAAAAAGGAGAAGTCTTGTTTGAAAAGACAATATAACTTTTCTGCACTTTTCTGAAAAGCAGACGTGCAGAACTTTTGTCTTTTTACTTTGTCTACTGTTGCATTGCCTTTAACTAATTTAGGAATGTCAACTTTGCGTCTTTCTTCCTTGTAAAGGCCTATTTTGATATAAGAAAAAGGTCTGTCACCCTTTTTTCAAATAACCTTTTGTCTTCATGTGACAGAACAGCTTGGGCAGGCTGAGCGGTTCTGCTTTCCACTTTGTCTTCGACATGTAAACTGATCTTGTAGTCAAAAACAATACATTGATGACTTGGAAACAAATTCCATAAAGTGTATAGCCTGTTCACTAAGAACAGGTTCTGTTCACAAAGAACAGAACACCTTAAAAATGCCCAAGCTGCTCAACAATGTAGAACAGCGTAGACAGTTTCTGTCCAGCCTGATCAGCAGACTGAGCAGCTTGGACAAACTGTCTTGGTTGCAACACATGCAACATATAGAACAGCTTTAGACTGATATTGCAAATCATTTTCAGGTTTCAATAAGGCATATAACAGGCCTTAAATTCAACCTTCAAATGTATCAACAGGTTTGATTATAAAATCTCCCCCTCAGATATAGAACAGGTTTGACTGAGGCCTTTTTGTGCCTAACAATCTCCCCCTATTTGCAATAACCAGTCCAAGCTGGTCTTGTCAAAAATCACTATATATTTTTACAGTACATTTGCTGAAATAAAATTACAACATTACAGTAAAGTAAAAGATCAGTTTATATATACACTGATTCTTGACTATAATAGAACAACATATGTTCTTACAAAAGTACAACTAATGTGCTAATGTATTTTACAACTAATGTAAAAGCAGAAATTACAACTTATGTAATAATGTACAACTAATGCACAGAATGTGCAACTAATGTACAAAATGTACAACTAATGTACAAAAAGTTTGGACTGTTTGAGATGGAAGCAGATAATGGCAAGCCTGTCCAACTGATGGACAGCTTCCATTCTTCACCTACCCAGATGGCAGGTGGACTTCATTCGACAGGAGGTGGTATCCCTTCTTTGAATCTTTTTACAAGTTTTTCCCTTGTTTCTTCGTGTTCTTCAATTTCAGCTGTAAGAAACATAAAGTTAGAACTTTGAAGTTCACCTCTGTCATAAAAACCTTTCAGCTCTTCCCAGATAGCTGCTCTCCATAGGCTGGACTGATTGAAGGAGGTGGCAATTCTGAAGGCTGCAAGCTGCTTAAGACCAACTTTGTGTAGGTCTGAAGCTCTTTGAAAACATTTCTTCTGAGATAGGGGATCTACAAAAAATGCCCCTAACTCAGGCTCTTCAATCACTTTGCCATCTTCAAATTCAACTCCTTCAGGCAGGCTGTGGTCAACTCCTTTAATTTCCACAGCATAATCTCCTTGTTCAATCATCATAAGGAGTTCTTCCAGCTCTGTATCCCTCTTTGTTCTCCTGGCCTTTATCTTTGGATGTGTCACAGAGACACCTTCACTTATTTCTTTTGGAATCAGGCCCAGCTCCTTTACTCTTTCCATCAGCTTCTTGATGTATGCCCTGATAGTCTTAGCCGTTTCTGACTTAGACTGGCTCAGGGCAACTGCCAGTTCCAACCATTCCCTGTAACCCATTTGAGCAACATCAGTGTGATCATATGATTCCATTTCAGGGCCTGTTGCACCCATCCTGGTGATCTGAAGTTTCCACTGTGTGCCTTTTCTTGCAATGGGAACAGCTTTGACAATTGCTTCCTTGGCCAGCCTTCTAGTAGCAACATCATGAAATTTCTTTTTGGCCAAGTTGTCAAAGTGGAATTTCGCTCTGGCAGATGGTACTGTTGATTTGGTCACAGAGACCTGAGTACCCTTTTCTCCTTCCTTTTCTTTCTCTTCTGCTGATTTCCTGGCAGCTTCCATTATTTTCTTTTGCACCTCCAAGGTAGACATTTTTATTTTCTTTGCTTCTTGGAGGGCAAGAGACTTAGCAGCTTTGGCAGATTCCTCTTCTTTTCTTAACTCTTCCAGAGCCTTAAGCTGTTCTTCCCTAAACTCAAAGTACTTGTTGTGACACCCTTGCCACAACAACCACCAATTACAATACACCCAGGATTAATCACCCACATACATTAACATAATGATCTGATAACCTAAATTAAGTGCGGAAGCATTTTAAAACATAAATACGTAGTGCAACAAGTGTTAAACACCCTACGGTGCTATCAGGTACCAAGTCTAGGTCTACACACCCATACATTTATTACAATCATCCAGAATATATTACAACATTTGTCCCACAATATAATTACCGATTAAATAGCAGATATCTTCCAAATCTTCCAAATCGACCTAACTAGAAGGTCCAGCCGTAGATTTTCCTTTGCCTGTAAAAAATACAACAACTAAAACGTAAGCGAATGCTTAGTGAATACAAAGATTGCGCATATTATAAATATTTATGAAGCCCAAGAGTAACCCCGACGACAAACGTCGTATACTCTCTTCGTACACCAAGTACGGACCAGAGCCGCAGCCCCTTCGAGCCCAAGGCTCGGCATTTACACATACCATCTGAGACAAACGAACGATCGGGGATGACATACTGCCTACCGGACCTGGAGGGATCAGCTCCAGCGTCATATAGCGCAGTAACATCAGAGTAATCGATGCGACCCACCGGTCCATCACTAGATGCACAACAATCGAACGGACATGCAACAAGTAAGAATGTGCATCTAAATCTACGCAAGTTAGTAGAAATCCAACCAAACAAGTGAAACAACAGGTCTCAGCAGGCAAAGCTTAACATAAATCAGATATAATCATGCGAAATCTACTGTACTCACAGTGGGTGCGTATTATCTTTAAACCGATATTATCTCTCTTCGGGCTTTCAACCGGATCCACCAAGTACCCCACTGTGGGTTAAACAACACCACAAGGGACCTGTTATTATCAATTACAACAATTCCTCGTATCATTATCCATTTAATTCCATAATAATCAAGTTTCGTAAATTTGACGATATTTTCCCCGTTTCGGGTCTATATCCAATATTCGAATTACAACTAAGTTTGAACCCATTTCATGTTCATATATTGACCTTTATATAACTCATGACATTTTATGTGTTGTTTATGAGTTTCATTCAAAATACACAAGTCTAGGGAGTAGTATTCTCAATTTTAGGCATTAAACTCGAATTTAATGGGTTAGATTCGAAATCAAGCATCAGATTCGAATTCCCCCCATCAGATTCGAACTCATCTTCGAATCTAATGTCAGATTCGAAGCCATACCCTTCGAGTCTATCATCAGATTCGAACCCCCCTTAGAATCTGATGGTACACCTTCGAATCTAGCACCAAACTCGAGTCTGTTCTTACATTTCGACTCTGTTCTTGACATATTCGAGTCTGTTCATCATTTTAACTTAAATCCTTCATTTCTAAGGCCTAAAATCAGTGTTATATCATGTATGATGCATATATTCGATTCTACTATGCATATAGTATCATAATCCAGCAACATTTCAAGCAAAACAAACTTAAATTTGCATAAAATGATAGATTCGAGATTCTTGTTCTTCAAAACCGAAACCATAACTTAAAAAGGATCGATTCTTACCTCAATTCGCACGAAATCTGAAATCCGTTTGTAGATTACTGTTGTACTCCTCGATACCTTTCCGATGACGTATAATTCTCGAAAATCCGACGGTCGGTTTGTGATTTATCTTAGAGAGATGTAGAGAGAAAATTTCTAGAGAGATAGAGTAGAGAGAGAGTGTAAACTAGAAAATGAAGCCTATTGCCCTTTATATACTACTTTCGTCATTTTGCACATTTCATCACCCGACTTAACCGGTTCCATAAAATACCGATTTAATCTTAAATTTATCATAAATAACTTTTAAATTCATAATAATCCACAAAATTGATTCTGAGTTCAATTTTCTTAAAAATAACAACAAACTTTGCTAAATATCCAAATACATAATAATCACCCAAATTCAACCTTAAATATAAATTTTCCACTTAATTAGTCAAAATACATCAAAATTAATTCCGTGGATGTTACAGCATGGGCTCCACCACGCTCAACTTCGTCCTCGAAGTTACTCGGACTGAAACAGTTTCGGATATTTTCTTAACATTTCTGACTTAGTTTCCCATGTATGATTTGCTCCTTTATGATGCTTCCAACGTACAAGCACCATTTCTATCTCCTTACTTCTCAATTTCTTCATCTTAGTATCTAATATACATTCCGGCTCCTCCACATATCGAAGCCTTTCATCAACCTGCAGTTCAGTATGGTCGGCCCAATCCTCGTTTCCAGTGTTAAACGATTTTCGAAGATTCCCAACGTGAAATACCGGATGTATGCCCGACATCTCTTCAGGTAATTCCAAACGGTATGACTGATTCCCCACTTTTTCGATTATCTTAAATGGTCCGACGAATCTCGGAGCCAACTTGCCCCTCTTAACAAAACGAGTAACACCCCTCATGGGTGATACTTTCAAATAGACCCAGTCATTCACTTCAAAATTGATCGGCTTGTGCCTCCGATCATAGTAGCTTTTCTGACGATCCTGGGCCGCCTTCATGTTCTGCCTAATCAACTGTATCTTCTCGTTTGTTTCCTGAAGCAAGGCCGGCCCAGCGATTGGTGTTTCACCCGTTTCTCTCCAACATGTAGGAGTCCTACATTTTCTTCCATACAAAGCCTCGAACGGAGCTTTCTTGATCGTAGCGTGGTAACTGTTGTTATACGAAAATTCTATGAGTGGCAGATGATCGTCCCAGTTGCCACCGAGATCTAACACACACGATCTCATCATGTCTTCAAGCGTTAAGATGGTCCGCTCACTCTGGCCATCAGTTTGCGGGCGGTAAGCTGTACTCATTGCTATTCTTGTCCCTAACCCTTCTTGCAAAGCCGACCAAAAATTTAAAGTAAACCGGCTGTCCCGGTCCGATACTATGGACTTAGGCACTCCATGCCTAGAAACAATCTCGTTCATGTAAATTTGAGCTAATTTCTCCAACGAATAACTTTCACGAATCGGTATGAAGTGAGCCGACTTTGTTAACCGATCCACGATTACCCAAACCGCATCATGCTGTCGCTTAGTCTTCGGCAGTTTCGTAACAAAATCCATAGTAATGTTCTCCCACTTCCATTCCGGAATGGGAAGCGGTTGCAGACTGCCATAAGGTTGTTGATGCTCAGCCTTTACCAACCGGCAAGTCCTACATCGTTCCACATACTGACCGATATCCTTCTTCAATCCCGGCCACCAAAAGTCTGCTTTTAAGTCGTTGTACATCTTTGTGCTCCCGGGATGTACAGAAAACTTAGATTGATGTGCCTCCTCAACGATCACATTTCTCATACCACCATATTTCGGCACCCAAATTCTTCCGTACACACCTTTTATACCAGACTCGCTCGTTTCCATATTCTTTAAATGTATCCTAACATCCTCAGCACCAATATTCTCCTCTTTCAAGGCTTCTTTCTGAGCAGCCTTGACATCATCAATTATCGTGGAGGTCAGCATTGTAGAAGTCATCATATAACATAAATCCTTAGCATACGCTTTCCGGCTCAAGGCATCAGCTACTACATTAGCCTTTCCGGGATGGTACAGTATCTCACAATCGTAGTCTTTAATAAGCTCCATAGACCTACGTTGTCTCATATTAAGTTCCTTCTGGCTAAAGATATACTTCAAGCTCTTATGGTCCGTATAAAGTTGACACTTAGTACCGTACAGGTAGTGCCTCCATAACTTCAATGCAAACGTTACCGCGGTCAACTCCAGATCATGAGTCGAATAATTCTCTCATGCTGCTTCAACTGTCTTGAAGCATACGCTATAACCTTCCCACGCTGCATCAATACAGCGCCTAACCCTAACCTCGAAGCATCCGTATACACCACAAAGTCATCATTGCCCTCAGGTAAGGCAAGTATCGGCGCTTCACTCAAAGTTTCCTTCAAAACTTCAAACGCCTCTTGCTGCACAGTCTCCCAAACAAAAGGTGCATTCTTCTTTGTTAAAGCAGTCAAAGGAACTGCAACCTTAGAAAAATCTTTGATAAATCTCCGATAGTATCCTGCCAACCCCAGGAAACTTCTAACCTCAGTAGCTGAACACGGCGGCTCCCAGTTCTTTATTGCTTCAACTTTAGCTGGATTAACCGAAATCCCAGCTCCAGATATAACATGTCCTAGAAACTGTATCTGTTGTAGCCAAAACTCGCACTTTGAGAACTTGGCGTACAACCTTTCTTTTCTTAACAACTCCAACAGTTCTCTCAGATGTTCAGCATGTTCTGCTTCAGACTTAGAATATACCAGTATATCATCAATAAACACTATCACCGACTTATCCAACATCGGTCTACAAACCCTATTCATCAAGTCCATAAAGACAGCCGGGGCATTGGTTAACCAAAAAGGCATAACCAAGAACTCGTAATGCCCATAACGTGTCCTAAATGCTGTCTTAGGCACATCCTCTTCTCGAACTTTCAGTTGATGGTACCCCGATCTAAGATCAATCTTAGAAAATACACTAGCCCCATGTAACTGATCAAACAAGTCGTCTATCCTCGGTAAAGGATACTTGTTCTTAATCGTCAACTTATTCAGTTCCCGATAATCTATGCACATCCTCATCGTGCCATCTTTCTTCTTCACAAATAGCACCGGGGCTCCCCACGGCGATGAACTCGGCCGAATGAAGCCCTTGTCCAATAACTCCTGAAGTTGTGTCATCATTTCTTTCATCTCGGTTGGGGCAAGACGATAAGGAGAACGAGCTACCGGTGCAGCTCCGGGGATCAGATCAATTCGAAACTCAACTTGTCTCTCAGGCGGCACGCCAGACAAGTCTTCCGGAAACACATCCGGGAATTGTGAAACAACCGGCACATCGGCCAAAGTTCTTTTCTCTGCCTTAGCATCAATCGCATATGCTAAGTATGCATCACATCCCTTTGCAACAAGCTTTCGAGCTTTTGCAATAGTCAGCAAACACAGATCCCCGCTTCTCCTATCCCCATATATACATATCTCACGCCCCTCCGGAGTAGTTATCTTAATCATTCGGCTCTTACACACTATCTGGGCTTCATTCTCGATCAACCAGTCCATCCCGACTATGACATCAAACTCACTGAATTCTATCGGTATCAAGTCCAAATTGAAGACTACATCTTCAATTACTAACGTGCAGTTACGGTAGACATGATCTACTTTTACAAGAGTGTTGCTAGCAGTTTCTATATCAAGAACAACAGATAATCTAGATAGTGGCATGGCAATTCTTTGTGCAAACATAGTAGAAACAAACGACCTATTGGCACCCGAATCAAATAAAACTCGTGCAGGCATAGAATTAACTATGAACGTACCCGTGACGACCGCCGGATTTTCCCTTGCCTCCTCTGCAGTTATCTGGAAAGCACGAGCAGGTGCCCTTTGAGACTGACCCCGGCGGTTAACTGAACCACCACTCGAACCTCCAGACGAGCGTGTTGATGATGGGACAGCAGCCGTTGGAGCATTCTTTCTACAATTTCTGCTATAGTGACCCCACACCCCACACTTATAGCAAGCATCACCCTTCCTTGGGCAGTCATTCTGAAAATGTCCCAGCTCCCCACAGCAAAAACAAGCACGTCCGTTAGGGCATTTGCCAAAATGCTCCAGGTGACATTTGTTGCAGTATTGTGGTTCGGTGTTGATAGAGTATGCACGAGCACGACCGCGATCAGAAGAACCAGATGGTCGGCGAAAAGACTGCTGTGACGAGTATTGTGAAGACCGGGAAGATCCCGAGTATCCTCCCTCCCTTTGGCGCTTTGGCGGTGACGGCTGTGTCGGATTGGTGGAAGCAGCAGCAGACCCAACAGAGTAGCCCGACATAATCAAAATCTGCTCTACATTTCTGGCAGCCTCAAGTAAGCCAGCAAATGTAGGGTAGCGGACGTTGCTCATAACCCTCCTAATCTCAATGTCAAGACCAGCCTCGAACCTGGTCACTTTCCTTTCTTCGGTGTCCACCTGATGAGGTGCGAACAGACTTAACCTCGTGAACTCCACAGCATATTGGGACACCGTCTTCGTCCCCTGTACCAGCGCCATAAATCTTGCCTCTAATCTCCGACGCTCATCAATCGGACAGTATTGCTGAGTGAATAAGTCCTTGAACTCAGCCCAAGTCATAACCGAAACTTTCTCTAATGTCAAAGCATTCACCATGGCATTCCACCACATGATTGCATCATTCGTGAACATAGCAGTTGCATAACGAACCATGTCCTTCTCAGCACAGTCGCTGATTCGGAATGTTCGCTCAGTTGCTGTTATCCATTCCAGTGCAGCAACAGCATCCCCTAAACCGTTAAACTCTACAGCTCCATTTCCTTTAAAATCCTTAAACCGACAACCCCTGGGCTTATTAGATGACCCAGTGTTGTCATCTTATTCCTCATTAATTCCTTCTCTTTCTTTTTCTTTGTTCTTCCTTTTATCTTCCCTTCGCTTAGTTTCGGCCTCATCTCGAGCCCGAAACTGCTCTTGAATCATCTCTCTTTGCTCAGCCATCATGGCTAGCATCATTTCTCTCGTCTCTTCAGGTGTCATTCCTCCTCCAGACATGTTCTGAAATATGAAACATATAACTTATTTAGCAACATGTCATAAATTTAAAGACACCATTCATTTGTCCCGTATGATAGTCAATTTCTTATAATTACTAGATCATAACCTATCTTAGTTCAGATCATTACTTAACATCACTACATATCATCACCTAATGTTTGAGATCAAGACCTCACGGACACTTGAATCTCAAACTACTGCTCTGATACCATCTCGTGTGACACCCTTTGCCACAACAACCACCAAACACAATACACCCAGGATTAATCACCAACATACATTAACATAATGATCTGATAACCTAAATTAAGTGCGGAAGCATTAAAACATAAATAAAGTGGTGCAACAAGTGTTAAACACCCTACGGTGCTATAAGGTACCAAGTCTAGGTCTACACACCCATACATTTATTACAATCATCCAGAATATATTACAANTGTTAATAAAATGTGTTTTTAGTAATTTTTGTAATAAAATCCGTATGAAGAACACCAAGAACACCAAGAACAAATCTGGAAATTTATGAACATGAAGGATCCGAATTCGGATATGTCCGAATTCGGATGATGCACCACTTCGGTTCCAATATTTCGGATAATAAAATCATTGTTTTGTTAAGTGATGGTCCGAACTCGGATGACCCGAGTTCGGATGGTACCAATTGCCGATTGTTAAATATCTTTCATACCCATAATAATTCGGAATATAACATGTCCTAATCGGCTGGTGCCATTTCGGTTTTCTTTTTTTGTTTTTTTTTTTTTTTTTTTTTTTTTTTTTTTTTTTTTTTTTTTTTTTTTTTTTTTTTTTTTTTTTTTTTTTTTTTTTTTTTTTTTTTTTTTTTTTTTTCTTTTTTTTTAGGACCACTGATTCGGTTCGGCTATCATGCTATTTCGGCGGCCGTTCAAATTCGGCTTCATCAGGTCCTCAATTCGGCATAGGTTCAATTCGGATTTCCGGATTTCGGAGGCGGGGTACATGGATCCGAATTCGGTTGGCTAGTTCGGTTCGGATAGATCCGGATCCGGATGATCCGAATCCGGGTGTATCCGAAATAGAGGGATCCGAAACCTAGCATTTATATAATTGATATTTACTGAATGATTATATACATTGTTAAATGTATAAATAAAGGACTTTTTGAAAAATATTGAGACAGAGAATAAATTGAGAATAAAGAAATTATCAGAATCAGATAGAATTACAGATTTCAATGACCAAAAGAAATAATGAAATTCCATGATAATGATGATGATAAAGATGATGAAGTTAACATGATTTTATCATGAATGAATTTGAACAGGTTCAGTATATTCTGAACAAAGATTTAAAGACTTAAAAGACTTAAAAGCGGGTCAGAGACTTGATTTGACAAAGAACAGAATTGACAAGATAAAATCCTGAGATAACTCAGGTGGCAGATTCTTAAATCTGTTTGACCAAGACCCAGACCTGTGAGTTATAGATATTCAAATTGAACATGCACAGATCCGGTTGAGATATATTGATGCTGTTACATTTATTGACATTCATTTATCAGCTGGATTGAGACCTGTGCACACCATGGATGGGTGTTGCCCAGTGAATCATGATAGCTAATTGCTTATCTTTTCAGATTGTATTTAATATTATCTCAGACTTTGCTTTATGATTCGTTGCTATCATGACTCCTAAGACATATGCTTACATCATTGATCAGACTTTTGATAAGATTGATTCAGCTTGATTAGCCCTTATGGTCTATTGTTCTAGACCCGGCTATTTCACCAGTTCTTATGAACTTGGTAATGACCTCCGATGTTCCGCCATGTTGACTTACTGGTAGCTAGCCCAGTATGTGGCTGATCCCCACGATATAAGCGTAGTGTGCGCCGTGAACATCATCCTATCTTATTATACTATATCTCAATCATGAGGGCTGTAGCCGGCAGCCAAGATCATATCACGCTTCGATTATGACTCGCTTGACACGCATGTTAATATTGAAAATCTATAAATCACTAAGCTTTGCTTAAGATGTGCTTTAAAATTTTACAGAAAAGCCAAAAGCGATATCACCTGCAGGACCTAGTACTTAGGTCATTCAAGATCCAAGTTTTGAAGCTTTCTTAGACCACTACTCAACAAACTCTCTGGTACTGATTGGAAGACAGCAAATGTGGTGGTTCTGGGTAGACTTGATGTGATGTATGATGTTATGACTAGATTAGATGTTACCCTTTTATAACTTTATTTTGAAATATGTAAACTTAAATTCTAATCTGTAATGTACATGAAATTTTATTATTCCGCAATTTAATTTCCCTATCTTAGTATGATTGATATTGTATTGTATGAATTGGGACCTAGACTCTGAGGACTGCCCCGGAAAGGGAGGTCTTCACAGGATGGTATCAGAGCACTAGTTTGAGTGAATCAAGTATTACGTAAGTATACTTGATCTCAAACTGAAGCAATACATATGTATCAATCATTTAGGTGGTTTGAACTGAGATAGGATGTACAGACTGTTAGGATGGGAAAAAGGGTACATAGATCTAAGTCTATAAACTGATAGTTAATTGATTTTAATTTTTCAGTAGAAGATGTCAGGATCAGGATCAGGTGATATTCCCAACAATATGACCCAACAACAAATGTTTGAAATGATGCAACAATTTCTAGCCCAACACTCAGAACAACAAAACAAAATGATGCAAGAACAGTTTCGTGCCAGAGATGAGGCCGAAGCTAAAAGACGTGAAGATAAGAAAAATAAGAGAAAAGAAAAGCAAGTTCAGACCAATGAATCTGATTCTGATAATTCAAATCCCGATGCCCAAATTGCTCAGCCTAAAGGCTGCAAATTTAAAGATTTTAAAGCGAGCGGTGCCCTGAATTTCGAGGGTACTGTGGATCCGATTCAGGCGATGGATTGGATCAGTCATACGGAAGAAATTTTTAGAATCTCTGACTGTTTAGATTCTAAGAAAGTAAGCTATGCGTCTGCACTATTTGTTGGAGCTGCCCGTGCCTGGTGGAAAACCCAGCGAAGTATCTATGGTGAGGAGGTGATTCAGACTTTAGAATGGGAGCAGTTTCTTGAAATGTTCAATGCAAAGTACTGCCCGGTCGACCAGCGAGATAAAATGGAAGTACAACTGATGCAGCTGACTCAGGGAACGAAGACAGTCGACGAATATGAGCACGAGTTTTCGCGATTATGCGGTTATTCTGCATACCAAGTTGCTACCGAAGAGAGAAAGATGAATAGATTTCGTGTAGGACTCAATCCTAGATATCGACATCCCATGAGCGCGATCAAATACAAGAGTTACTTGGAAATGGTAGAAGCGGCTAGACAAATCGAGCGAGGTTACTTAGAGTACGGCGATCAGCTATACGCTCCGTCTACTAACCCGATGAATCCGTCTCCTCCAAAGAAACAGCGATTTGGCAGATTCTTTAAGCCAAATAAATCTCAGTCTCAGCAATCCTATCAGCATAGTTCACAACCGAAAGCGCATGCCTACTCACTGACAAACGAGCCGCGATTCTACAAGAGATGCAGAAAGTCTCACATGGGACTATGTAATCCGGATGACGTTACTTGCTTCGCGTGTAACATGATCGGTCATAGTAGTGAAGAATGTCCACAGCAGGGACGTGGATGTGCGAAATGTGGAAAGAGAGGGCACTTCATGTATCAGTGTCGTAGCGGACCACGTTATCAACCACAGTCATCAGCTGGAGGGTCGACAGTTAAAAGTTCTGCTGCAACACCAACTGCAAGGACACGTGCGTTCCAAATAACGGCTGAAGAGGCGAGAGAAACACCTGACGTAGTCACCGGTACGTTTCTGTTAAATACGATACCTGCTCGCGTATTATTTGATTCTGGCGCTAGTCGTTCTTTCATATCGACATCTTTTGCTCAAAGATTATATAAGTCCCCGTCAAAGCTTCCTGTTGTCCTTGACATTGAGACAGCCAGTAATAGTTATGTTATGGCTGATTCTGTTTATCGTAACTGCACTCTACTTGTCAATAACATCGTATTCAACCTCGACCTTATCCCGATTCCGTTGAAAGAGTTTGACGTCATCATCGGCATGGACTGGCTAATGAATAACGAGGCTACAATCGTCTGCAATCGGCGAATCATCAGAATTAGGTCTTCAGACGGCCGAGTATTGGAAATCAAAGGCGAAAAGTGAAAAGGTGATCATTGCTTTATTTCTGTTGATAAAGCGTATAAGTATCTATCTAAGGGTCACGAATCGTATTTATGCTATGTCTCATCTGAATCTAACTCTGAAGCCCAAAAGAAATCTTTATCCGATATCCCTATCGTCTGTGAGTTCCCAGACGTGTTTCCTGACGATATTTCTGGAGTGCCACCGGAACGTCAAGTCGAATTCGGCATTGACTTAGTTCTTGGTGCGGCTCCCATTGCCAAAGCTCCCTACAGACTTGCACCTGCAGAAATGCAGGAAATGTCAAAGCAGTTGCAAGAGCTGTTAGAGAAGGGTTTTATACGACCGAGTTCATCTCCGTGGGGTGCACCTGTCTTATTCGTTAAGAAGAAAGACGGAACTTTTCGAATGTGCATCGACTACCGCGAGTTGAACAAGGTTACAATCAAGAATAAGTATCCTCTGCCCAGAATCGATGATCTGTTTGATCAGTTACAAGGAGCCAGTTACTTTTCGAAAATAGATCTCCGATCTGGGTATCATCAGTTAAAAGTCAGAGAAGAAGATGTTCCAAAGACAGCTTTCCGTACAAGATACGGTCATTACGAATTTCTCGTAATGCCGTTTGGATTAACGAATGCACCAGCGGCGTTCATGGACCTCATGAATCGCGTGTGCAGACCAATGTTGGATAAATCAGTTATCGTATTCATAGACGATATTCTGATTTACTCCAAAACGGAGGCTGATCATTCTATTCATCTGCGACAATTGCTAGAGTTATTAAGAAAAGAAAGACTCTATGCAAAGTTTTCTAAAGTGCGAATTCTGGCTCAGACAGGTATAATCTCTAATATATATGTCATGAGCTGTTTCCTTAACTATTCTTTGATTCACCTCAGAATTTGAATTTCTATCTTGATTCTTATAGATCCAGTTCCTTGGCCATGTTGTTTCTGGCGAAGGAATTTCCGTTGATCCTTCGAAAGTCGAGGCCGTTCAGAAATGGCAAACGCCTCGTAATGCCTCAGAAATCAGAAGTTTCCTTGGATTGGCCGGTTATTATCGGCGATTCATAAAGGACTTCTCAAAGATTGCTGTACCGCTTACAATGCTAACACGAAAGAATACTCCTTTCGTTTGGACCGATAAACAGCAAGAGGCATTCGATATTCTGAAGCAAAAGTTGATTCAAGCGCCGATCCTAGCCTTGCCAGAAGGTAATGATGATTTCGTTGTTTACAGCGACGCTCTGGTACTGGCTTAGGATGTGTTCTTATGCAAAGGGGAAAAGTAATTGCCTATGCTTCAAGGCAATTAAAAGACTATGAGAAAAGTGCACCAACTCATGATCTTGAGTTGGCTGCTGTTACCTTTGCACTGAAGATCTGGCGTCACTATCTATATGGGACTCGGTGTCAGCTCTACACCGATCATAAGAGTCTCAAATACCTTTTCACTCAAAAAGATCTGAACATGAAACAGCGTCGATCCTTGGAGCTTATCAAGGATTATGACTGCGAGATCTTATATCATCCCGGCAAAGCAAATGTTGTCGCGGATGCGTTGAGTAGAAAAGTATATCCAGAAAAGTGCTGCTATGCCTTAACTCCTGTAATATTCTCTTCTGATCTTATTGAAGACCTCAGAATTGCTCAAACTGAAGCGCTGAAAGAAGAGAACATAGATTCTGAAAATCTAAAAGGGCAACTACAATTTCTGACTCTGAACCATTTGGGACTTCACTGTCTCAAGGGAAACCGAATCTGGGTTCCTAAGTATGGTTCAATTCGCAGCACTCTTCTATCTGAAGCTCACAAGTCCAAATTATCTGTTCATCCTGGCAGTTCAAAGATGTATTTTGATCTGAAAGCCGACTACTGGTGGCCAGGAATGAAGAAGGACATCGGAAAATGTGTTGAAAGCTGCAAAGTCTGTCAGATGGTTAAGGCAGAGCATCAGAAACCCTTCGGGGATATGCAACCACTACCAGTTCCTGAATGGAAGTGGGAGCATATAACAATGGATTTCATCACAAAGCTGCCGAAAACCAAAAGACAACACGACTCCATTTGGGTAGTCGTTGACCGATTAACGAAATCAGCACATTTTATTCCGATGAAAGAAACATATTCTCTCGATAGATTGGCGCAGCTGTATATCTCTGAAATTATTTCTCGTCACGGTGTGCCGAAGTCTATCGTATCTGATCGTGATAGTCGCTTCACATCCAGATTCTGGCAAGCACTACAAGAAGGGATGGGTACTCGGATTTCTATGAGTACTGCTTATCATCCAAATGCAGATGGCCAGAGTGAGCGTACTATCCTAACACTTGAAGATATGCTTCGTGCCTGCGTTCTTGATTTAGGTGGTAACTGGGATGACCACTTGCCGTTGGTCGAATTTTCATACAATAACAGTTATCATTCAACGATCAAGATGGCCCCTTTTGAAGCTTTGTACGGAAGAAAGTGCAGAACTCCTACCTGTTGGCGCGAAACAGGCGAATCACCAATAGCGGGTCCTGCCCTTCTACAGTTGACTCACGAAAAGATTCAACTCGTTAGAAGGAATATTCTTGAAGCTCAAAGCAGGCAGAAGTCATATTATGACAATCGGCATAGATCCATCAGTTTTGCAGTTAACGACTGGGTGATGTTAAAAGTATCCCCAATGAAGAATGTGGTACGATTCATTAAAAGAAACAAGCTAGCTCCGAGATTTATCGGACCGTTCAAGATCGTCGAAAAGATTGGAAATCAGTCTTATCGTCTTGATCTACCAGCGGACTTAGCTGGAATACATCCTGTATTCCATGTTAGTCATTTGAGAAAGAGCTTAGCTGACGAAAGAGAAGTACAGTTACCACACGTTAACCTGCAGATAGATGAAAAGCTTCGAGTGGTTGAAGAACCAGAACGTATTTTGGACTCGAAGACTAAGAAACTTAGAAATAAAGAGATACAGATGGTGCTCGTCCAGTGGAAACACCACAAAGGTTCGCATCAGTCTTGGGAATCCAGAGATGTCATGAAAGCTACTTATCCCAGTCTGTTCGAATCTAGCTAACTTCGGGGACGAAGTTTGTGCGTGGTGGAGCCCATTCTGTAACAACCTAACTTTTGTCAAGCATGTAAACATCTGATTTTGAGATAATAATGTAATTTTATTACATTATTTATGATGTAAGTTATTTAAGTTTGAAGTTATTTACTTAAATTATTTATATATGTTATGAAAAATTATAAGTGATTATGAATTATTAAGATGAGTAAAATAAAAGAGATATAAAATACAAAAGTTTAGTGGGTTAAATACACAAATAAATAAATGAAATATATATACTAGATTAATGATCATTAAAACATCATTTAATAGAAATCACTCTCTCTCTCTAACTTCTCTCTAAAACATACGGATTTCTCACAAATCCATCAAAAGTTCCATAAAATCGGCGTTAAATTGAAGATTAAAGCAAAGAAGAAGTTACAATTATCATCAAACAATTGGAATCTACAAGATTTGAGGTAAAAATCTCTTTAATTTCAAAATTTATGTATGTTTTGGTACGGTTTTGTGTAAAACCGAAAATAAGAATTCAAAACATGAATTTTTGAGTTGCATGTCTAAGATTCTAATGAATTATGATGAATTTAAGTTAATAGATGCTAAAGAAACAAAGATTATGGTTTGAATCATCCAGAATGTGAAGAAATCGGAATTTTTGATGAAAACATGTTCTTGGCAAAATATCATATTTTGGATGATTTTGATCAAATTATAGTGTTTTTGATAGGAGAAAATGTATAAAATTAACCCAATTATGATAACAAATCATAATCTCAAGTTGCATGTTAATAAAATGTGTTTTTAGTAATTTTTGTAATAAAATCCGTATGAAGAACACCAAGAACACCAAGAACAAATCTGGAAATTTATGAACATGAAGGATCCGAATTCGGATATGTCCGAATTCGGATGATGCACCACTTCGGTTCCAATATTTCGGATAATAAAATCATTGTTTTGTTAAGTGATGGTCCGAACTCGGATGACCCGAGTTCGGATGGTACCAATTCGGATGTTAAACTACTTTCAGACACATAATAATTCGGATATACCATGTCCTAATTCGGATGGTGTCCATTTCGGACCAATGATTCGGTTCGGATATCATGCTATTTCGGAGGCCTTCAAATTCGGTTCATATGTCCTCAATTCGGATAGGTTCAATTCGGATTTCAGATTTCGGATGGGGTACATGGATCCGAATTCGGTTGGCTAGTTCGGTTCGGATAGATCCGGATCCGGATGATCCGAATCCGGGTGTATCCGAAATAGAGGGATCCGAAACCTAGCATTTATATAATTGATATTTACTGAATGATTATATACATTGTTAAATGTATAAATAAAGGACTTTTTGAAAAATATTGAGACAGAGAATAAATTGAGAATAAAGAAATTATCAGAATCAGATAGAATTACAGATTTCAATGACCAAAAGAAATAATGAAATTCCATGATAATGATGATGATAAAGATGATGAAGTTAACATGATTTTATCATGAATGAATTTGAACAGGTTCAGTATATTCTGAACAAAGATTTAAAGACTTAAAGACTTAAAAGCGGGTCAGAGACTTGATTTGACAAAGAACAGAATTGACAAGATAAAATCCTGAGATAACTCAGGTGGCAGATTCTTAAATCTGTTTGACCAAGACCCAGACCTGTGAGTTATAGATATTCAAATTGAACATGCACAGATCCGGTTGAGATATATTGATGCTGTTACATTTATTGACATTCATTTATCAGCTGGATTGAGACCTGTGCACACCATGGATGGGTGTTGCCCAGTGAATCATGATAGCTATTTGCTTATCTTTTCAGATTGTATTTAATATTATCTCAGACTTTGCTTTATGATTCGTTGCTATCATGACTCCTAAGACATATGCTTACATCATTGATCAGACTTTTGATAAGATTGATTCAGCTTGATTAGCCCTTATGGTCTATTGTTCTAGACCCGGCTATTTCACCAGTTCTTATGAACTTGGTAATGACCTCCGATGTTCCGCCATATTGACTTACTGGTAGCTAGCCCAGTATGTGGCTGATCCCCACGATATAAGCGTGAGTGTGGCTTGAACATCATCCGATCTTATGATACTATATCTCAATCATGAGGGCTGTAGCGGCAGCCAAGACATATCACGCTTAGATTTATGACTCCGCTTGACACGCATGTTAATATTGAAAATCTATAAACTCACTAAGCTTTGCTTACAGATGTTGCTTTAAAATTTTACAGGAAAAGCCAAAGGAAAATCACCTGCAGGACCTAGTACTTAGGTCATTCAAGATCCAAGTTTTGAAGCTTTCTTAGACCACTACTCAACAAACTCTCTGGTACTGATTGGAAGACAGCAAATGTGGTGGTTTTGGGTAGACTTGATGTGACTTATGATGTTATGACTAGATTAGATGTTACCCTTTTATAATTTTATTTTGAAATATGTAAACTTAAATCCTAATCTGTAATGTACATGTAATTTTTAATTCCGCAATTAATTACCCTATCTTAGTTTGGTTGATATCGTATTGCATGATGTGGGACCTAGACTGGTGAGCACTGCCCCGTAAGGGGTGGTCTTCACATGAAGGGCGAAACAGATTATGAACAAGTCCATAATCCAGCCATGTATTTTGGAAAAGCAAAACCTTCAGTGCCAGCTGATATGAAGACTGCTACAACGTTCTTCACCGAAGAAACGTCGTCACCAGCAGAGACTGATGACACACTGAACAGAGCGTTCTTAAGGTTGGGTAGATCGGAAGAACAGCAACCTCAGGCAACACAAGCATCAACATCTCAGGGCTACTCTAAGATTCCCATGAGCGCTAAATCAGCCGAAGAACATTTGAATCTATTGGCGTCATTTGTGGCCGCATATGGGAATTGCGTTCAAGGGAAAATAAACGATCCTGCACTCTGGGATGAAGATTACGATCAGGTAGACCCTGACGACCTTGAGCAGATGGATCTCAAATGGCAACTGGCCATGGTAACCCAACGGGTTAAGCGATTCATCAAACGGACTGGGAGGAATCTGAATATGAATAATAAGGGGATTGGCTTTGATAAGTCCAAGGTCAAATGCTACAATTGTCAAGGTTTAGGACACTTCGCCAGAGAGTGTCAGAGACCGAAGGTAGATACTTACCAAGGGCAGAATCAGTCTCATGGATAGTTTCAGAACCAGTCTCAACAGAGATATCTTCCGAGTTCATCATCCAGTCAAGCCAACATAGCTGGTCTGTTATCAAACGTCACATCAGACAGACAGCTGGATGGTACTTACGACTGGAGCTCACATCCGAAATCTAACGCTAGAGCCTTTATGGCTGAAGTCACTAAGAGTGGATGTGAAGGGGAAGAGCAGAACACAAGGGACAGCAGTCTGACGTGGGTGGAGAAGTCAAATGATCAAACGCTTCTGGAGTTTGCCGCTCAAATGGCCAACGTCGAATCAGATCACACAAAGGTAAGTCTGAATTACTCTCTTTTCCATGAACTATGTGTGTTATGTGTTACTTCTAACGACAGGTTAAATCTAGTCTTAGAATCACATAAAAATATATCTGCTCAAAATGAGTCTTTAAAATCTGATAATGCTAGCCTGAATGACATTAAGCAAGATCTTAGGGATAAGCTTAAAGCTGATGCACAGGATGTCATAGTTCTAAAAGACAAGCTGAGTGAGCAGTGTGTTGGATTAGAACTGATGTATGAGCATGTAGAAGCCTTGACCAAAGATCTTAAGACCAAAGAAGTAGAGCTAGCTGAAACTAAGGTGAAGGTAGCAGAGGCCAATAGTAAGCTAGAAAAGTTTAGAAACTCAAGTCTAAACCTAGGGAAAGTTTTAGATGCACAACGCCAATCTAAAAAGCCTGTAGGTCTAGGATTTCATGAGGTTCCTCCACCTTTTAATGCCAACTATGTGCCTCAACCTCAGGAGAAAACTGAGAAATCAGTAGACTTAGAGGAAATACCTGCACCTGTTTCTGAGACTGTAAAAGAAAATGCACCTAAGGTGACTGATACAAACGTCAAGGTAAAGAAAGTCAAGTTTGGGTCTTCCTCCAGTGAAACACCTGTAGGAAAACATATAATTGATTTTAATGATCAGGACGATGAACCAGTCACAATAGATGCACAAAAAGACCCAGACACTAGTGAGACACCTAAGTCTAAAGGCACACACAAGAAGTCCATTGACAAGATGTCCTGCTTTAGATGTCATGAAAAGGGGCATGTTGCTTCTAACTGTCCGCTTAGGAAAACTGACGTTACACCAAAGACAGGGAAGTCAACACAAGTTAAGCCTTCGACAAGTGTGGCGAGCACTAGTAGTTCTTAGAGTACCGAGAAAACTGTGCAGGCTGCACCAAAACAAACTTGTGAAACAATTACCGGTAAAAGGTGGACCAAAAGAAATGGTTAGGACTAATTCACCGAATCGAGTCGTTAATCAATCTAGGTCTGGTCCTCAACAACAATATAGGAGCACAACACCTAGCAGAGCATACACTTCGGTTAGGTCACATACTCCTGTTAGACATCACACACCGGTTAGAGCTCAGGGATCTCAATCTGAAATGCAATATAATCGGAATTATTCAAGAGCTCCACAACAAATGCCTACTCAAAGGCAAAGAGTGAATTTACATCACTCGGCACCACAACAAACTCCTGTTCAACGACCCAAGTCACCTGAAAGGCGAGATGGGTATTTGAAAGAGTTTAAGTATGTGGACGAGAATGGTATAACCAAGTCAGTTATGGCTTGGGTTCCCCGTGATAACTAACCTATTTTCTTTCATGTGCAGGAGATTACCACAGGTCCAAACAACAAATGGTTCGTCGACAGTGGATGCTCCAGGCACATGACAGAGGAAAGAAGTCTCCTTACAGACTTCAAGGGTGGGAATCGGGGATTTGTATCATTCGCGGGAAACAAGGGAGGAAACATCACGGGTACTGGAATGGTCACTAATGGGACGATCAAGTTGGATCAAGTTTATCACGTTGATAAACTGGTTCACAATCTCATTAGTGTATCTCAAATCTGTGACAAGAAGAATTCAGTGTTGTTCACTAACACTGAAGCGTTAGTGCTAAAACCGGGATTCAAGATTCCTGAAGAATGGATATTAATGCGGGCACCAAGGAAGAATGACTTGTACCACTTGTCAGGATCTAAAACTAATTAACCAAGACTAACTGATTTGAATTTATCAGAGTATAAATCAATAATCTTGCTTTGAATCAATGTTTAATCAAGAAGTTTGCGGAATAACACTTAATTATTTTAGCAAAAGCTTTCAGAACTAATAGCAGATAAACACAAGAAATAATCAAAACTGCTTGTATTGCTGATTTAACTGATTACAATCACCTCTAATCTGTTTGATTAGACGAAGAACACAAACTGTTCTTAGGGTTTTACAACCTTAGAGGCTTATGAAAACTTAAACAAAAAGCAATTACAAACTTGAATATGTAGAAAACTCTTATACAATAGAAAGACCTATTCTATGTATTTATATTGCTTCTTGATTTGTTTCCTTGAAAGACTATAACTTCTCTGATAGTAGATATGCTGGAATCTTTGTGTAGATATCTTTTCCTGAATATCAGCACTTTCTGTTTATGAAACTGTTGAGCAGCTTGAATCACTTGACAGCATGAACAGAGCAGCTTGAGTTGATTTACTCTGGCAGCTTGAACTTCTACACTGGCAGCTCGAGATTCTTCAACTAACAGCATGAACTTTGTATTTACATATAAACTCTACTAACAGTTTGAGAAGTCTAACTAACAGCTTGAACCTACTTAGACTATTTCCCAACAATCTCCCCCTAACTTAAATTCTTTGTACAAGACTTTAAGTTCTATACAAATAAGGAAATGAATAAGTAAACTGTTATTTACAAACCAAGGCTTTCAAAAACTTACAACTGTGCAAGTTTCTGATTTACAGCCTTCAAAAAATCTTTCTTCATCTCATCTCTATCACAAGATACTCTAATGGATTTCATCTGAAGTAGCATATCTTTTGGTAAATCATAAAATTCGAGATTGAAGAATAAACCAGATCCATCTGAGAATTTGATTCTGTATGTCCTTGATTTGACAAACAGATCAACTTGCTTGATCTTCTTTCCCTTCTTCATAGCATCCTCTATTTCTTTCCTTGCAGATTCAGGGTCAACAATTGATTTTAGATCTTTAATGACTTGCTTCACTTGTGGTAGAGCAGATCTAACTTGTGTCACAGACCCAATATTATGCATCCTGATAAGCTCATCTCTGGTCAACTTCTGAACCATATGCCAAAATGTATCATACTCTTCTTCTGGTCCAGATTCCCTTCTCACCACAAACTTAAATCTTAAGTCAATATTATCCAGTGGCTTAGCATACCAGTAGTTGATCAGAGGCTTTGTAAAATCATGTTGATCCAGCAGTTTCTCTATCTCCAGAGCCTTTTGTAAATGGTGCTCAAACAATACCTTTTTCACTTGATCTAGCTTTGCTTGAGGTAATGGCTCAGATGCAGGAATGGAAGCAGCAGCTTGATCAGAAGAAGCAGGGGCACTGGCAGCAGTTTGAACTGCTTCTTGAGGTGCTTGGACTTCTTGAGAGACTTTTGCTTTCTTTCTTTTATCCATTTCTTTATCATGGATACCCTGCAGCCTTTCTGTGCTCATGGACTGAGCCATCTTCTTTGGAATTCCGGCTGCAAAGGCAAAGTTAATCAAAAATCTTCTATGTTCAGCTTTGGAGTGCCCTGTTGGCAGCTTCCTCTTCTTATCTCCTTGTTTACCCACAAACCCCTTTAGGTAATCACCTAAGGTTTCATCATCATCCATTAGGGGCTGGGTTTGCTGATCTAATTCTTGATCCTGTTCCTCTGCTAACCTTTTGGCAATTTCAGCATCAAAGGCAATCTGGGCTTCTCTAGAAGAAAACTTGTGCTTTGGAGACTCAATTAAGATGCCCTTGCCCTTGTCTTTTGTAGCTTCGACTGTACTTACTGAAGCTTGAACACCTTCCCTTATAACAACGCCAGTTGCTTTTGAAGAAGCAGCTTGAGTTTCTAGGCTAACAGCTTGAGAAGCTGTTGGGACTGTTAGCCTAGACAGTGGAATTATTGAGGCAGCTTGGACTGATGCTGTTAGAGCTGCTTGGACTGATTCAGGAACCTCCTGATTCTCCCCCTTTTTGGAAGCATTGGTTTGGTCAGGAGGACCTACAACCTTTGCCCCTTGGGTTTGAATCAAACGCTCTAGTTGAATGATCTTATTTCCACAAAGGGTAAACCCCTTATGGAGATAATCCATTCTCTGATTTTGAGCCACTTCTAATTGCTTTAGAGCCATAATTTGTGCACCCTGTGCAGCAATGATGGACTTTTGGTATTCCAGCATAGCTACAACAGGTTTCATCTTGGGATCCGTCAAAAGCATTAGTTGCAGACTAGCCTCAAGATCAGTAAACACCTGTGGTGCTTGTGATCTATCACTGGCATGAATACCAGAAGTAGAAACCTCTGGGCCCCTCTGTTCTTGGTTCTGGGGACTTCCAGCTTGTGTTTGCACACTTGCTGTTGCCATGGGCGTGGTCTTACTGATGTTGGCCCTGTCATGTGCCTCTTGTGCAGAGACAGTAGTAGTGCCAGTCACAGAACCCATATGAACAGTCTCTGAAGAGATGTTCACCTCCTGAGTGAGGATGGGAGTGTCCTCAATTGGTTCCCTTTGGATATTCTGTGCAGAAGTGTCCTCCTGCATAGGGATATATGGCTCTTGTCTGAGGGCTGAGGAGGAAGGAGCTCCTGGTCCCCTTTTCCTTTTATATAGAAATTTTAGTGGGGGAGATGGCTGTACAAAAGGATCAGAAGGAATTTGTGTATCCTGAGGAGTGGGTTGGGGTCCTGGGGGTGAAGCAGTAATGATAGGTTGAGCCTGCTCAGGATCCTCTCCTCTGTTTCTTGGGATGATGTTCATCATTGCAGAAGGCAATGGAACATCTACACTCAAAAAATTGGCACTTTGTTTTAAAAGCCTCTTTATAGAAGATAGTGAGTGCCTATGGGAAATATGTATCCTCTTATGTAAATGAGAAGTAGTGCAGGTGTGTGCAATGATTTCTGCCAAAATCTGGGATACATTAAAAATTTCCCATTCTTTAGGGAATGATGCCTTAACATCCCCTGAAAAATCATGTTTGAAAAATTGAATCGTTGGCCTGTTGAAAAGCACACTAAGGCAGTGGCAATGTTAGAAGAAAATTCTGACCAACCAGTTCTTTTGGGGCTCATACACTGCTGAATAATATGTACAAGATATTTCCATTTAGGAGAAAAATGGGCTTTCAAGAAAGTAAATGAATCAGCAGGACCCCTATAACCTATATTATAAAGACCAGTATGTAAAGCGTTAAGGGTTAGGTCTGTTATACCTGTGGCATCTTGAAGACGCAAATGGTGCCGAATGGATTCCTCAGTGATGGTGATGGGAGTGCCATCATTTTTGGATAGTATAGAGGGAATCCCATTGATGGTTTGAATAGTGGCACGGTTCCAGAACTGTTCTATATGCGATATGTATATGGTGGGATTTATATTGAGGGCATGGTGGATATGGGAGTGTCTTAGGAAATCCATCATATCATGGAATGGCTGAAGTTCAGAGTGTTTGAGAGAGTATGGAAGGCAGTTGTGTTCTTTGACAAACTCCATTGAAGATTGATCGGAGATTTTAGGGTTGCAAAGAAGATTGTGTGAATCCTTCAGAGTGGAAAAGGAAGGTCGTGGAAGAAAACTTTGTAACTGGTAGTTACAACTGAACGAAACTGGGACCTTTAAAGGTTTTGAAAAAGGTTGGGTCCCGCGCACACACATTTAAAAATTACCTAAATGCCCTGCACACTTTGACAGATCAAGTGAATAACTAACAGTCCGAGAAAATGAACTAGCAGCTTGAGAAAATACTCAAGCTGTTAGTTGAAAATTTATGCATCTTTTTAATGAAACAGTGACTCCCCCTTAAATAAGCATACGAAGTAAATAATAATGAAAACAAATTAATCCATGTTTACCATCCCAATAAATGATACCAGAAAAGTGAATCTTCCTACATCAAAAGGTTTTGTAAATAGATCAGCTAACTGATCATCAGTATGTATTTTGGTAACTTGGATTAATTTTTTCTCATTACAATCCCTTATGAAATGAAATCTGATTTCTATATGCTTGGGTTTTTGGGAATTTCACTGGGTTTTGCACAATGCTGATTGCACTTGAATTGTCAATGTAAATAGGAGTGGATAAGAAATTCATACCATAGTCTCTCAGCTGATTTTGAATCCACATTACCTGGGAGCAGCAGCTTGCAGCTGCTACATATTCTGCTTCAGTGGATGATGTGGACACAGTTGTCTGCTTTTTGCATTGCCAAGAGACCAGTCTTGCTCCTAAGTATTGACATCCACCAGTTGTGGATTTTCTGTCAATGTTGCAACCACCATAGTCACTGTCAGAATAAGCAGTTAGTTCAAGGGGAGAGTCTTTAGGATACCATAGGCCTAAGTGTGGTTGGCCTTTGAGATATCTAACGATTCTTTTAACAGCAACCAAGTGAGAATCCTTTGGAGAGCATTGAAACCTAGCACACACACAGACAGCAAACATTATATCAGGTCTAGAAGATGTTAGATACATGAGTGATCCTATGAGAGATCTGTATAAATGTATGTCCACATCTATGCCATCTTTGTCTGTATGGAGTTGCTTGTGAGGATCCATTAGAATGCTTGCAATCTTTGTGTCTTGATACCCAAACTTTTCTAGTATGTCTTTCACATACTTTGATTGACTTATGAAAAGTCCAGTGGGCTTCTGCTTGACTTGCAATCCCAGAAAGAAAGTGAGTTCTCCCATTGAACTCATTTGAAACTTTTTGTGCATTAAAGCTTCAAACTCTGTGCACAGACAGTCATTTGTTGAGCCAAAGATGATGTCATCAACATAGATTTGGACAAGCAGAATCTCAGCTTTGATAGACTTAGTGAAAAGTGTTTTGTCCAGAGTGCCTCTCTTGAACCCATTCTGTAGAAGGTATGATGACAGAGTGTCATACCATGCTCTGGGGCTTGATGGAGACCATAGAGAGCCTTGTCTAGCTTGTAGACCCTGTCTGGATACTTGTAGTCTTCAAAACCAGGAGGTTGACACACATAGACCTCTTCTTCAATTGTCCCATATAAAAAGGCAGACTTCACATCCATTTGATACACTTTAAAACCTTTGAAGCTTGCATAGACCAAGAATAGTCTGGTGGCTTCAATTCTTGCCACTGGGGCAAATACATCATCATAATCTATGCCTTCTTCTTGAGTGTACCCTTGTGCTACTAGCCTTGCTTTATTCTTGATGACTATCCCTCTCTCATCTTTCTTGTTTCTGAACACCCATCTTGTACCAATTGCTCTCTTACCTTTACGAAGATCCACCAGAGTCCATACATTCTGAATCTTGAACTGTAGAAGCTCTTCTTGCATTGCCTCAATCCAGGATGAATCCTTTAATGCTTCTGATGCCTTTTTAGGTTCTAGTTGAGACATGAAACAGGCATTCTCAAAGGCAGCTAGACTGAATTCAGGAACTGCTTGTTCAGCAGCAGCAGTCTCATTTTGAACCATTTTCTTGATTGTACAGGAGTGCTTGGATCACCCAGTATTTGATTGAGAGGATGATACTTGTGAACTCTTAGTGTAGGCTCTCTCTCTGTCTGAAAAGAGGATCCAAGATTTGTATCATCTCCATCAGGACCAGTGAATGATTCAGCTTCTGGAACAGCTTGACTTGAATCTGAGACTGTTTCCCTTTGTGTTGGAGCTGTTCTTTCAGGACTTGGGAGTGGCACTTCAGTGTCTGGATTTGTATCATGTTGAGCATTCAGAACCCCTGGAGGGTCACATGACAGAAGTTGTATAGATATATATTCATCCCAATTTGTTAGATCTGCAGCAGTTTGAAACTGTGTGCCAACAGCTTGAGAATTTGTAGTGGCAGCATGAGAGTTTGTGTTGACAGCTTCAACCCTGTTTGCATCAGTGTCTGCAGGATACTCAACAAAGCTCAGAGAATTTGTTAGTGAATCTAGGTCAAACAACCAGTCAGGACCAGTGCCTTTGACATTTGCAGTATTTTCATTAAATTCAACATTGGCACTTTCTTCAATGGTTTTAGACACACTATTGTATACTCTATAGGCTTTGCTTTGACTTGAGTATCCTACAAAGAATCCTTCTTCAGCCTTACTTTCAAACTTCCCTAAGTGAGTCTTAGAGTGAAGAATAGTACATGGGCATCCAAAAGACTTGAAGAAAGCTATTAGGGGACTTCTGTTATGGAATAACTCATAGGGAGTTTTCCCTTGTGATTGGACAACCTGAACCCTATTCAGAACATAACAGGCTGTATTAACAGCTTCTGCCCAGAAAGTCATTTGCAGTTTTGAATCAGCTAGCATAGTTCTAGCGGCCTCAATTAATGTTATGCTCTTTCTTTCAGCAACACCATTTTGCTGTGGTGTTCTTGGTGCACTATACTGTCTAGCAATACCTTTGGACTCACAGAAACTGGATAGAATATGATTTTTAAATTCAGTTCCATTGTCTAATCTTATCACCTTAACTTTTGAGTTGGATTGATTTTCTATCTTAAGAATAAATGACTTAACTAGCTCAGCAGTTTCATCTTTAGTCCTAAGAAAGTAAACCCAGGTAAATCTGGTGAAATCATCAACAATAACTAAACAGTAAGCCCTTTTATTTAAACTCAAGACAGATGTTGGACCAAATAGATCCATATGAATCAGCTGAAGAGCAGATGAGATTGAATTTACTTCTTTGACCTTATGAGAAGTTTTGTGTTGCTTGCCTTTAAGACATGCTACACAATGATCATCACATATGAACTCCTTTTGTGGTAAGCCTCTTACCAGATTCTTTTTGACTAAAACATTCATTGACTTGAAGTTCATGTGACACATCCTTCTATGCCAAAGGGCAGACTCATTTGATGATGCTTTGGATATCAAACAGCTTAAAGTATTTGATTTAGATAAAAGATCTGTGTCCAGACAGTAAACATTCCTCCTTTTGAGTTGCCTCCAAATGCAACAAAACCTCCATCAAAGCCTTTGAAATTTGACAAGCACTCAGAGTTGCCTGTCATGTGCCTAGAGCATCCACTGTCTAAATGCCATCTTGTTTTATGAGGTGACCTGTGGTTGCCCTGCACAAATAAAAGCTTAGTCAGTAGAGGAGTAAACCCAAACCAAATTGGTTTTGGGTTGGCCTTGTGTATTGACATAACTAAACACTGTTTTTGACTTTTTATATTTTGTGAGATCTACTGATGGAGTTTTTGGAGAGTATTTAGTGATTATATGAGGTATCCAGGTATTTTGATCATCTTTTCTTCTAACAGTCTCAGATGATTCACTAACAGTTCCAGATTGATGCTTAGCAGCTTGATCTGTGTTTTTAGTGCTAACAGCTTCAGTATTTGCACTAACAGCTTCAGAATTTGGCTTAGCAGTCTGATTTTTTGTATCAGCAGTTTGATCTAAAGATTTATCCTTGACACACCATATTTGTTTAAAACTTAATTTAGGCTTTGCCAAAACTTGTTTTTGGTGTGTGGACTGTTTTTTATTAACTTTTAAAAGCCTGTGATCAACTGTTTTCTTTGAAACTCGTGTAGCAGAAGGTTTGACCTTTGAATGGTTTGCCTGAGCAAGATTTGAATTGTTGTGATTCACAGTCTGTTTTGCAACAGCTGGTTTATAAAAACAATCCTTGGCCAAGTGATTCTTCCTGCCACAGTGAAAACACCTTTTAACTATTTGAATTTGAGAACCAGATTTTTCTGACAATTTCTGGTTCTTGTTCCTCTGATTTCCCCTTACCTGCTGTTGTTTGGGAAACTTTTGAACACCATGCTTTTGACAAGTGCAGACAGGAACATTTTTACCCCTTTTATTATTCTTTGAAGAAGATGCAGTGTTACAGTTAGAATGTACAGAAACTTGTGGAGCAGCATTGCATACACTCATCTTCTCTTTTCCTTTCTTATTGGGGGCTTGGATCTCTATGGGTGCACTCATCGTTTTGTGTGCCTTCTCCACTGCTGTGCACTCATACTCTTTATTTTGAATCTGATCTTCTTTAGATTCAGGGTTGGTATGAAGGATAGGATCTACAGTAGTCATAGACTCATCTAATGGTTCATTGACAAGTCTATCAGCAACTTCACTCATTGGATGAATGTATTTGTTGTTGTATGGGGGTGGAGTAGCCCTGTATCCTATGCCTTCTTTGGGATTAACCTGAGATTTTACCCTATCTTTAAATTGGACTTCCATTAGGTGTTCTAGCTTTTGATTAGACAATTTAAAGTTACCTAGATCTATATTGACAGATTCTATTTTCTTATTAGCCTCTAACACCTTTTGTTCAGTCTCTTCTACCTTTTTATTCAGAGATTCTATTTTCTTATTTAGCTCCTTTTTCTCCCACTCATGATATGTTCTATCATGTCCCATTTGAATCTCATTATCCTTATAGTCATTTATCTGTTTTTCAAGATCTTCTATGGCTTGCATATATTCATATCTCCTTTCTTCCATCTTAGCTAGAGTTTTGCACATGCTCTCATTATGATCTCTGTACTTTTTATCAATATTTTTGCATGATTGAGAGCAGAGTTTAGAATTTACCTCAGATGGTAGTTCAGTGGATGAGTAGAGCTTGATTTTGAAACTCTTCCTCTGTTTTATCACTCCAGTCAAACACATTGTCTTCTTGAGAGACAAGTGCTGTTGATGATGATGTCTAATTGGGTTGTGGAGTCCTCGATGACTGTTGACCTTGAGATCTACATGCTCTTGCAAAGTGACCAAGCTTATGACATTTATAGCACTCAACTTTTGACTTATCAAAAGCTGGTTTGCCTTCTGTTCTGGCTTGAAAGTTTGTCCTTCCAGTTCTTTTAAGAAACCTTTTGGCCCTCATGGTCAGCATTGCATGTTGCCACTTTAAATCCATCTCTTCAAGATCATCTGGATGAATTTGTTCTAAGTCTTCAGCATTTAGAGCAAATAGTCCATCATTGGCGACAAAAGCCTCATAGTGAGCTTCAGCAGAGTTGACATCACCACCTGTAAAGGTATCACTGCTATTAGATTTTTCAGAAGACAGAAGAGCAATATTGTGATTATAAGAAAAAGATTTCTTTTTAGTATCAATCTCAGTCTCAAACACTCTCAGACTGTTGTACAGATCATTCAGTTCTATCTCATCAAGAGTGTCTTTTGTTCTCCATTGTGCAGCATAAACTGTCCATTCTTCTCCAAGAGATCTGAGAAACTTTCTGTTGACTTCATCTTGATCCAGACTGACTTTTGCACTTTCTAATTCACTTATCAGTTTGTTGAACCTGTCAAAAATTTGAGTAAGGTTTTCATTCTTGCCACCATAAAAGTTTTCATACTGCTGTTTCAAAAGATCCTTTTGATTTCTCTTGGTACTGGCATTACCAGCAAATCTTTTCTCTAAAGCATTCCAAAGAGAATGAGCAGTATAAAACTTTTTGAACTGATGTTGATAAGAATTAGGAATGGCTATTTGTAAAAGTGTAAGAGCTTTCACTTCATTCATTCTAGCCTTTCTTTCAAGTTCAGTTTTTGGAGGAGTTTTGACTGGTTTTCCCTCATCATCAAGTTCTGGATCAACTACAAGAGGAAATTCAACAGTTTCCCATATGGCATAATCAATAAATTGAATATGCTGTTTAATCCTGAGTTTCCACATCTCAAACTCAGTGGGCTTGAGCATAGGCACTTTGAGTCCTTGCCCAGATCCACTACTGCTATTTTCAAATTCCATTGCAAAAGATTAAAAATTTAAAAGAAAACTTTCGACTTTGAAAAACAAAGAACAACCTGGCTCTGATACCACTTGTCAGGATCTAAAACTAATTAACCAAGACTAACTGATTTGAATTTATCAGAGTATAAATAAATAATCTTGCTTTGAATCAAAGTTTAATCAAGAAGTTTGCGGAATAACACTTAATTATTTTAGCAAAAGCTTTCAGAACTAATAGCAGATAAACACAAGAAATAATCAAAACTGCTTGTATTGCTGATTTAACTGATTACAATCACCTCTAATCTGTTTGATTAGACGAAGAACACAAACTGTTCTTAGGGTTTTACAACCTTAGAGGCTTATGAAAACTTAAACAAAAAGCAATTACAAACTTAATATGCAGAAAACTTTATACAATAGAAAGACCTATTCTATGTATTTATATTGCTTCTTGATTTGTTTCCTTGAAGGACTATGACTTCTCTGATAGTAGATATGCTGGAATCTTTGTGTAGATATCTTTTCCTGAATATCAGCACTTTCTGTTTATGAAACTGTTGAGCAGCTTGAATCACTTGACAGCATGAACAGAGCAGCTTGAGTTGATTTACTCTGGCAGCTTGAACTTTTACACTGGCAGCTCGAGATTCTTCAACTAACAGCATGAACTTTGTATTTACATATAAACTCTACTAACAGTTTGAGAAGTCTAACTAACAGCTTGAACCTACTTAGACTATTTCCCAACAATGCTCGATATGAACAAGCCGGAATCTTCGATGGGTCCGATCTGCTTATTGTCTAAAGCTTCGGAGACTGAATCAGTTTTGTGGCACAGACGCATGGCACACTTGCACCTAAGAAAAATGAACTATATAATGAAAAATGGATTGGTGCAAGGTGTGCCTATGAAGAGTTTTCAGTTCAAGGACAAGTGTCTACCATGCAAGAAGGGCAAACAACATAAGAAGGCACACAAGTCCAAGACTCAGAACTCCATCACTACCACATTCGATTTGCTGCATATGGACCTCTTCGGACCAATCAACAAAAGGAGTATAGGTGGTAGTTGGTATTGTTTAGTTATCACTGACGATTACTCACGATTTTCTTGGGTTTTCTTTCTAGGTACAAAGGACGAGACGGCTTCCAAGCTCATCGGGTTCTTAGACCAAGTGGAGAATTCCTATGGAACACGGGTTAAAAGGCTTCGTAGTGATAATGGAACTGAGTTTAAAAACACTGTAATTGGTGTATATTGCCTATCAAAGGGCATATTGCATCAATTCAGTGCACCATATGAGCCTCAACAAAATGGGGTGGCCGAACGAAAGAACAAGACATTGATTGAGGCAGCTAGCACTATGCTTTCGGATTCAAAGCTTCCTACCATGTTTTGGGGGGAGGCAGTGAATACCGCATGTCATATTTTAAACCGGGTCCTAACTGTCAAATCTTTGAACAAAACCTGTTATGAAATTTTGAATAAACGACCACCTAATTTAACTGGCTTCGAACCTTTTGGGGTACCATGTACTTTATTTCGAACAAAACATCAACCTAAGTTTGTTGAAAAGGCTGACGAAGGATACTTCCTAGGTTATGTGCCGAACTCACCAAACAAACGAGTTTTTAACAAAACTAATGGTACAGTAGAGATTTTGTATAACACTGAAGTCACAAGTTATACACATGAACCCCAAACAGGTCCGGAATGGATATTTGACTATGATAAATTGTTTGAGTCATTTAACATTCCTTTGGATGAAAATGCAGGTACCATCGAAAAGGACATGGCGACGCTGAATCTGAATGACGAAGGTCATACCTTCTCAAGGACTACATTTCAATCAACATCTGAGCCTACTTTGACTGAAGACGGATCTCCAGAAGTCACTGATCCAGAAGCACCTTCAACTGAGAATCAGACTCAGACAACAAATTCCAACTCTGAGGAAACTGTCCACGAGGAGGAAAATGTGGAATCTGAGGATGTTACCCCCTTAGGTGAAATAGGATCTAACTTAGGAGATAATCTGAGAGTTGATGAGATAGAGACCTCTAGGATTAACAAGAACCATCCTATAGAAAGCATCATAGGAAATCCTAATGAGGGTGTGAGGACTAGGAGTAGTTTAAATAACAACACTGTGTTGTTGTCAATGATAAATGACTCCGAGGCATATCATACCTGCCTCTATTCGTGTTTTATCTCGCAAGTAGAGCCGAAAAATGTGCAAATGGCACTAAAGGATAACTCCTGGGTTGAAGCAATGCAGGAAGAACTCTCTCAGTTTAGGAAACTAGAAGTGTGGGAGTTAGTTACATTACCTCGAGGGGAAATTGCCATAGGAACCAAATGGGTTTTTAAGTGCAAAAGAGACGATCGGGGTATAGTCACTCGCAACAAGGCTAGGTTAGTTGTAAAGGGTTTCAACCAAGAGGAAGGAGTCGATTACAATGAGGTGTTTGCGCCAGTAGCAAGGCTGGAAGCCATTAGGTTGTTTCTGGCTTTTGCTTCCTTCAAGGGCTTTAAGGTATACCAACTAGATGTTAAGAGTGCTTTCCTCTATGGGAAAGTGAAGGAACTGGTGTATGTAGAACAGCCGCCCGGATTTACAGATCCAAAATATCCAGATAGAGTATATCGTTTAGATAAGGCTCTATATGGATTGCATCAAGCACCAAGGGCGTGGTACGAGACTTTATCCAACCATTTGTTAGAGAACGGGTTTGAAAGGGGTTGTATAGATAGTACGCTGTTCGTTAAGAGAAAGGGAGAACACTTCATCTTGGTACAAGTGTACATCGATGATATCATCTTTGGATCATCAGACGAACAAATGTGCAAGGATTTTGAGAAGGTGATGAAGTCGAAATTCGAGATGAGTGCAATGGGAGAGTTAAATTTCTTGTTGGGATTGCAAGTTGACAAGAAGAAGGAAGGTATGTTTATCCATCAGACGAAGTATGTCTATGACATATTAGAACGCTTCGGGATGGAAGGGACGAAACTGACTGCCCATTTCAGCACGCCGATTCAAGTGAATCACAATCTCGGACCGGGTACTGAAAGTGAGACCGATGTGGATCCGACTGTGACACCCTTGCCACATTTAACCACAATTACAATACACCCAGGATTAATCACCAACAATCAATTGCATAATGATCTGATACCTTAATTAAAGTGCGGAAGCAATAAAACATAAATTAGAATAATACAAATTTGTGTTCAACACCCTACGATGCTACATAGGTTACACGTCTAAGTCTAGAAACTCAAAAGTATTACATCTTCCTCAAATTTATTACAACAATAATTCCATAAACCAAATACCAAGTAAATTAGTAGAAATCTTCAAATACTTCAACACACGTCCTAGCTAGATGGTCCCGCCGTCGATTTCCCTTTTCCTGTAAAAATGTAACAACTGAGGGGTAAGCGAATGCTTAGTAAATACCATATGATTTTACACATTCTACAAATCTTTATGATGCCACCCAGAGTAACCGCGGTAACACATACCGTATACTCCACACGTACCCAAGGTACGCAAACCTGAGCCCGCAGCCCCTTCGAGTTGACACTCGGCATAAGAAAAACCAACCATCTGAGGCAGACATTACATCGGGGATGACTTACTGTCTATCCTGACCATAGAGGTGTCAAACTCTTGGTCATATAGCACAGTAACATCAGAGTACAGATGCGACCACGCAGGTCCATCAATAGGATGCACAACAAATGAAAGGACATGCAACAAGTATGAATGTGCATCAATATATACGCTAGTTAGTAGACTGCCAAACGAAAATGAAACAACATGCCTCAGCAGGCAGAGCAAACATAAAGCAGATGCAGACATGCTAAAATCAAAGGTACTCACAGTGGGTGCACAAATAAACTTCAATTTGTCCTATTTCACCTCGGGATTTCAACCGGACTCACAACGTACCCCACTGTGGGTTAAACAACACCACAAGGGACCTGTTTACATTCCATAAGTAAAACATATCATAAACATGTTCCTCAACAAATGTACATTAAGTTGTACAATTAAAAGTATTACAACATTCGGAACTGTCATCCGAAACTCACATTTAAATCCTCTTACTTGATGGTTTAATTATTCCCTTCAATAACTTATTTATTAACAAGTCCCATCAAGTTTCTCAAATTATCGTATAAATCCATCGAAATTGTGATCCGAAATTTATACTTTAAACTCTTATTTCTGGGATTGCCGAAATGTCCAGAATTGATCCTTTTATATAAATGTCCAACCGGTTCCATTTTATTTTCACCTATCAAACCCAACCTAGACGATATATATGTATTTATTTGTTTCTGTTTTGAAAGGAATACCGAAACTCTTAAAGTTTCGGTACTCACTTCACATGGTCTCGATATTTATATACATATTGGGTCTTTGTATCAAGGTTTCAGTAACATATATAATGTTTCGGTATCTCAATCAGTTTCGGTATTATGTACCGAAACCTCAAAGGTTTCGGTACCTCCAAGTGATCTCGGTACACACATATAGTCTTGGTACATGTTGATGGTCTCAGTAGTCCAGGAGTTTCAGTATAAGGGAGGTTTCGGAAGGGGCCATACCGAAACTTAGTAAGGTTTCGGTACATGCCAAAGGTTTCGGTATGGGTATATAAACATGCATATAGTTTCGGTATTGGGGGAGGGGTGGGGAAGTTTCGGTAGACATATGCATAAATAGTTTCTGTACATTAATTTCGGTATATGCTTTGTGTGTGTTTCGGTATATTACCGAAACCATGTTGGTTTCGGAATATATATATATACCATGGTCTCGGTACATATATGTTTTGTTTCGGTATTCATGCAACACTCAAAACCCACGACTTAACTCTTGAAATTCATTTTTATAGCTTGAATTTGGACCCGAAATTTTGTATACAACTTCTACAACATTAGATTTACACAAACCCACAAAAATATCTTAACATGCATATACAATTTTGAACCCAAAATCTCAGATTCGGTTTTATCCCAAAACCGAACCATAAACCCTTAAATACAAGAATTTAAGTAAAATTTACCTTAAATTGTTGGTTGTAGTGTTTATAGCTCCTTCAAAACAACTTGAATCCAGATTAATATCTTCTAATTTCAACCTTTGATGTTTCTGGCTTAATTGAAATGAAGAACCGTGGGTTTCTTTCTTTTAGAGAGAAGGTAGAGAGAGAGATGTATGGTTCCAAATGAGAGGTTTATGTCTTTTTTTTTAATTTCCACTTTCATCTTTTGACACCTTCAACCCCTCACTTATCTAACTTTCATAAATACTGATTTGTGTCTTGATTTCAATATCGGTATAACTTAAAATCATCATACTTAATAATTGTAGATCACAACTTTAAAATTTCTTAATTCCTTAAAATAGCAATCAAATTCTTCAATTCCATTAAATAAAGGTTCAATCTTTATTTTATCCTCACAAACACTTATTAATAATTATATTAACTTAATAAATTGAAATTATCAATTTCTAAATCAAACAACCAACTTTTATAATTATTCCAAATGAAATCCAACTTAAATTAAAAATTTAAACTATGGGCTCCACCACGCTCAAACTTCGTCCTCGAAGTTGCTTGTATTCAAACATATTAGTTTACTTATTCAACATATCGGCTTTTATCTCCCAAGTATGGTTTACTCCTTTGTGATGCTTCCAACGTATCAACACTATTTTAATCTCTTCGATTCTTAACTTTTTGATGTTATTATTCAAAACACATATCTGTTTCTCAACATATACTAACCTCTCATTCATTTCTACATCAGTATAATCATTCCAATCTTCATTACCAAGTCTTATTTTGATATTTCCTTATGTATTTCCAAATGAGATAACATATTTCTAACTTTTCTGTTATTCTATATGAGCCAACACACCTTAGTGCTAGCTTGTCCCTTTTTTTTCAAAGCAAGGAACATCCCTCATCGGCGATACTTTCCAATATATCCAATCGTTTATCTCAAAACTGTCGGTTTATATCTCCTATCATAATAACACTTTTGTGATAACACAGGCTCATCCACCAGAGTTTCCTCAATTTCTTTTCAACATGTATGGGTTTTATATTTCCATCAAAGCAATTGATCTTTTCAGTTGATACTTAAATCCAGTATACATGATCTAATCATATATTCCAATATAGAAATAGTCCATTCATTCTGATCATCCATCATTTGTCGGTAAGTTGTACTCGTAGCCATATGTGTGCATAATCCCACACGTAAAGCAAACCAAGAGTTGAAAATGAAACGACTCTTCCAATCAAACATAATCGATTTTTGAACACCATAAAGAGTAATAACATTACTCACGCAAATCTGTGCAAGTCTTTCCAGTAGTAACTTTATTGAGTTGGTATATAAAATATACCGAATTAATTAAGTTGTCTACCAATCGTAGAAAACCCTTTATTTCAGTAACAGTGTGAGACGGCTTTCAAATTCTTAATAGTTCCGACAACTTTCTCAGGTGTATATCTTGTTCTTCTTTACACTTAAAATACTCCAGAATATTGTCAATGACTACACTTACTGATTGATCCAATCATCGGTCTACAAATCCCTATTCATAATATCCATATAACAGCTGAGGTGTTAATTAATCAAAATGCCGTAACCAGAGACTCATAGTGCTCATAACTATCCCTGAAAGCCATTTTCAGTACATTCCTTCTTCGGACCTCAACTAATCATATCCCATTCGTAGATCAATCTTAGAAAAATAATTAGCTCTCATGTAGCTGATCGAATAATCGTCAAAACTTGGCAGCGGATATTTATTTATTTAGTCAATTTGTTCAAATCACTTTAATCTATGCACATTCAGTAGATACAAGACAGTACGAATAACAAACTTTTGGAGAAACTCCAGGGATCAATTCAACATATAAGGCTACTTCTTCAATCATTAAAGTACAATCATGGTACACATGATCTACTTTAACTAATGTGTTACTAAGTAATTTCAACATCAATCACAAGATACCTTACTGTTTCCTTTTTAATACAAGTTGATGCTATTTTGCTTTATGATAACCATTACAAGTTGTTAATAATCCTTCAAACATATCATATATGATACTAATACAATTAGTTTCCATTCTTTAACCTATTATAGTCAAGCTTAATCTTTATTACAACTTCGTTCATAATTTCCAAGATATTTATAGCATCTTTTCCAATTCAAAACTTCAAAATCCATTTTGGCTATTTATCTAATGTCTATTCATATACTAGAGCATTCTCATTCACTATCCTCATCTTACCTATTTTGCTGCTGGTAGTTGCTGCTCACAGGTCTACAACAACAATTGCGGGATTACGGTTTGGCTTACACTCAAACTCCCATTAGGATAGATAACCAATCTACAATCTCTATAACAAATAATCCAGTTAAACACAGTAAAACAATGCACATAGACATAAGGCATCATTTTATTCGTGATTGTGCTGAAAAGAACTTAATCAAATTGGTAAAAATGGCAACGGACGATAATAATGTTGATTTATTTACCAAAGCCTTTGATAAGTCACGGTTTGAATATTTGATTTAACTAAATGGAATGCGCAACCCAGAGTAAATTGACCTTAGTAGAAGTTTTATTTCCTTTTATAGCTGTAGTATTTCTTTCTTCTTATAGTAAGTTTGCTAAATTAGGATAGTTTCTATTTCTAGTAAGTTAGTAGGTTATCTTCTTTTATTGCTATTTCTTATGAAAAACAAAAGAAAAAAGAGAGAAAATCATAAAAAATTCAAAAAAAGAGAATATCAGAAAAAGAGTTAAGTTTTAGATGCATAGGTTCAAAGTGACGAAACTTAGCACAGTCGTTACAAACTCTAAGTGTTTAGGCTTTCACACATAATGCACCTAAAATTCTAAGTGTTATACATTATTTTAGTTTGATGTGTTGGTAGGCATAATACATATAGGGAGTCTCAAGGCTAATAAAATATTCAAGAAAAAGTCAAACGTGGCACTAACTTAGATGTATGACCAATCGGTCTTAATTTTTATGTACGAGACATACAAACTTTGATTATAAATGAGTATGCAAACTTTCTGGGGATGTATAGCAACATCAAATACATCTTAAAATGGAAAGCATAGAAAAATCATACAGAATTGAGAGTCAAAAACACGTAACTCTGTTGTACGTAAGTACAGACCTGTTGCCTCTGTTTTGATTCGGGTTAGCAAGATAAGTCGCTTTGTTGTACGTCGGAACAGACCTTTCACCGCTGTCTTGCTAGCTTTAAAAATAAACTTTAAGTCAAACTAAGACACTTTGTTGCATGTAAATACAGAACTGTGTCCGATGTTTGTCTTTTAAAGAAAGTTTGCAAATACCAAAAAGTTAGAATCATTGTCTGTATGCCTTGATCATAAAAGTATGTCTATGTCTGAGTCACGTAAGATAATTTCATGATAAATAAAAATGCCAAGGGATATTCCGAAATGTAGCATGTTTAAAGGGGTAAATACCAACAATCGGCTAAAAGTGTATGTCATGGCAAACAATCAAAGGAATCAAAAATTCCTAAGTGTGAAAGTTTAAGTACTGAAAGTGAGTATCTGACACCGCTATCTGATTGAACCTTTCTTTGATTATGCTCATCAAAAATAATTTGTTAAGTGTTTAGCATAGGTTGTAAATTTTAAATAAATGTAGTTTAAGTCTAAGTTAAAATTTTGTTCAAAATTTTAAAATTTTATTCTAGTTTTACTTATTTTTATTTTTCATTTTATTTTATTTTATTTTATTTTTAATTTTACTTAGGAAAAGGTCAAAAATTACTGAGGGTGCATTCATAGTTGAATAAAATAAACATTGCGTGAATATCTTGTGCTTAGGGTAAAAGATTTGGCATAGTTTATTCCGTTACACAATAAGGTTGAAAAGGTTGAAAAAGTTGAATTTATTTCAAAATTTTCGAAATTTTCAAAGTTTCAGGGGTTAATTAGAGTTTAACCTAAAATCGAATTTGGCTGGGCTCGAATCTGTCAGTAGATTCGAAAGAGGCATTAGACTCGAAGGTTGATAGTATAAATAGGTCAACAGTGATGGTCATTATCCCAACTGTTCTCGAATCTATACTCTCGAGTTTATTGAAGCGATTTCGAATCTAACCCTCGAGTCTGCCGTTTTTAAGAAATCAACTATTTGTCGAGTTTCTGTCCGTGTGGGTTCGATACTACTCATAGATCTAGGTATAACTAAGTGTATTGTACAGATTTTGGTAGTATTATACTCCATTTAGGCCAAAATCATCAGATTTTGAAGTTTTATTGGTAGAAAGTTGGTTTTTCAAAATTACAAACTTTTAACCGGTAAAAAGTAAAATTAATTACAAATATCATTGATTAGAACCTAGTAGGACTAAAAGATGTGATTTTCTGAGTCTAACATGGTTAAAATCATGGACTTTTGTAAGGATGGTGGCCGACTCATTCGAGTATGTTCGTGGCCCAATTCGAGTTTGTCATTAAACTCGAAATGTCATTAAACTCGAATGTGTCATCAAACTCAAATAGATGTTATTTCGAATCTGTTTGTTCGAGTTTGTCATTATATTTGAATTATTTAATTTAAATTTTAATTAAGCTTGTAGAAATTCTTAAGTGTTGGATTTTGTGCTTATACAAGTTCAAAATAAAACACATTTGAATTTAAACAAGTTTATTCATTTTTAATAATTCTAATATTTTATTTGATATATTGTGCAGACATGGCGGATAGAGTATTTGTTCCGAAGCATAATATGGTTATTCCCCCCGGACCATAATATCCCTGAAGCGCAGGCTTTCCGCCAGATGGTGGATTTCCTGGTGGAGTCCAGGATCTCGTTCGCACTATCGCACAATATCAAAATTGTTATTCCCTATGTGCGCCAATTTTATGAACATTTGCAAGTCGATTGCACTGTCACTCCGACAGTTCTTAGGACTAGGATTGCTAGTAATCCGTTGGTATTTTCTGCTGATATGTTGCGCCAAGTTCTGCAGCTGGGAACTCAGGAGCAAGAGAATGGGCCTATAGATTTCCCATTAAGTATTAGGCAGGCTGCCTTTGTAAGGATGGGATATAGTTTGGATGTTACTAAGACATCCTATATGAAGAGTGGGCTCATTGGCCAATGGCTATATCTGGCGCACGTGTTCATGGTATGCTTCGCGGCGAAGAAAGCGGGATTTGATTATATAGTATCGAAGATCCAATCAGGGATAATCGCATTGGTCTATAATCAGATGTTTAGCTTTTCAGAGATGTTCTTCTCAGAGTTCGTTCATCAGATAACGGCTCCGGAGAGGGAAAGATTTCTTCTTTATCCCCATTTTGTCATGATGCTCATCCGGCACTTTTTGCCAAATCTGCCGCAGTTGAACGATATTCAAAGCGTTGCAGTAATTGATAAGAGAAATTTTGCCAATTGCTCCTCTCACCGAGGAAGGTTAGCTGTCCCAATAGAGACACCTTTATTTGGAGCTGTAATTGACCCAAACTTTGTCGCCCCTCAAGATGCCAACTGGGCAGGGGCGGTGGAAGTTCACCAAAGACAGCCACAGCAACAGCGTCAACAACAAAGGCCTCAGCAGCAGAGAGGACGTCAGAGGCCTACAGCGAGTCAAATTCAGGCAGATAGGCCTTCTACCAGTCAACCTCAAGAGCCGGAAGAGGCTGTACCCTCAACTGCACCATCTGAAGTAGATCCTACACTTCAGACATTGGAGGAGATTTGGGCAGCTGGTCCACATGCTAATGAGGAAATAACTGCTGAACTCATTGGAGATTTAATAGAGCCTCAAGAAGGAGAAGTTGACATTTTTAGACAAATCGATGAATATCAACCTCAACCAACAGGTGATGACAAGTCCACTTCAGCTACGAAATCTGAGGATATGGAGGAGATAGAAATGGAGAAAGAACGAGAAGATCCGTCCATCCACATACGGACTTATGGATCGAGATTAGTGGTAACAAATGAAGAAGCTACGAGGAGAAGAGAATCAAGGGAGTCTGATGACTCTGATTTTGAGGAAGAAGACATTGTCCCGTTGATTACAAGGCAAAGGGCAAAACGTCATCGCTTTATGCAGGGAGCTACCTCAGCTTCTGCTGCACAGCCAGAAATACCTCCACCTTCACCCGCTCAATCTACCATTCCACCACAATCACCACATGTTGAACCGTACATTCCATCACCAATCATTCCAACCCCTATTCAATCCATACCATCCACTTCATCCACCTTCATGGAGAATCAAAGGTTTTATGAGCTGAAGAGCAGAGTTGACTTCCAACAAATTCAGATCTTTGGCTTGACAACGGCTCTAGGCGAAATACAAAAGCATAATACCCAAATGGATATCGAGAATGCCGAGCTGAAGAAGGTTGTGGGCAAGGTTCAGAAAGAAAACTTGGAGCTGAAAACTTTTGTTGCTGATCAAGCAGCTGAAATACGATCGATGCGCTCCCTGATTGAGCAATTAATGCAAAATCTAAAGGCTCAGGGGGAGACAAGCTGCAGGGATCAAATAGAGCTGCCCAGGGATGAAGATAATGATGGTGACAATGACGGCAATGATCCCAGCGTGCAAAGAAATAATGAGCCAGTAGATTTTTCTGCTGCTCAGCATGCTGAAGCTCAGGGGGAGCCGAGTCAGTTGGAAGCTGCGGAAGTTGAAGCCAGTTCTTCAAAAGCCACAGAGTCGGAGATACACGAAATGATCGAAGCACTAATGGATATCGATGACGACCCTATGGACCTTGGCTTTGACTTTGAGGATGAAATGGAGGAGTTAGAAGAAGGAGAATTTGTGTCGGAAGATGTAACAGATTGGAAATCTGATGATGAAGTTTGTGTTGATGAAGATGATGAAGCAGATGAGATCATTGTTCAGCAAAACCCCATCACAGATAATTACATAACGGAAGGAAATCATATGATTGACATAGAAGTGGTAAACGCTGCTTTAAATATTGAATCAGCAAGTGAAGAACCTGCCAGAGAACTTACCAATGAAGAGAAAAGAAAACTATGGTTTAGGGCAGAGAAAAGAGAGTTGGAGCTGAAAAAGAAGATACGTGTGCCGGGTACTGGAGAGCTATCAGGAAGTATATTGAGCTGGTTCTTTGATCGGGAATTGCAGCTATTCATTATCAAAAGAAAAGATGGTCTCTAGTATCTCAGAAAAACACTGAAAGTGTTCAACTCCTTGCCAAAGATTGAAATAAAGGCGTTAGCATGGAAGGAGCTAATCAACATCGGCAACGACCCTTACGCTGAAATAATTGCAAAGATCATAAGAAAAGAAGGGAGGTCTAGGAAGTTCGAACGGCTCAATCCAAGGGTAGGTAAACGAGAAATGGACCATACTCGAATTGACCCTCTAACTGGTCGTCCGTGGATGAAAATACAATACAAACCAATTAGATGTCTGAGAAAGGTTCCTCTCAAGCAAATGCCACAGGACGTCATGAAAAATCTAAATTGGTGGTATGTGGAAAGTGAGACAGGAGAAGCTGTGATGGAGGACTTCGAAGAAAAGGTGATTCTTAGAGTCTACGATCCTCTTCACCTTGTAAACCTTTCTAAAGATGACCTTCAAGTGCTACATGCTCATAGAATCCCAAGCGACGCTCATATGGATAGTGAGGCTAGGAAATATGAAAATGTAGTTAAAGTTTGTATCGAGAAAGGTTTGTATGCTGGCAGCAGTTTAAATAAATAAACAAAGTACTTAATCAAATGTGTGAATTGTTAGAAGCTATCGTCAAGGGGGAGTCTGTTGGTACACCCTGTGTGACGATAGCAGTCTAAGTGATCTAGCATTTTGGTTTAAGTAATATTCAAAGTATTGGGAATTAACGAGTATTTGATATATATGTTTAAATATGTTTGATAGTTATTGATTGTATGTTTGGACTTGATGTAACGTATTACAAGAAGTTCAAACATAAAGTTCAAAGATAAATTCAAGCATAAGTTGAAAACATAAGTTTCAATACTAAGTTAAATATGTGAAAGTAAATTCGAATTCACTAAGGACTGGGATTCGAATCTATGACAGATTTGAATGTGTTCCTTAGGCGGATTCGAATGTACATCATAAGGTAGTTTCGAGAGTGTCAAGGGGACAAACTCGAATGGGCCTTGGGCCTGATTCAAGTTTGGCCCATGGCAAACTCGAATGAGCCTCTATAATTAGGGATTAACTCGAATCATTAGGAGACTTTTGCAGATTTCGTGTGAGTGATTAGCAAAAGGCGATCTCTAGTTTATCAGCTTTGTGAGTGTTCTTTCGGAGAGAATCTTCTAGTAGGTGCGTTCGTGTTCGTCCGTACAGCTCGTTGATAGTCTCCGTGTTCCGTGTGAGAGTTGTTTCCGTCAACCCGTTAACGAGGATTCCGCACTCGTTGACGGTCTCGCGTCTAGATAGATCCGTAGTGTGTAGACCTTACATTTTCATTAATTTTTATTTAGTTTTTTTTGTGTTTTATTTGTATATTTAATTGTTTGGAATGGAATCTTCATATCATTATTCTAATGATTTAAGGTACTATCCATCCTAATATAGTTACTCGGATTATAATGATAATCATGATTCTTACAACTCTAGTTATGATTCGTACAATCCATGGAAACAATATCCGGTTTTTAATGAGTATTATGATGATTATTACTCATCTCAGCGATAGTCATATGATGAAAATCAGTATTGTCAAGAGAATTTTATGAGAGAATGCATGACATTTATGGAGAAAATATCAAGCATCTCCAATGTCTTGTGAACACATGGGGACAAATCACCGAATTATTCTTAAAACAAGAAGCTGAGAAGGAGATGTACATGGAGTCAGATGACGACTTTGATGATGAGCGAGGATTCGGGCATCAAGATATCCATCAAGAGACGTCCTCGGAATTGTTGAACTCTAACGAGAAAGAGAGAGTCAAAAGTAAAGTTGTTATAAAAGATCTGCTACAACCATTAACGGAGACAACTCCATATTTCGAACTCCCTTATTTCAAGTGTTATTTGAAAACTTTTATGCCTGAACTAATTCTAATTCAATATTAATTGATTTTCATGATATTTCAGGTACCTATGGAGTACGAATCACACGAAGTGGAAAAACGATCAAATGTCCGGGTAATGTGTGGACAAGGTGACAAAATTCTCGCTTCCTTCGGGCAAGGACAAAATAGGCGCACTGCACAATTTGTGCTTCAATAACTGGAATGCCGACTCCTAGTCTTTACCCCAATTATACTTAACGTCCTTTCGGGTCAGTTCTCTTAGAGATCCGACGATCTTCGAGAAATTTTTGATAAATCACCTATAATACCCGGCGGACCTTTTTAGCCAAAAATCACACTTTGAAAGCTTGGCATACAGCTGTTCTTTCTCCAACAACTCCAAAATTAATTTCAAGTGTTGCTCGTGCTCCTTCTTGCTTCACGAGTAGATCAAGATGTCGTCTATGAAGACAATCACGAATTTGTCCAAGTACGGTTTGCACACCCGATTCATAACGTCCATGAATATGAATAGTGCATTGGTCAGTCCAAATGGCATCACTTGGAATTGATAATGACCTTACCGGGTTCTGAAAGCTGTCTTGGAAATATCCTACTCGCGGACTCTGCCTGGTGATAACCAGACCTCAGGTCGATCTTCGAATAGAAGCTCGACCCTTGGAGTTGGTCAAATAGGTCATCGATCCTTGGGAGAGGGTATCAGTTCTTTATGGTAAGCTTATTTAGTTCCCGGTAGTCAATGCACATCCTGAAGGTTCCGTTCTTCTTCTTTACGAACAAAACCGGAGCTCCCCAGGGTGAGGAACTCGGTCTGATAAACCCTTTATCCAAGAGCTCCTGCAATTGATTGGACAATTCCTGCATCTTTGATGGAGCCAAATGGTATGGAGCTCATGCCACTGGTGTTGCACCTGGCATTAAGTCAATTTGAATTAGACTTGTCTTGATGGTGGGAGTCCAGGCACATCTTCTGGAAAGACGTTGGGGTAATCACGGACTTAAGAATTTCGAGCCACTTCTCCTTCAGCTCCTTCTCTGTCTTATGGACATGAATCGCTTGACAACCCCTTCGCAGACACTTAAGGGTCCTAAGGCTGGAGATGATGCTTACTTTGATGTTTCTACATTCGCCTTGGACAGTTAGGGTCTTCTTATTGGCCAAGGGTATGCGCACCGTCCTCTTGTCGCACACGATTTCCGCATGGTTTTTCGATAACCAATCCATGCCTATAACCACGTCAAAACTCCCCAGTTTGACGGGCAACAAGTCTATTTCAAGTAGTTGGCCTACTAATTCTAAGGAGCATCCTCGAATTATATTATTTGTTTTCAGTGACTTACCGTCAGCAACCTCTATAACATACGTGGCACTTAATGGGGTAAGAGTGACATTTATCTGCTTACTAAACTTAGTGGATATAAAGCTCCTATCAGCACCAGTATCAAATAGTATGAATGCATAAGAGTTGTTAAGAAGGAACGTACCCGTGACTATGTCGGGATTCTGCCTCGCTTCTCCACTCCCCATAACAAAAGCTCTTCCCTGAGCTCCTCCGACATTCTTCAATTTCGGGTAGTCTAATCTGTAGTGCCCCATGTTCCCGCATTCAAAGCACCCTTTCTGAGGCCCGTTGTTGGTGTCGGGCTTGGAAACTCTGCAGTCCTTGGTTAGATGACCTTGCCTTTTCACTTGCAACAGGGATTCGTACACTAGCCGTTGTGATGGTAATTGCACTTGTTGCAATAAGGTTTGTTACCAGTGTAACTTTTATTTGACTCAGACCTAGCTACATAGGCCTTGATTGTCTCTTTCTTCTTTAGTTGGTTCCCCGAATTCTTTCCTGAGCGGTCTTCCCATTTCCGCTTGTTGTCTGAACTCTTGGCACCTGCTGCCCCTTGGCGTACTACCTTCTCCATCAAATTGTGTGCCATTCAGATGGCATTTTGGATTGTCACTGGGTTGGATGAGGTTACATTCCCTTGGATCTGGGGAGAGGGTCCCCAGATGTATCGTTCCACTCTCTTGTATTCCGGGGTAACCATCCCGGGACATAGGAGGCTCAACTCATAAAATCGGTTGGTGTATCCAGTGATATCCGTCCCCTTCATGGACAAGTTCCAAAACTCATCTTCCATCTTTTGGAGTTCGCTTCTTGGGCAGTATTCATCGGTCATCATCTGTTTCAACTCTGCCCACGGGAGTTGATAGGCCACATCAATGTCTACGGACTGAACGTAGGAGTTCCACCTAGTGAGGGCTCCATCCTGTAGTGTTTGTGTGTGGCGAACTTCACCTTGTTTTCTATAGTGCAGTTGTTAGCTCGGAACACGGATTCCAGTTTCTCGAACCATCGGGTAAGACCAATAGCATCTTCCATGCCATTGTAATACATGGGTTGGCAGCCTAAGAAACCTTTGATGTTGCAACCCCGCGGGTTATTTTCCACCCCTCCTGCAACTCCACTGCTTCCTGAACCATTTTGACGGTTACTCTCGAGGGCTGCAATTTTGTCAGCTACTCTTTGAGCCACTAGTCGTTCAATTTCTTCTTTGTTCATCCTTCGTGGTGCCATGATCTTGAAGTTTAGAGAAAATTAACACGGTGTAAGAAGATAAGTCTACGGGTTTGAAATTTACTAAGGTAAATAGTCATACTACATATCATCAAACACAGATTTATAGTTAAACTTAATTTTTCATTAAAAATAGCTTGATACATAATCTTTTACAACATAGGGTCAGGATTTCCCCGAAAAAAATTTTCAAGCCTACTTAACTATGAGATACACTAAGTAGAAAAATACAAACAATACAAATATAATGACAGAGGAGGCACTAGGTGTGGGATGCCTCTGGGGTTTTTCCGTACTCGAGGGCGTTGAGGCGCTGGGTCAGTGCGGTGTTGCGCGCCTCGCACTATGCCAAACGTTGTCGAAGCTCGTTTATCCCGTCTTGATGGATCGAGTGGACATACTGATTGGTCCAGTAAATATTTGTGTTTTGCATCTGCTTCTGCTCAATCCTAGTTGTGATCTCTCCGACCTCTTGGCTAAGCTGGAGGTAGTGTCGGGGGGCCCTTGCCACCAATAGAGGTACGGTTTAATGTGTTGGCTCTTGGGTAAGTGGTGGCACTTGCTCCGTGGATGGTCCTCCGACCTCAAAGTGGTTGGGGATTCCCTCCTCATGTCTCCACTCTTGGAAAGTGTGAGGCATCCATCCCCATCGTCTTGCATCTACCCGTTGCCATTGCGGCGGGCTTGGCTGGGGGGTGGGCATTGGGATAGACTCTCGTTGTTCCATTCTTTCCCTTTTTCTGGGTGTGCACAACATCAGTGGTCCGTTGGGATGGTTTCGGAATGGGGTATATGATGGGACACGTGGTGGTGATGGTGGTGGAGGAATAGTTGGTGCTACAGTTACCCTTCTCGTGTTCAGAAGGGTCTTCTTCTTCGTCATTGGTTGGGTTTTGTTGGTCTTCCGATTCAAAGTAAAATTCAGTGTCATCATGGTCGATGAGTAAATATTGGTCCTCGGAATCAGAGAGAATAATAATCGTATTGTCCGACATTTTCTATTATCAGTGTTTGTACATAGTTTTACGGTCGTTTCAGTTACTTGAATCTATAAAGTTTAGTTGTTGTAGCAGTTATAGTGTAGGGTACTAATGCAACCAAGTTCACTATTATAACCATGGCTCTGATACCAATCTGTCACACCCCGATACCTCGCTAGGCAACGAGGCGTGACGTCATGGAAACAAAGTCACACTCATAATGCACGACCTCTAAATGAGATGTTTTCGAAATACATAAATTATAAATATCGTTTTACAATCATAACAATAGCAGAGTTTACTAGTGTGGAAATTCAAAATACATGACAAAAGTTTAAGTTATGAAAATTGATTTTCGTTGTGATAGAAAGGTTCGGTGACTCCGATATCTTGAAAAATCTTGTAAGTATGTCATAAATGCAATACATTAGCCCTTATGGTCCTAAGAATAACATACTAAATACGTCAACATAAAGTTGGTGAACTCATAGGTTTACACGATAAAATAGACAACGTATGGAAAGCACAAGATTTCATTGACTTGTAAACAAAAGCGAATCATATAATTTAAGTATTACCACAGGTCTCATGAGCCCGAAACTTAACTTTTGAGTGCCCTATGTGCTATCCAACACGATAATACCAAGAAATGTCAAATAATTATGCATCCATTGACAATTGGCGCGACCAACCCGGATGGGGGCGTCAACCCAAATAGATCTATCCACAACATTCACGTTTACGTAGTAATTAACGGTTCATGATTGAGGGCGGTGGTGAAGTAACAATCTTATATAATACATAAAATGATTCAAGTCCTTGTGTCTATATAAAAAGTTGAGCATGTATTCTCACCCCAAAGTAATACGAACAAGTGAAAATAGGGGCTATGAAAACTCACCGTAAAAGTGAGCGTAAAATGGTGATCGTGTCGTTGACTTGAAATGAAGCTTGAACGGACTTAACTGGGTCCTAAATGATATGAGGGACTTAATATTGTCTATAAATGATGATGTGCATGTATTATGGTTTTTAAGTTTTAAATCACCCAACCTAACAAGTCCATAAACAAAAACCCATTTAAAAAGTTCAGGTTTATTTATAAGGATTTTCCAAGTTTTATCGAGGTTTTTCGGCCTACTTTGTGGTTGTTTTTAAACAAGCTAAAAAATGATTTGGGCTTTGATATTTATAATACTAAAACTACTATATACAAAGAATTTTTAAGATAAAAACGGTCACTTTTCGAGGTGTTTAGGTTAGGGAAAAGGTCCGCTAAAAACCCTATGTTGGCCATAACTGAGTTGTTAGACCTTTCTGTTCCCAAACAGTATTTTGGAGTTCAAAACTCCGAGTTAAATTATGAAAACTTCCAGATCTTTAGTTAAGACATAGATCTAAATTCTGGAACAAGAATCAACTCATTATGTTAAGTTTTGAATTAGTTATGATTTTTCAAAGTTGATGTAATGTTTCTGCCGAAAAATCTGAATTTCATAACCTTGAAACAACTTGTGATTCTTCTTGTTTATTCAAAAACCATATGTATAAAAGGTTATGAAACACATTTATGAACTTGTTTTCATAATATTTATGCCTACATTATGTCTTTATATATTTATAAACACATTTGAAGAAACAAACTTTAAAACAAAACTAGTTGTTCATGAACTTGAATTTTAATGAAACTTGTTGTTGTTAATGATTATATATTGTTATGCAAGACTTATAATGAAACACCCATTTGAACGTAATATAAATATTAATGGGGTTACATTAATTTAATGATAATTAACATGAATTTTAAAGAAAATCGGGCATGACCCATTCGCACGGAGTCAATATCCCTATTTGGTTATAAACCAATGTTGGAATATAAGATGAATTTACAAGATATTTCTACACAATTACAAGATCTATCATCAACCCAAAAGACATTATATGTTTAAATACATATACACATGTCAAGCATAATGGTAGACAACTACCCAATTACTACCCAATTGTATAAGCGTAGCTTTACCAAAGTTAAGCCTTCAGAGACGGTCCGTTTAAACTCTAGGACTAAAGCCGGCATTCACCTTGCCTTTACTAACACCACCTGAGGTATATAAAAGTGAGGGGTTAGCAAATACAGTTTGCTAAGTGAGTACTAGATTGATATGGAATGCAAAACATACAACATATATTAATGCTAAAATGATTATAAAATGACAAGTGCAATATCTTTTTAATAAAATGGCATGGGCATAGCCCATTAATTTTCATAGGTTGCGATGCATAGCCCGCTAACCCACTGTTGCCAACAATCGGCTTCCATGTCTAGCTGCGCATCTCCAACTGGCGCCCGAAGTCCGGCCACCTACCCGTGAGCTCATGCGGTGTAGGAATTTATACGCACAAACACAAAGTAAGGCGCTTGATAATAATAATGATAACCTGGATATCCAGTGAGGCCAATGATAAATGAGCATAGCTCACAATGGAGTAATCAAGTGTAATCATGTGAACCATGAAATGAATGATCTTCAAGCATAGCATGAAGGTTAATATATGTAATGAAATGTATCAAATAAGGTATGCTGGCCATAGGCCATGATCAAATAATAAAGTTACCAACTAGGGCAGTATGCCATAATCAGTGCAATGCATCATATAATAGGATGATGTCAAATAGATATGCACAATTTCATAAATAAAACAAACATGTAATTATGTGTGCAATACACAAATCAATGCTAGAACTCACAGTACAATAGGTTATAATAGCCTTTAATGCTCAATACGGCCAATAAACCACTTAACGCCCCGAACCGATAACCAGCACTCCTCCCAGCTCCAAACCTATCAAATAATGATATTCAAAGTATTCATAAGCTTACAGTAGTATATCATAAGGTTTGAAAGTCATTTGAAGTGTTTAAGCGTTTTTGGTTTAAGTTTCTGAATTTACAGACACTGTTGCGTCTTTTATTGAGTTTTATAGACTTTTAGATGATATTTGGTGTTATATTAATGTATAATTATCATATAATGTATTGAAGTTATTTCACACAAACATGACTTTTCATTCGACGTTCGTAGACGAAGAATTCAACATGAAATGAAGAAAATTGTCTAAATCTCACTAGTTTTGTATTTTGGCCATAAATTTTTCATACGAACTCGGATTTAGGTGATTCAAGAGTCCAGACGAAGAGGACACATATGGCTACAACTTTTATCTTTTGGAAAATGGCCCATATTGGGAAATAGTCTAAGTAAGTTCAAGCTGTTAGTTAGACTTCTCAAACTGTTATTAGAATTTATATGTATATACAAAGTTCAAGCTGTTAGTTGAAGAATCTCGAGCTGCCAGTGTAAAAGTTCAAGCTGCCAGAGTAAAACAACTCAAGCTGCTCTGTTCAAGCTGTCAAGTGATTCAAGGTGCTTAACAGTTTCATAAACAGAAAGTGCTGATATTCAGGAAAAGATATCTACACGAAGATTCCAGCATATCTACTATCAGAGAAGTCATAGTCCTTCAAGGAAACAAATCAAGAAGCAATATAAATACATAGAATAGGTCTTTCTATTGTATAGGAGTTTTTCTGCATATTCAAAATTGTAATTGCTTTTTGTTTGAGTTTTCATAAGCCTCTAAGGTTGTAAAACCGTAAGAACAATTTGTGTTCTTCGTCTAATCAAACAGATTAGAGGTGATTGTAATCATTGAAGTCAGCAATACAAGCAATTTTTGATTATTACTTTTGTTTATTTGCTATTAATTCTGAAAGCTTTTGTTAAAATAATTAAGTGTTATTCCGCAAACTTCTTAATTAAACTTTGATTCAAAGCAAGATTATTGATTTATACTCTGATAAATTCAAATCAGTTAGTCTTGGTTAATTAGTTTCAGATCCTGACAGCCCATATGATGGTAAACTCGACGAGTATATGAGGAACGCGGCGAGTTCCCTTACTCTGCAGTCCAGAATGACGTTTTGCTTGCATTCCTTCGTTACAAACTCGTTTTTAACTTACCAAAACCTATTAAGACTCTATTTTATGATATATTTGGGGTATATAAACATATAGGAACATTGTTTAACATCTAACCATCTAGAATTTAACTATTTCACTACTTAAATCCTTGGATTTGATCCTAGGATTTCTAAACTCAACTCATGAATTTTACTAGCTTTTATGATTCATAAACACATAATCAACTATGTATATTGTTTACAAGTTATTAACTTCAAGAACCGTTTCTCTCTAAATTCTCATATACACACCTTATTAGCTTCTTATGAGGAAGGATATGGTAACGTATATATATATACATGCTCAATTACACACAAAAGGGAATTACCTTGATTGTTGTAGGGAGGATTTTGTTGCTTTATTCCCCAACTTATTTAGCCACCAAAATCAAAGTTAGGTAGCCCTAACCTTCTCCAAGATATGGGTGCATATTTTAGAAGCAAAGCAAAGAGTGAAATGAGGGAGAGAGAGCACTGATTTCAATTGGTTCAAATTATTCACACTGCCCCCTCTAGTTTCATACTTGGTATATTAGCCACAAGATTGAGTTTTATTTCACAAGTATGCTTAAATCCATTGTACATATAGCGTTAAGGGCTTGTACGTAAGAGTATGGATTGTATTTTATAAAATTCAAAGCACATTGTCCAAGTGGATAAAGCTGGCTAATAATCTTATAACAGTTTATAATTAAAATATTTAAATCGTAGATCATTTGGAAACTTAATAGATTGAACTAGTACCTTCATTATGAGGGTATTGTAACAAAGCACGAGTTAAACCAACTCAAATGTATACAGGTTTCGTTTATGTATTTATAGTTTTGTAAAGTAAAGTAAATACATATATATATATATATATATATATATATATATATATATATATATATATATATATATATATATATATATACACATACATATACATACATACATACATACATACATACATACATACATACATACATACATACATACATATATATATATATATATATATATATATATATATATATATATATATATATATATACATTCTTTTATTTGATTAAAAGTCAATCCTTACCAACCAATTAACACAAATAAATCACTCAATTTATTGGTTAAGTGTATAATTAGTAGTTTAATTATTATATTAAATTTGAGGATGTTACATACAATTACATAAATAAAAGAAGTAATAGAGTAGTTTTTACTTACTTTGATGAAATAAAAGAATACAAATGAGTAGGAGTAGTGTTCTTGAATTGTTGTTGCACCAAAACACTTGAATTTCTTGAAGATCAAAGAAAGAAAATTGAAGTGTTGTGTGTATGCATATGGTGGCCGATTTTTATGAGAGAAAAAAGAGGAAATTCTTGCTCTTGCAAAGGTGTGGAAATGAATGAAAGGTTGAGTCCCTATTTATAGAGGGAAAAAGGTCTTGCACTTGATGAAAGAGTGGAGGTTGAGTGTAGTTTAAGTAACTTAGAAAGGAGATGGTGAAATAAAGTTGATGGTGATTGTGTAAGGCCTTCACAATATAAATTGAAAGTCAATTGAGGGTGTGTACCCTCTAGTGGCCGGCCCCTATAATCATTTATAAAAGATTTTATCATTTTTTTTTGTATAAAAGTATTTAAAAATGTATTTTTGTATTTTCCTTTTTATGTAATTTTATAAATACTTATGAAATACACTAGTTTAGTGAATTATTTTTGTCTTGCATAATTAAAGTTATGTAAGATTGTTAATGCATAAGTAATGTCACTAATCTTAATTAAATCATGCACTTAGTTGATTTAATCTATTATGCCATAAATTGATCGGATTAATTTCTTTGTCATTTCATCGGATCACACCGATGAAATTGTTTCTGATTGTAAGGAATTTCCTTATGAACTTGTTAATCACTTTGATTAATTACTAATGACTATTGATCAGGTGACAAATGCTAACCTGATTTGGTGCCGGTTGTTACATAACTATTCAAAGCTACCACTATTCTTGTGGGCTGAAGTCGTGTCCACAGCTTGCTACACTCAAAACAGCTCAATCATTCAGAAGCGCTTTAACAAAACTCCTTATCAACTCTACCTAAATAAAGTTCCTTATATCAAATACTTATGAGTTTTTGGTTGCAGGTGCTACGTGCTGAATGACAAGGACATATCGTGCATAAAACACTCGTAACAGGTTAGTCAACGAGAGTGTGAATATCACATTCGTTGAGATGGTTGAAATGGCTCCGAAAGTTGACCGATGAGGACCTCGCGTTACTCCAATGCCTGGAGACTCTTCTAACCCAACTTCTTTTTTCTTCTTCTGATATAATAATTTCATTTGATCCATTTTATACTAATTTTTTTGGTCCTAATGTAAATTCTTCTTCTGTTTCAGCTATTACAGGAAATAAAAATTCATCACTCTTAAAAGTTCACCTACCACCGTCAGAACCACCAATTACAACATCGCTACCATCTCCATTGCCTTCATCATCTTCCACACACATTCCAACTGTTGAGACTACTCCAATTAACGTTATCTCATTGCTAGAACCAACAGAATCTGAACCGGAACCGGTGGTATCCTCACTCGAAACCATTGAACATAACACATCATCCATCCCTACACTAACTAATGATTTTCCCTCACGTTCACCCCTTCCACACGAAACAAAATGGACTCGTGATCACCCAACAATACAAATCATTGGTGATCTATCCACTGGGGTTCAAACTCAAAGGGCATATTCTAATGAATGTCTATTTGTGCCGTTCCTTAGCATGATAGAGCCCGCTCGTGTGGATGAAGCCTTGAAAGACCCTGACTGGATTGTAGCCATGCAAGAAGAGCTCAACCAGTTTAAACAACTAAGGGTATGTCAGTTAGTTCCTAAACCTAAATGCTGAGCTATCATCGGGACAAAATGGATCTTCAAGAACAAATGAGATGAGAATGACATTGATTATGACGAGACCTTTGCTCCAGTTGCACGGATTGAAGCTATCTGAATCTTCTTGGGATTTGCGACTCACAAAGACTTCAAGATGACTCATAATCTCTGCCAATCCGAAGCCATATTATGTCTACTGTCTCTTAGTGGTTTTGCTTTCTTGCATGAATATTCTTTTTTTTTTTTGGCAATAGCTCTAACATTAGTAAATTGAAGACGTTAATGTAACACCCCGACACCCGAACAGGTACGTGTAATTATCTTATTGACCAATTATTTTATTGAGTATTGCGTTGGTCCAATTGCGTCCGTATAGTGGATTATACGTGTCAGGACGGGGATTACGTGGATTCGGGTTATAATTTTAGTGGATTAATTATATTTATGGATTCACGGAATTAAATGGGAATTAATGATATAAATAGTGGATTTTTAATAACGGGGCCGGGTATCGATGTCGAACCCGCGTTATAATTAGAAACGTATATGTGTACGTATGTTGCTTTCTTTCCTTCACTTCCCAAATTTTGACAAAGGTGTTGTGTGTGTATATTGTGTCCTAAAAATCAGAAATTGAAGCCAAATCGAAGCCATAACCGTGTGTAATCTGCTGTAAATCAGATTGGGAGACTTGATTTATGGTGTTAATTGGTGTAAAAAGTGGGGAATTGGTTTGAATGTGTTTTGGTAGTGTTTTCGTATCAGTTATATGAGTTTTATCTGCTAAAATCGGTTTTGGGGTCGAAATCTCCATGGAAAGAAGCTGAAAAAGGAAGAAGATGAGTCTAACCGCGAGCGCGGCCATGATCAGATGAGCACGGCCGTGATCAGGAGTGCGGCCGTGATCAGATGAGCGCGGGCGTGATCGGGAGCGCAGCCGTGATCAGATGAGTGCGGCCGTGATCAGGGCTGTTTTGGCCAGATTAGGTTTTTAGACCCCGGGAACCTATTTGGGTTGCTTTTTGAGGGTTTTATCCATTGAATTAATGATTATTGGGCATTTTGGGCTTATCAGTTAAGAAGGGATTAACCTGGGAAGGTTATTTGTGTGTACAGGGATTGTCAGAGATCGTTTCGGGCCGGGTTCGGATCAGCGAATTAGAGATATTGTGCGGGGTGATCCAGGTGAGTACACGAGTTCTTTTCAAAGGGCCTACATTTATCGAGCCATAATATGTGTATACATTATTGTTGTGATTGTGTTGGGCACTGCGAGCTACCCCTCAGGTATGGTCCTTCTTTCTTTATATGTGTTATATGTTTGAGATCCATTATAGGGTATTGCGATGAGTTATCGCGAGAGCGGGTAGCTCTATTTAATCCTGTGTAGGGTTCCCATATATATATATATATATATATATATATATATATATATATATATATATATATATATATATATATATATATATATATATATATATATATATATGCGGTCGTCATTCCTGTTAGCCTCCACGGGCGTGGCTTGGCTCCAGGGGGAGGGATTCCTCAATTGAGATGAGAATCTCTTTCTGTATTAGATCTCTAGGGTCTCTGATTAGAGGCCGGTTGGCATGTGTTATGCCATGTAGTGTAGGGCTGCCATGTGACATGTGATATGTGCTTATGTGAATTGTGCAGTGTCTAACCCTTGTGTACTCACGAGCTGCGAAGCTTACGTATTCGAGTCTGATGTGTGTATCAGGGGAACCGAAGATAGGACCGCCAGCTCCTGAGCGAAGATAGGAGCGTGACTTGCTGTTGCCGAGAGATTCTGCATTTTGTCATATGTATGTGTTCCTTATACTGTTGGGAAAACTATGGGTCAGCTATACCGGGTTTGTCTGTGGATGTTGGGATCTGGGTCGGGTTTTGTATGTTGGGTTGGCTTCTAGACATTGTGGTTAATGTGTGTAAAAATGTTTTAATTAATCAGTGTTTATGTAAACCCTTGACATGTGTGATGGATTTTATATGCGTTTATGCCACCTGTGTATTGTAAATGACGTGGTTTTTAGCTGGGTTTAGAGGGTGTTACATGTATGGTATCAGAGCTTGTGGTTTTAGTATCGAGTATCAGTGGATGCTTGAGCTTAGACCGTGTTCAGATTCTTGGGGAGTATTCCGGTGACGGATACTAGAGGATTTAATTATCCTGGCTTAGTGTATAACGCTGGGTGATTTATCCTTGTTATTTAATTGCCTTGTTTTGTGCAGATCAGTATGGCAGATCAGGGAGAGGGTCCTGGCGCGGGTAAGCCGCCGGGTGATGAGTACATCCGCAAGTCAGAGTTGCTTGAGGTCCTTACAGAGTTCTACAAACAGCAGAGAGAGCAGGAGCTGGAACAGGGTCAGGGTGTGGGACCACGTGCTGGGGGTGGTCAGGATGCGGGTACGGGTGCCTCATCGTCTACGTCTCAGCGGGGGGGGGGGGGGGGGGTGGGTTCGTTTAAGCATTTCATGACTGGGAACCCGCCAGAGTTTAGAGGCGGGGGTGAGCCAGGGATGGCATTAGCGTGGGAGCGCGAGATTGAGTCGGCTTTTCAGGTTGCTCATGTGGACCCGAAGGACATGGTTGGGTATGCCACGTATCAGTTGAGGGGTGGAGCCTCACAGCGTTGGAGATCGATAGAGTCGTCCATGTCTGATTCTCGAGCATACGCGATGACGTGGGAGCAGTTTAAAGCTATGTTTGAGATCCAGTATGCGCCCCGTGACGAGCAGAGAGAGATGGAGCGCCGTTTCCTCCACTTACAGCAGAGGGATTTATCTGTGCAGCAGTATGTGGATCGCTTTAACGAGTACTCCCAGTTCGCGCCGCAGCATGTGGATACAGAGAGGCGCAAGGCCGATGCTTTTATTGCGGCCTGAGGCCACTCTGGCAGCGTTGGTAAGTCGTGCAGGAAATGGCGAATGATCATCAAAATGAAACACGGGTACATGAGAAACCTTTTTCGGGTGGGAGCAGAAATCTGATGAACAAACTCCCCAAAGAACATTTCTGAGAAGTTGGACGCTTTGTTGTAGACAAGTGAGATCATTGTTGATTGCAACTTGGACACCATTGTGTCGAAACCCGCCTTCTTAGGTGCAAAAAACACCATGATCACATGGACCAGATATCTCCACTTTCCAATGAGGCCGCTCTTCACGTAGGAAGCTTTGGTTATATCTTGTGCATAGCCCATTCGTAGGAAAGCAGCTTGCCTTATGGGCATCAGGAAGTCAATAGGGCCAGTTTCTTGATCAACTGTCCCCAGTTGCAAAATTTGACGTAGATGATCAACAGAAAAAGCTATCGGACGACCACCTACTCTTGTACACAAAACTGTAGGTGTCACGGTGCAGTCAACTTGAAAATGCTGCCAAAATTGCCGAACGTACTGAAGCATGATTGGCTGATTATGAGTTAGAGCATACGCCACTCGGGAATGTGATAAGAACTCTATCATTTGCCGATACGACTGAGCCTCTGGTAGTTGGAGGTCGACAGCCATCACCATATTATGTTTATTAAAGAAAGCACGGTCTCCCATATCTGCACACAAATTACAATAAAAATGTAAGAAATTAATTTTAAAAAAAATTTAAGTTATTCGAACTTGTATAAATTCGAAATTGATTAAGATCGAATTTAACATCTTCGAACTTGCTTAAATTCGAGACTGTAACATATTCGAACTTAATTAAGTTTGATTTAGTCTTTTGACCTTCGAACTTACTTAAGTTCGAGAAACCTATTCGAACATATCTGACTTCGAACTTATAGATATTTTAGCAAGTTCGAATCTGAAGAACAAGTTCGAAGTCGGTCACATTTAACTTCAAAACCATGATTTTAACCCTACTTGACTTAATTAACAATAAAATCTATCCTAGTGGGTTCTAATCAAGATTATATGTCATTAATTTTAAGTTTTTGCTTTTAAAACTTGTGATTTAAGTCACCTAGTTTTAAATGACGCAAAACTCAAAATTAGTCGATTTTAGCCGCAAAAATGTCCTAAACTAACACTTACTTAGTATTAGATTGTTCAGTACACCTAAGTGTATGGATTGTTCAGTACACCTAGTATTAGATTATATGTCACTTAGTATTAGTAACAGTAGGAAACTTCGAGAAACAGGGACAAATTCGAAAAATTGACAAGCTCGGGAATATGTTCGAGATCGCTGGACAAGTTCGAGAGGCTAAGTTCGAAGGTAAGTGCACTGAATGAAGCACTGTTGACCTATTTATATCCAACCACCTTCGAACTTAGTTCAAGTTCGAACTTGCAACAAGTTCGAATGATATTCGAACTTGAATGAAAATTCTTGAATAAAATCCAACTTTTTCAACTTTTTCACTTTACGGATTTTTTTCAACTTTGCAAGACATTCACACCAAGCAACAGATTTTCACGCAATTTTGTTTCTCTAACTAAAAAAGCATCCTAGTAACTTTGACCTTTTCCTATTTATTAAAAGTTAAAATAAAATAACATAAAATAAAATAAACTAAAATAAGATAAACTAAAAATAAAATAAAATTGAATTATTTTAATTCAAAGATAAAATTTATACTAAAAGAATATTTTTGTGAGATAGTCAAAGAAGTATCTATCAGATAGCGGTGTCAAACGTACTTTCAGTATTTCACTTTCACACTTAGGAATGTTTTATTCCTTTGATTGTTTGTCGTGATATACATTCCAAGTCGATTGTCGGTATGTTTTTCCCTTTAAACATTCAACACTTTGGAATTTCATTTGGCCTTTTTATTTATCAAGAAACTACCTTACGTGTCCCATACTTAGACATACTTCTATGATCAAGCTAGACACACAATGATTATAACCTTTTGGTATTGCAAATTTTCTTTAAAAGGCAAACGTCGGACACAGTTCTGTATTTACATACAACAGAGTGTCTTAGTTTGTCTTATTGTTCCTCTAATGTTAGCAAGACAACGGTGACAGGTTTGTACTCACGTACAACAAAGCGACTAATCTTGCTAGCTTAAGTCAAAACAGCGGTGACACGTTTGTACTCACGTACAACAAAGCGACTTGTTTTGACTTCCTTTTCTTTTCAAAACTTTTTCTTTCTTTGTTTAAGATGTAATTTGATGTTGCTATACATCCCCCAGATAAATTTGCATACCTCATTTATAATCATTGTTTGTATGTCTCTAACATAGAAATTAAGACCTTTTGGTCATACATCTAAGTTAGTTACACATATGACATTTTCTTGATTATTTTATTAGCTTTTAGGATTTCCTTCATATATTATGCCTACCGACACATCAAACAAGAATATGTATGTCACTTAGATTTTATGGTGCATTATGTGTGAAAGCTCAACACTTAGAGTTTGTTTAGACGGAGCTAATTTTCGTCACTTTGAACCTATTATTCTAAGACTTCACTCATTTTTTGATATTCTCTTTTTTTTGAGATTTTCATGATTTTCTCTCTTTTTTCTTTTGTTTTTCATTTATAAGAAAAAATAAGCTGATAAACTAAACTAATAACTTATTATAAAAAGAAAGTCTACTAAGGTCAAGTTACTCTGGATTACGCATGCTATTTAGTTGAACTAACAACTCAAAGCGTGACTTATCAAATGCATTTGTGAATAAATATGCATTATTGTCTTCCGTTGCAACTTTTACCAGTTTTAAAAAATTCTTTTCAGCACAATCACGTATAAAATGATGTCTTATGTCGATGTGATTTGTCTTACTGTGTTTAACTTGATTATTTGTTGTATCAATTGTTGATTGATTGTCTATCCTAATGGGAGTATGAGTATAATTCAAACCGTAATCCCGCAATTGTTGTTGGATCCACAAAACCTGTGAACAGAAACTACCAGCAGTGACATACTCGGCCTCGCACGTTGATATGGCTACCGAAGTTTGTTTCTTGCATTGTCAAGATACGAGCCTCCCTCCAAGGAACTGACAACCAGCAGTTGTTGATTTCCGGTTCAAGCTACATCCACCATAGTCAGAGTCCGTGTACGCCTCCAATTCCAGATCTCCATCAGCATGATACCAAAGTCCCAGCTTCGGTTTCGACTTCAGATATCTTAGAATTCGCTTCACAGCTTTCATATGCATCTCCTTTGGAGTTGCTTGAAACCTAGCACAAATACACACAGCAAACATAATGTCAGGTCTAGAAGCAGTCAAATACATAAGTGATCCGATCATGGCCCGATATAAAGTCGGATCCACATCAGTATCACTATCTGTACCCGGTCCGAGATTGTGATTCACTTGAATCGGAGTACTAAAATGTGCGGTCAGCTTTGTTCCTTCCATCCCGAAGCGCTCCAAAATGTCGTAGACATACTTCGTCTGATGAATAAACATTCCTTCTTTCCTTTGTTCAACTTGTAAACCAAGAAAGAAGTTCAGCTCTTCCATAGCACTCATCTCAAACTTCGACTTCATAACATTTTTAAAGTCTTTGCACGTCTGCTCGTTTGACGAACCGAAAATGATGTCGTCCACGTACACTTGTACTAAACTAAAATCTTCGCCTTTCCTTATCACGAATAGTGTACTATCAATTCTCCCTCTCTCAAACCAATTGTCCAAAAGATGAGTTGACAGCGTCTCATACCAAGCCCTAGATGCCTGATGTAATCCATACAAAGCCTTATCAAGTCGATATACTCTGTCGGGATATTTTGGATCAGTAAACCCTGGCGGCTGTTCGACGTACACCAATTCCTTCACCTTGCCGTACAAGAATGCACTCTTTACGTTGAGTTGATATACCTTAAACCCTTTGAAGGACGCGAAGGCCAGAAACAAACTAATTGCCTCGAGCCTCGCCATTGGTGCAAATACTTCGTTATAATCAATTCCCTCTTCCGGGTTGAACCCCTTTACTACCAGTCTTGCCTTGTTACGAGTAACTATACCCCGATCATCCCTTTTGCATTTGAAGATCCATTTGGTCCCTATAGCAACTTCTCCTCAAGGTAACGACACTATCCCCCATACTTCAAGCTTTCTGAACTGTGACAGTTCCTCTTGCATGGCTTCAACCCAAGAATTGTCTTTCAGTGCCATTTGCACATTCTTCGGCTCTACTTGTGAGATAAAACATGAGTATAAACACGTGTGAAACGCCTCGGCGTCGTTGATCATCGATAACAGTATCATGTTATTATTCACACTACTCCTAGTTCTCACACTGGTATTTGGATTCCCTATGATACTTTCAATTGGATGATCCTTGTTTATCCTTGATGTCTCAATCTCATCAACCTGAAGATTATCTCCCAAGTTTGATCCTATTTCACCTAACGGAGGTATGACTTCAAACAATATATTCTCTTCCTTATGATCACTATCCTTGGAGTTAAAATTATTCGTCTGATTCTCATTTTTAGGTATTTCAGGTTCATTCTCTGTTGGAGATCCATCTTCTCTCGTTGTAGGCTCAGATGTTGATGGAATGCTTGATTTTGGAAAACCTTGGTACTCGTCATTAAGGTTTAATGATGAGAAGTCATTTTCCATTGTACCTGCATTTCCACTAAACGATATGTTAAATGATTCAAACAAATAGTCATAATCAAATTGCCATTCAGGACCAATTTGGGGTTCATGTGAATAACTTGTTACATCAATGTTAAACACAATCTCAACCGTACCATTTGTTTTGTTAAAAACCATTTTATTTGGTGAATTAGGAACATAACCTAGGAAGTATCCTTCGTCAGCCTTTTCACCAAACTTAGGTTGATGTTTTGTTTTCAGTAAAGTACACGGTACCCCAAACGGTTCAAAGCCAAATAAATTTGGTGGTCTTTTATTCAGAACTTCATAACATGTTTTGTTCAGTGATTTGACAGTAAGGATGCGGTTTAAAACATGACAAGCGGCATTCACTGCCTCCCCCCAAAACATGGTAGGAAGCTTTTAATCCGAGAGCATGGTCCTTGCTGCCTCAATCAAAGTCCTGTTCTTACGTTCCGCCACCCCATTGTGTTGTGGCTCATAAGGTGCACTAAATTGATGCACTATGCCTTTAGATAAAAAAATACACCAATTATAGCATTCTTAAATTCAGTTTCGTTATCACTTCTGATACGTTTTACCCTTGTCCCGTATGAGTTCTCGACTTGGTCTAAGAACCCAATCAGCTTTCCAGCTGTTTCGTCCTTTGTTCCTAAAAAGAAAACCCAAGAGAAATTTGAGTAATCATCAGTAATAAATAAACAATACCAACTACCACCTATGCTCCTTTTGTTGATTGGACCGAAGAGATCCATATGCAGCAAATCGAAGGTGGAAGTTATCAAGTTCTGAGAATTTGACTTGTGTGACTTCTTATGTTGTTTTCCCTTCTTGCACGGAACACACTTGTCATCGAATTGAAAACTCTTCAGTGGAACACCTTGCACCAGACCATTTTTCGTAATGTAGTTCATTTTCCTTAGGTGCAAGTGTGCCATGCGTCTATGCCATAAGATAGATTCGGACTCTGAAGCTTTAGATAGTAGACAAATTGTTCCCATCGAAGAGTCTGATATGTTCATGTCCATCATGTACAGATCATTCTTCCTTGGGGCTCTCATCATGATCCACTCTTCAGGTACTTTGAATCCCGGCTTCAGCACTAACGCCTCATGTTCAGTAAAGATCATTGAATTCTTCTTATCACATATCTGAGATACACTAATGAGATTGTGATCAAGTTTATCAACATGGTAAACTTGATCAAGTGTGATTGTCCCATTAGTGACCACTCCAGTTCCAGTGATATGACCTCCCTTGTTCCCAGCGAATGATACAAATCCCTTGTTCCCTCCCTTGAAGTCTGTGAGTAGACTCCTTTCCCCAGTCATGTGACGAGAGCAACCACTGTCGACGAACCATTTATTGTTTAGACCTGTAGTTAGCTCCTGCACATGAAAGAAAACAAGTTAGTTATCACGGGGAACCCAAGCCATGACTGACTTGGTAATACCATTCTCATCCACATATGTGAACTCCTTCAAATAAACATCTTTCCTTTCAGGTGACTTGGTTTTTTTTTTATTGAGAACCTGTTGTGGTGCTGAGTGATTAAGATTCACTCTTGGCCTTTGGGCTGTCATTTGTGGTTGAGCCCTAGAATAGTTTCTATTATAATGCATTTCATTTTGATATCCCTGGGCTCTACCTGGTGTCTGTTGTCTTTGAGGAGTATGAGACCTAACTAGAGTGTAAGTCCTTCTAGGTGTTGTACTCCTATATCCTGGTTGTGGTCCAGACCTAGACTGACTAGAAACTCTATTCGGAGAATTAGTCCTAATGACTTCTTGCTGTCTGACCGCCACCGGTATTTGTTTAACAGGTATCCTAGGTGTTGCACTCACATTCTTCTCGATACGTTGAGAACTACTAGTGCTGGCAATACTAGGTACTGGTCTTGGTTGTTCTTGCTTTCCCACAGTAGGTCCAGACTCTGGTTTAGAGAGTGTAGACTCCACTTTCTTATAAGGACAGCTAGACGCAACATGTCCTTTCTCATGACATCTAAAGCATGACATCTTATCAATCGGTTTCTTATAAGTGCCCTTTGATTTAGGTGTCTCACAAGTGTCATTTTCTTTTAATTCAACTACAGTGATCACTTCCTCTTGCTGATTATTAATTTCAGGTTTAGCTTCTCCTAGTATAGTGTCACTAGTAGACTGCACAAACTTGACTTTCTTAATCTTAGAGGTCATGGTTGAAACCTTAGTTGAATTATCCTTTCCAGATTCAGTTACTGTTGCTACCTCTGATTCAACCATGAAAGTGGTTTTATCCTGAGGTTGAGGCACGTAATTATTGTTGAACGATGGAGGACTCTCTTGATAACCTAGGCCTACGGGCTTCTTAGACTGCCGTTGAGCTTCTAAGATCTTTCCTAGGTTTAGAGACGAGTTCCTAAACTTTTCAAGCTTGTTGTTTGCCTCAGCAACTTTAACCCTAGATTCGGCTAGCTCTACATCCTTAAGAGTGAGTTCTTTGGTTAAAGCCTCAACATGCTCATACATGAGTTCTATCCTGGCACATTGTTCACTTAACTTGTCTTTTAGAACTATGACGTCCTGAGCATCTGCTTTCAGCTTATTCCTCAAATCTTCCTTAATATCTAGAAGACCAGCGTTATCTTTATTTAGTGATTGAACTTGAGCTGTTAATGTGTTATGTGTCTCTAGAACTAGATTTAATCTATCATTTAAAGTAGCACATGAAACACATAAATCGTGGAATGTAGAAAAGTTTAGAGTTACCTTTTTCCGGTCCGACTCCACATTCGCCATTTGAGCTGCAAACTGTAGAATGGTTTGCTCCTTTGACTTTTTCACTAACAAAGGACTTGATTCTGCCTGCTCGGTGTCCTTTGCTTTTTCTTCAGCTCCATCATCCCCAGTCTCATTTACTTCTGCCATAAATGCTCTGGCATTCGACTCTCGATGAGTACTCCAGTCATACGTTCCATCAAGTTGTCTGTTAGATGACACATTGGTTAACAGACCAGCGATGGCTGCTTGATTCCCAGAACCACCAGATTGATATCTCCCTTGGTTGATAGTTCTTTACTTTTGGTCTTTGACACTCTCTTGCAAAGTGTTCCAATCCTTGGCAATTGTAACACTTTACCTTTGACTTGTCAAACCCAACCTTGTTGCTACTAACGTTCAGATTTCTTCCTATTCTCTTCATGAATCGCTTGACCCTTTGAGTCACCATGGCCATTTGCCATTGTAGGTCCATTTCTTCCAAATCATCAGGATCTACTTGATCGTAGTCTTCTTCTCATAACGCTAGATCGTTTATTTTTTCCTAAACGCAATTGTCGTACGCTGCGACAAACAAAGCTAAAAGATTTAGATGATCTTCAACTGATTTTGCGCTCATCGGCATCTTAGTATATCCTTGAGACGTAGATGCTGAATGCATTGGTTTGTCTTCTGGTTTGGAAAACCCTAAGAACGCTCTGCTACTAGACTCCTCTGTCTCAACTGGGATGGATTCTTCTCCCGAGAAGAATGCTGCGGCCCCTGATTTCAGTTCACTAGCAATTGACGGTTTTGATTTTCCAAAATACATTTCTGGATCTTGAACCTGTACAAACTCTCGTTCTTTCTTCTGTAACTTGAAGTTGTATGCCCTCAGTGTTCCAATAACTCCTTCAAGAGTGAGAGTCTCAAACTTCTCTTCATGATGCTTTATTAAGGCTGTGTACATCTCCCACTTCACCGATAAAGCATCCAGAAGTTTTCTATCTTCTCAGTCTCTTGATACTCTACATTGTGATTGTCAAGTTCAGTTAACAGATGATAGATACTAGTGATTGTCTCATCTAACGTCTCATTCTTCAGCGCCTTGAAGATAGCAAATTGTTGCTTCAGCATCTCAGTTATACCCTTGTGAACCCTTGGATTTCCCTCACACCTCTTCTCTAGAGCATCCCATAGCTCTTTAAAAGTCCTATGATTCCTCAATGTGTGAAGTATTTCCTGAGGTAATGCCATTCTTATAATGGAGAAAGCTCGGTTCTCTGCCTCATAAAGTTTCTTGTCATCATCTTTCATATTCTGATATGTCAAGACTCTTTGTCGGCCTTCAAGCTCTTGCGTAGGAGGAATATAATCCCTCATCGATGCATATCCACAAACGCATGTCGTTAAAGCGAGCAAAATCAGCAAACTTATCCTTCCACCAATAGTAATCCTCCAGTTTCATCAGCTTTGGGGGAGAATTTGCTTTGCCGACTTCATGGTCCATTTCTAGGAATTTTTGCAAACTCAACATTCTTTCTAAACTTTTTTTTTTCGAACTTAAACAATTTAATTTAAAAATTAATTTAAAATAAATCCTTCGAACTTATGCAAGTTCGAATAATTTAAATTTAAATTCGTTTGTAAATTAAATTCGAATTTGCTTAAGTTCGAACTCAACAAGTTTGAATAAGTGTAAGTTCGAGAAAACCCTAGAAAGTCTGACAAGTTCGAACTTAGGGTAAGTTCGAAGAAACCCTAATTTTCTGACAACTTCGAATCTGACAAGTTCGAATTCTAACAACTTCGAATCTGACGAGTTCGAATTTGACAACTTCGAAAACTAGTTAAGTTCGAATGAAGCCCTAAAATAACTTCGAGAGGAGTGTATTCTGACAAGTTCGAAGAACCCTGATACCCCCTTAATTTCGAGCGCTGCAAGTTCGAGAAACGGCCAAAAATTTGATTTTTTCAATATTTCAGATTAAACCAGTGTTTTTATGACTAAAACACTGATTTCGACTGAACTAATGTGAATTTTTCCCCGTTACCTTGCTTGTAGAACTCAGAAAAACTTAGAAAACGTGATTTTTTTCCGGTAAGAACGTCAAGAAACCAAGAATATTCGCATGAACATGGAGAAGAAGATGAACACTCTTTATGGCTCTGATACCACTTGTAAGGTCACCTACCTACGGATCTGATCTTGACGCGACACCTTCCAACGAGTGCGGAATCCTCGTTAGGGGTTTAACGGATCGATCACACACACGAAAACCCGGAGACGAACACAATGATAGCCGATACGACGAACGGCTCGACACGTGTATTTCTCCGAAACGACTCTCTGAAATCTCACAAGTTCGTACGTGCACTATACGAGCTCTGAACACTAATTTCTGCAAAAGTCCTGTAATCAAACGGATTAACTCTTAATTATAGAGGTTAAGTTCGAACTTAGCTTAGACAAGTTCGTTTAGGCCCAAGCCCACGAACTTGTCCACTGCTAATTCGAACTTAGATTCACTAAGTTCAAACCCTAGCCTTGAACTTAATCCTGAACTTATCTTTGAACTTGTTCTTGAACTTATCTTTGAACTTATGTTTGAACTTATCTTTGAACTTATCTTTGAACTTATCTTTGAACTTAAGTAAACATCAACACAAACAAGATCAAACATAGATAACTTGTATTTGTAAAGCCTGATCTATTACAAAAGACTATCTATACTTAGACTGCTATCGTCACACAGGGTGCACTAACAATTTCCAAATGAATTGTATTCGTTGTTTAATTATGATATGAAGAAAAATCCTAGCCACATGCTTTATCCACTTGTACTATGTGCTTCAAGCCTTGCAATTTGGAAATTCATAGGCATGAGTACAAGCCTTAAAGCCATGAGTACAAGAGCCTTAAGCCTCTAACCAAAGATTAGTAATTGAAACTCATGAAAATAATGAATTTGTGGCTGAATTAGGAAAAGGGAGACTCAAGGGGTGGAGTGCAAAATTGATGACCAATTGAGTCTTATAAAACTCTCCTAATCGTGAAGCTTTTTCCTCACTTCTCCCTTTCTCTCTTTGAGAACTTCTTCCTCACTGACAGAGGATGTGTTTATGACACAACCCGAAGGTTTTGTAGACACAAAGTATCCTAAGAAAGTGTGTAAGCTTAAGAAGTCCATTTATAGACTTAAGTAAGCTTCTTGCAGCTGGAATCTTTGCTTTCATGAGAAAATCACAGAGTTTGGATTTTCTAGAAGCGAAGATGAGTCTTGTGTAGTCTTCCTGGTATTGTATGTCGATGACATATTACTCATAGGAAATGACATCCCAACATTACTCAAAGTGAAGAGGAGAATCAACTGGGCAGAAAGATAAAGGTTCTCCGCTCCGACAGGGGAGGAGAGTACCTTAGTATAGAGTTTCTCGATTATCTTAGAAGCTGCGGAATAGTTTCCCAGTTAACTCCCCCTAGAACACCACAATTCAATGGATTTGCGGAGAGGAGAAACAGGAACTTGTTAGACATGGTCCGATCTATGATGTGTCGAGCAACACTTCCGGTAAGTTTTTGTGGTTATGCAGTAGAAACGGCACAATCCTAAATCTAGTACCCACTAAGAAGGTTTCAAAGACACCGTACGAGATGTGGAAGGGAAAATGTCCATCCCTTAGTCACATAAAAATATGGGGTTGTGAGGTTTTCGTTAGACAAGAAACTCCTGACAAGCTCGCACAAAGATCTGAAAAGTGTATGTTTGTCGGTTACCCACAAGGCTCTTTAGGATATTTATTTTACAGACCACATGAAAATGTAGTGTTTGTATCTCGAAGAGGAGTGTTCCTCGAGAGGAAAATAATGTCTAAAGAGGACAATGGGAGTAAGATCGATCTTGGTAAGATTCAAGATTCTACCAATGAAGAACCAACTGCAAACACTGACCATCAACGTGAGGCTTAGATGCCCGTTGAACCTAACGACATATCCTTACCATTGCGCAGATCCGGTAGAGTTAGCAATCCTCCTGAGTTCCACTATGGTTTCCATATTGAACAGGATGATATGATTAGTGACAGTACACTAGTCGACTTAGACGAACCAGCTAACTACCAGGAAGCGATGGCAGGCCCTAAGGCAGCCAAGTGGAAGGACGCTATGTATAGCGAGATTGAATCCATGTATGGCAACCAATTCTGGAACTTGGTTGATCCCACACCCGGTCTGAAGATGGTGGGTTGTAAGTGGATATTCAAGAAGAAAACGGATATGAACGGGAAAGTGCACACTTACAAAGCCAGACTGGTGGCAAAGGGCTATACTCAAACCTACGATATTGACTATAAGTAAAACTTCTCACCAGTAGCTAAGATTAAATCTATCAGGATAGTGCTAGCTATAGCTGCATTTCATGACTATGAAATTTGGCAGATGAATGTCAAAACCGCTTTCCTTAACGGGAAACTAACAGAGGATGTGTTTATGACACAACCCGAAGGTTTTGTAGAAACAAAGTATCCTAAGAAAGTGTGTAACCTTCAAAAGTCCATTTATGGACTTAAGCAAGCTTCTCGAAGCTGGAATCTTTGCTTTCATGAGAAAATCACAGAGTTTGGATTTTCTAGAAGCGAAGATGAGTCCTGCATATATGTCAAGGTCAGTGGGAGCATTGTAGTCTTCCTAGTATTGTATGTCGATGACATATTACTCATAGGAAATGACATCCCGACATTAGAAAGTGTAAAAGATTGGTTGGGAAAATGTTTCGCTATGCAACTTTTATTCTAGGTATAAAGATTTATAGAGATAGAACGAGACGTCTAATAGGACTAAGTCAGGATACGTACTTGGACAAAATACTGAAAAGGTTCAGTATGGAGAAGTCTAAGAAAGGGAACCTTCCCTTTGCTCATGGCATAAAGATTAGTAAAGACATGAGTCCGAAGACACAGGAGGAACGAGACAAAATGAGTCGAGTTCCATATGCTTCGGCCATAGGATCTATAATGTATGCCATGACATGTACAAGGCCTGATGTCTCATTTGCTCTGAGCATGGTGAGTCGACATCAGCAGGACCCTGGTGAAGGTCATTAGACGAATGGACGGCAGTCAAGAACATTCTAAAGTATTTAAGAAATACTAAGGACATGTTCTTGGTCTATGGTGGATAGGATGGACTCAAAGTAACCGGTTATTGCGATGCGAGTTTCCAAACAGATAGAGATGACTGTCGATCACAGTATGGTTGGGTGTTAGCAGGAAACCGTGACAGACTCTACTTGCGAGTCAGAGTATATTGCGGCCTCAGAAGCCTCAAAGGAAGCCATCTGGTTGAGGAATTTCATTGGAGATCTTGGAGTTGTCCCAACGGTTCAAGACCCCATCGAAATATTCTGCGACAACGAAAGTGCTGTTTCGTTGACTAAGAACCCAAGGATCATGGAAAGTCCAAGAACATTGATCGGAAGTACCATTTTGTCCGTAGCAAGGTTGAAGAAGGACATGTGATTGTGTAGAGAGTGCGATCAGAGGAGAATCCAGTTGATCCGTTCACAAAGTCACTTTCTCAACCAAAACACTGTAGTCATGCTGTTAGCATAGGATTATGAGATAATGTAAAGTTTAGTAGTTAGTTTGAATTTGAAACATTGTAACAACGATTTGAAATTGTAATAGATTTGGTGATTAAATAATTGAGATTTATTTATTTGCAAAGTGCTACCATCTTCTATTAGTTTATCGTTATGTTTCCTTTTGCATGTTTAGAACCAACTTCCAGAGTAATTAAATTTATTCAAATTCCTCAGTCGTTCGTACTACCGGGAGTTAGTATTGAATTAAGAGTGTCATGGAATGTTAGTAGATTGTCAAGAGTTTGACATAGCATAGAGACTGCTACAACATTCATGGGTACTTAATGAGATTTAAGTATAGGGCACTCGCACTTGGAAGAATACTTCATGGATTAAATCATAAGTATTTCCAAGATGATAATATCCTCTATTCTTCAAACGGAGATACATTGAAGTTGCGGTTTTCTAGTCTGTCGTACCTTAGTGCATTCAAACATTGTGCGTAACTGTCAGTTATAGTGGGTGTATCTAGTTATGATATTATTAGTTAGCTAGCGTTGTGTATGCAAAGTTTATTTGTTCCTTTTGCCTTAGTGGAAAAGCGATATCTATGGGCCCTCTGATGATTAAACGTTGACTCAAGAGTGTCGGGCCAACCGAGATGAAATTGATGTTTTCAATTAGTCAGTCTCATATAGTCAAATTAATCGGAGATCAGAAACATAATTTTGAAACTAAAGATTGATTATAATCCATGTCTTAGTTTCATACGATATCTGAGAACGAAGGAATAGTTGATCCTTATCTAAAGGATTGGCTTTGATGTGACTTAGAGTTCGACAGCTGTAATGGGTGGCTAGGAAGGCTGGTAATAGAATGTGTTTAGAAAAATAGTTTCCAACTTGTCCAAGTGGGAGACTGTTGGAATTAGTGTCCAAGTCACAACTAATTTGTAAATATATATTGTTATCAGGCTAGATCCTTTTTGGGTGCATGCAATGAGTAGTAAAGAAAAGATAATTAACTTAAAGATATAATGTTAGTTAGTTTGTTAATTTATGAGGTTTAATAAATTAATTGGAAACTAAATATATGATTATATTTGATTAATGGGTTAATTTGTTAATTTATTAATAATTAATAAATTGACCGGAAGCTAATAGAATTAATTGAGGAAGTACAGGGGCCAAACTACAATTAGTTGATAGTCAACAGGGCACCCCTTAACCCTAGTTAAGGGGGCCGGCCCTTGAACCCGTCCCACATGGGTTTAGGGGTGAATTTCTAGGGTTTCTCAAACCCTATAAATAGGGAGCCCCTGCCTGCTTCATTCCTCGCTCATTCAATTCTAAGTTATCTGACGATCACAAGGGATACCAGTTTTTGGACTCTGAGATCTGAGCTTAGAAAAGTTATAGTTATTTTCTCTTTTGTTCATTGGGTGTGAACAACTAGAGGCGTTCTTGCTTAGACGTTTGGCATCCGGTTCAGAGGCTGTTCTTGGAAGCGTTCTTCGTGGAGAAAATTACGAATTTTCTAAAGGTTAGATTTTATTGTTCATCTCTTTATTTTATAATTTGTTGCTTAGCTTGTTTTGTTAGATCCTTTAAGGTTTTATATTCTTGCATGGTTAGGTTATTCAATTTTTCGCAAAATCTAAAATTAACCTAACAAGGGTATAGAAAACCTAACAATAACCTCATAGGGTCATTCCATACTTATGTGACACGTAATTTACCATCAAATCTCGCCCAAAAGTATATAAAACTTAATAAGAGGCGCAACGGTGCCGGTAAATTCAGAAACTTTAACCGAAAACACTTAAACACTTCAAATGATTTCTGAACCTTATGATATACTATCATAAGATTATAAATGCTTTGAATATCATTAATTGATAGGTTTGGAGCTGAAAGGAGTGTCGGTTATCGGTTCGGGACGTTAAGTGGCTTATTGGCCGTATTGAGCATTAAAGGCTATTATAGCCTATTGTACTATTAGTTCTAGTATTGATATGTGTGTTGCATACATATTTGCATGTTCTTTTAATTATGACATTGTGCATATCTACTGAGCATCATTTTTATATGGCACACTGCCCTAGTTGGCAGTTTATGGCATACTGCCCTAATGGCAGTTTATTATACTGCCCTAGTTGGCAGTTTTATTATTTGATCATGGCCTGTGGCCAACATAGCTTATTTGATACCTCCAGTTACATACATTGGCTTTCATGCTACACATAATGATTATTCATTTCAAGCTTCTTATGATTACACTTGATTAATCCATTGTGAACTATGCTCATTTCATTGGCCTCACTGGACGTCCATGTTATCATTATTATTATCAAATGCCTTATTTTGTGTTTGTGCGTATAAATTCCTTCTTCCGGAAGCTTACGGAGTAGGTGGCCGGACATGGAAGTCGGTTGGAATTGCATAGATTTCGGTTTTAATCCGGCTGGCAACGGCGGGTTAGCGGGTTATGCTCGCGACCTATGCATCTTGTGGGCTATGCCCACATTGTTTTTATTTAAAGATATTGCACTTGTCATTTTATAATCATTTTAACATTAATACATGTCATATGTTGTGCACTCCATATCGATCTAGTAACTCACTTAGCAAATTTTATTTGCTAACCCCTCACTTTTATATATCTCAGGTGATGTTAGTAATGGCAAGATGATTGCTGACTTCGGTCCTAATGCTTAGTTAAGCCGGCTTGAAATCAAGACCCCCTTTTGGTTAAAGCTTAATGCTTAATAGTGGGAACATTTGGGTAGCGTGTCTACAATCATGCTTGACATGTATATATATAGACATGTAATGTCTTTTGGGGTTCATGTTAGATATTGTAATATAGTAAAAGTATGTTATAAGTTCATCTTATGTTTCAAAGTGATGGTTATAATTAAACAGGGTTATGAACTCCGTGCGAACGGGTCATGCCCGATTTTCTTTAAAAACCATGTTAATTATGATTAATCTACTGTAACCCCATTAATTGTTATATTACGTTGAGATGGGTGGTTCAATTTGGTATCAGAGCTGATGTTCATTGCATGAGTATAGTCGACGATACTCTACTATGAGCTCGTTTTCAGATGCTTGTACTAGCCGCCTAGGCAACACTATTATAACATAAACTAAGTTATTATTTGGCCTAGGACGGGTACAAGTATAAGTTAATTGAAATGCTATTGTATAGTTAACGTGTGTATATACGCCTAATGTCATACAGCTTGATGGCTGTACATACTGAACTAAATCCCAATATGGAGATTGACTCTAATCATGAGAAAAAAGCGTATATTGAAAAGTCCCTAATAGAGGTATTACTAATGCGTCTTGATACTGATTCTCAAGTGAGAATCTTGAATACCTTGTATATTAAAGGTCATAAGCACCGAGAATAATGGTGTGTTTTGAAACTATAATGAATGCTATTAATTAACAATAAATCTCTGAACTTCTTTGATGGAATTATATGATGATGACTAAATCCATCTATGAATATTAGGAAAACAAATAAATTAAAATATATACCTCAAACTAATTTGGAATTATTTTCCAATGACACTATAGCCATAATAGCCTAAGTTTATAACTTGGGTTGAAGTGATAATGAATGCTACTATGTAGCAATTGTCGTTGTAATACGTGACCATCATAACCCTCTTCGGGAAATAGGTGATGGGTGAGCTGTTCTCCCCGTAGCTTCTTTTAGAATCAATGAGAAATCGTTGGCAATGACAACTATGAATTCAATGAATGAAATTATGATGTTAAATATAAGTAATTCCTTCTTGTATCAAAGGTCGCTAAGTGCCTAACAATTGGAAGGAATAATATATTGAAATAAATGATGGGTTCCAAAATATGTATATATATATATATACATACATACACACACACATATATATATGTATATATATATATATATATATATATATATATATATATATATATATATATATATATATATATATATATATATATATATATATATATATATATATATGTATGTATAGGGGAGGGTTCTTCTAAGAACCTTAAATAATGTGGGAACCTAAGAACTAATCTCATCCATTGATTTCATGAAATCAATGGCTTAGATGTAAGATGGCATTTTTGAAATTAAGAAGGCTTTAGGGGTTTTTTTTGTTGGAAAAATGGGTGGGTAAGGGGTATATTGGGGATAACATTGAAAAAGGAGCTGCACGTTTTTCCACACACAATTAATTCCCTCATCGTTTCTCTCTTCATCCTTTTTTTTCTCCCAAAAAAAAACCACCAGAGTTTTTCTCTTCATCCTTTTTTTTCTATGAATACTATACAACTTTATATGTAGATTAAAATATATTCTATGGAGTCAACATAATATTCTATGGTGAATATACAACATTCTATGACGGAGATACAAAGCAACACAATCCGATCGAACATTCGACAATCACAATCAATGGTGCCCATGATGGAATCTTTTACAAATTGCATTAAAACAATGGATTCAAAACTATGATGTAAAAAAATGTATAACAATTCTAGTTACATAGAATAACAATATTCTATGTAGAATATGTGAACTATCTACGTAGAATGTAAACAATCTACTTAGATTAGTGGTATTCTATGAAGAATATGTGAACATTCTGCGTAGAATTGGGGTATTCTATATAGAATATGTGACACTTACCTAAGATCTATATAAATTTGCAAACAACTTGTAAAAAACTATAAATGTGAGAAGATCTATATAGATTTACACTGCTACAAAATATGAACATCATAAGATAACATAAAATCTGAGAAGAATACAGATTAAAAAATCCAAAATCTATAAATGTTTATTGAAGACCTATTCAAACAACATAGAATACAAAAATCTATATAGATTTACAGACAACATAGAATGCAAGGTATTCTACGTAGAATGCAAGGTATTCTACGTAGAATGCAAGGTATTCTACGTAGAATGCAAGGTATTCTACGTAGAATGCAACCTATTCTACGTAGAAGAAACGTTAAATAAAGCAACGAATACTCGAATCAGATATAAACATGACCTGGATTAGGAGAAAAACAATCGTCGACCTCCTCATCGACTGCAAAACCATTTGGAAAAATATTACACGGGGTCTGTTGAAATGTGTCGATCGACTCCATGGATTCAGGTGAAATAAAAAAAACGAAATGGTTTTCCGGCGACGGAATAGAGCTTCTTCTTGCCGGAAAAAATGGAAGAAAAAGAAAAAATTAATGACAAACCCATTGATGATTGCATAGTTTAATTAAAGGACGGCAAGTTGGAAACTTTTCTGAAAAGTTGCATTAAATGAAGGAGGAAAAATGACTGATTTGCCCTTAGTGGACCCAGCCATACTTGAAAATATTTACAACAATGTCATTGATTATCCACCATTGATCTTATTTATCCAATGGCTGAAATTGGTTCTTATGTTCCCACATTATTTAAGGTTCTTAAAAGAACCCAATCCTATATATATATATATATATATATATATATATATATATATATATATATATATATATATATATATATATATATATATATATATATATATATATGTACATGCATCTTTAACAAAGACCAAAATAGGTCGTAAGACCTAAAGGTCGATATACATGGAAGAATGTGAAAATGAATCATAAAGAAGAATAAAATGTACATCCATGACTAGGATGCTAGTTAGAGAAATCCCTTCTTGTACAAAGTTATGAAATTATAATTTTCTGCTAATTATACAAGCAAGGAAATATCCCAAGATCCAAATGATCCATAAATGATATACTTATATTGAGATAGAAGTTATATACATAAATGAGAAGTATGAGATATCTTGAACCCTCAAATCAAATTATAATGACTCTATTTGTAGTCCAAGTTAGAACTTAAGTAGAGTTCCACTAATTTTGATAACATTTTTGTATGACTAAAGTATCTAAAGACTTAGGTAACGATTCATTACTTGTTATATACATATTATACCGAGTTCCCCGTCTTGGGTGCTCTAGTCCTAATTGTTAAAAAGAAAGATGTCACCAGTAAAGGTGCATAAGTTACCGTGAAGTGAACGGGGTAACAGTCCAAAATAAATATCCTTTGCCTTGTATTGATGATCTATTTGATCAATCGCAAGGTGCTTTATACTTATCCTAGATTGTTTTACGAATTGAATATCATCAACTAAAGATCCATGAGGAGGTGTACCAAAGACCTCATTTCATACTTGTTGTGGTCACCATAAATTTTGGTGATGTCGTTAGAACTCACAAATGCACTAGTTTCATTTATGGATCTGATGAACCAATTCTGCCGACCTATGTTGGATAAATCGGTTATCATTTCATCGATAACTTCCTAATCTATTCAAAAGTAGAATCTGAATATATTATGCATCCCCGTGAGATGTTGAAAATGTTTCGCAAGAGAAGCTTTATGTAGAGCTTTCTAAATGCGACTTTTGGATACAAATTCCAAACCAAACTTTATAAACTTAAGTATATATATATATACACACACACACACACACACCCATATATATATATATATATATATATACACACACATATAACCTGGCATAATTACTATAATTAATGTCAGATATTTCAAATACAATAAATCTGCTAAATGTTGGACCTAAATTTAAATAAGTCCAAATCTTGGCCATATCATCTCCGAGGAGGGAGTATCTTCATATCCCTTTAAAATGAAGGCTATTTGTTTATGATAGTCGCTGTTAATGCAACTGACATGAAAATGGCTGAAAGATCTAATCTGCATTTAAATCTGAGTGTCCCATTAGTTGAACTTATCTTTTTACGGGTAATTCCCAAGAATTGAAATTGTTTAAGGATCACATATAGGTCCCTAAGCTTGACAATTTCCGTAATATGCTACTGAAAGAAACTTGTAATATCAAGTATGCTTATCATCTGAGAATTTTTAAAAGGTGACGTGATATTAAGCTACATACTGATGGTCAGGGATGAAAACCGATAATCAAATACTAATTAAATAACGATAAAATTATCGTTAATAATAAGTTGAACTTATTCATATAAGTTAAACAAGTAGTTAATTACATTGGAAACTAACAAGTATTATATACTTGACCATATGATGAACCTATAATGATAAAAGGTTCAATGAAAAAGGAATATATAAAGTGTGACTCGTTATGAAGGTCACTGCAATGTATTTCCATAACAAAAGTACCACATCTGGTTTTTTCCCAAATGAAGGAGTATTATAGTTAACGAGACAATATATCCTTAATATGAATAGCAATCCTGCAATGAATTGAATATTGCTATGGATTCGAAACTTAATGCATAAGGAGTAAGTATGTGAGAAGTGAACCTTCAAACATATTGATATAACAGATCGTTATCGAAATAGTGATAGTGACTATGTGAAACACCCATCTCAACTTAATATACACATTAATGGGGTTACAATAAATTAATTATAATTAACATGGTTTTTAAAGAAAATCGGGCATGACCCGTTCGCACGGAGTCAATATCCCTGTTAGGTTATAACGAAAATTTGGAACAATAAAGTACATTTGCAAGATACTTCTAATTAGTTGCAATCTCTATCATCAACCCGAAGGGCAATCACATGTCTATATATAGATACAAGCCAAAACATGATGGTAGACAAACTACCCAAAAATTTCCCATTATTAAGCATTAAGCTTTTACCAAAAGGTCTTGACTTCAAGCCGACTTAACTAAGCATTAGGACTGAAGTTAGCAATCATCTTGCCATTACTAACGCCACCTGAGATATATATAAAAGTGAGGGGTTAGCAAATAAAATTTGCTAAGTGAGTTACTAGATCGATATGCAGTGCAAA